>JANSVA010000216.1:15057864-15075889 GCA_025504915.1 Erythroxylum reticulatum | reverse complement strand
AGGGTTCATTCAATGTACTCAAAGTGTTCATTCAATGTACTCAAAGTGTTTAGGGCAAAAATGTAAGAATGATCAAATCAATGCATAAAAGGATTCTTAACCAAACGCTTGCAATAAGATCATATCTGCACCTGTTATAAGTAAACTAAATGGCCTATAATATTAGTTTTTTATTTCAATAACTTCGAAATCCATTTGCTTCTTCATTCATATGAAATATTTTAAATGTTGAATTAACATATGTGTTATGTGATTTTGATTTGAAAAATGTAAGTAGTTATATACTTATGTATTTGTTGGTTAAAGTTCTCTCTTAGAATTATAATATCCCAAACTATTTTAAATGTAATTTAAAATAATAAAAGTTTCTTTTTATATTAAATAAAAATACAAAAGAGATCAAAATGTTTATCTTATGATTTATTTATATTTCAAAAATGAAGAATACTATGAGTAAAATTCTTAACTCAACTTTTCTCTTCAAAATAAAGAAAATGTGTTAATAGAAAGAAATTAGGATAAAATCAAAACCAAGTATAACTTCTAGTAGCTAATATAAATAAAATATAAGAAGTGATATTTTAACTTACTAACATATGAGTATATTATGAGGAGTTAGGGAGAATCAATGATGAGTAATTTAAGCTCACAAGTAGATAAAGAAACAAGAAAAAAGAGAACCAAGCATTGTATTACTAAACATTATCACACTAATTAAAAGCACTGACAAAGCCTAGTTTAGGTTTGATGTCTTGAACCATGATCAATTTTTAATTGTTTGAAGTGTATTGTAGGTGAATTCTACTTATTTTGGAACATTCTCTAAGTCCTCTCTCTCCACAATGCATGTGTGCCACATCTAATCACAAGCTTGGAGGTTTTTAAGTCACTTTGGTCATAGAACTTGACATTTTCTATTTAGGAAATAAAGTTAGACCAAACTTAAACAAGGATATAAATTTTACATAGCTTCAGAGCACGATTCTAAACGAAAGCAAAAAAGCTACAATTAGAGAGAAGATGGATAAGATTTTTACGATCCTAGTTACAAAGTTTGCATGTGTTGTTAGGAATAAGGTGACTTTCACCTTGTGTTATTAAGAATAAGATGACATATCACCCTATCCACCATCATTGGCCTTTGTTTAATTGCTAGGCGCATATTAATTCAAGCTTTAGGGAAATGATTCTACTATGAGAATTAATGAGGTTAAAGCATGGCTTTTTAGTGAAACACCCATCCTAAATGGATCTCAGGTTTTTTTAGATAAGTTCTATATACTTTTAGAAAATAGTTCCTTATTTGTGTTCCTTATTAAGATAATTTCTAGGCCACCTTTTGACTTACCAGAGCATACTTTATACCAACTAACTTGGGCATCAAGATTATTATTAAAGGAGCAAGACCAAAAATAGTCCTTTATAATTCTCTCATTGTCTTTCATCAACTTTTGCCATAAGAATATCTGGGAGCACTAATAAGGATAAAGGTTATTAAGAATATACGAGATTAATTGAAGTCTCCCTATATAAAAGAAATACCCATTAGTATAATGGAAAATTCTCTTATGGCTTGAATCAAATAGTAGAAAGCCAATCCTAGTAAGGGAGTCTTCTATTAAATATGTGAATTCCTAAGTAGTTCAAGGGAAGTTCTTAACGTTTTAGACGAGAGATTAAAATAAGTAAGTTGATTTGTTTCCTAGCATCATGAGAAATGTTGAGCAAGTTTTATCTATAATAAAACTCAATATCCATAAGTATACCGATCGTACACTTATAGTATTAAAAGGTATCGATCCCACGAGGAACTAGATAAAATGAATTGAACCTAACTTTGTCTAAGATAATGAAAGATGATTTGAGTGAAATAAAAATAAAAAATTAAAGCAATTAAATAAAAGAAATCAAATAATAAATATCAAGTTAGTTATCAAAATTAATTAAGGATGATCAAGGATGAACACATAGGATTTATTCTTTCATTATTTTCACCCTCTAACAATCACTAATTCAATTATGTGTCGATTCTATATTTTATAAGGGTTTGATTACTTGCTCTCAAGACCTAACCAATTAACCCGAATTGGTTAACCCTTAATAAATTTGAAATTTCTCAATTCATAACCATTTCCCTAGTTTTCAATTAGTTCTAAAGCTACCCATTGAATAATCAAGTTTTGACATAAGATCTCTCTTGAAATGATATTTAATTTATTAATCGTGTGACATATTAAATCCCTAACTCTTTATTGAAGTTATGTAAATATAGTGCCCTAGAAAGTAAATATATTTACTTATAACTTAATTTTCTTCTTATTACTTTTTGCAATGAAAATATTTATTATTAAAAAAGAAGAGTTTGGATTTATTTGTATGAGCATAATATAACTAGTCATAAGGTACCAAGATTCTTTTGTAAGTAATATAAATATACATGGAGATGTATGGAAAATATGTATATTATTAGAATCTAAATTAGTTGATTCACGGTTGAATAATTAAGTTGTTCACTTGATTATGGTTTAGACTGTAGTATTGTGATTTATCTCCATGCAAGTAAAGAAGTTTACTTCAAAGGAACGATGAGTTTCATATCATTATAGTATTTGACTATCGATAATGACACTATTAAATGAATCTGGAATCAAGTATATTTTTAAAGAATAAAGTAGGTCGTTATTTTAATGTTAAAACATACACCTTAGCATTTTTTAATTACGAACCACAATCTTGATGAGTGGTGAGTTCATATGTGTTTCATTATAATTCTTGATATGATTAAGTATCAATCCAATGTTTGCATGTTGGAATTATTAATTGAAACATGTATCAGGGAACATTCAATCAAATAAAGAGTTTATACTTGAATAATCAAGTTGGTCGTTTGATTATGGTTTAGACTTTAGTGTTGCGATTTATCTCCATGCAATGAAAGGAGTTTAGTTCAAGGGAATGATGAGTTCCATATCATGATAGTAGTTGACTATTGATATTGACACTATTAAATGAATCTGGAATCAAGTATATTTTTAAAGAATAAAGTAGGTCAGTACTTTGATGTTAAAACATACACCTTAGCATTTTTTTTATTATGAACCACAATCTTGATGAGTGGTGAACTCATATGTGTTTCATTATAATTCTTGATATGATTGAGTATCAATCCAGTGTTTGCATGTTGGAATTATTAATTAAAACATGTATCAGGGACCATTCACTCAAATAAAGAGTTTATAGTGATATAGTGCTAGTTTACAGTAATATCTTTACTTCTAGATGTTTTATGGAGATTGGTGATTAAACTGGCGCTAGTAGTTTTGATGACTAGCTACTCACCAAGTCTTAACACCAAAATGAGATCTTGTGTGTTAATTACCGTATAGAGTAAAACAGGGGATCTAGAAGGAAAAACCAATATAAGGGTAAAATGGTAATTTTATCCTTTATTGTGTGGATGGCTATAATATGGATCATAATACAGTTTGCAATTGGACATCTTATTTGAAACATGTATTCTTATAATACTTAGTAATTCAAAAGTTCAACTAATTGTCTTTAGTGGAATGACATTTAGTTAACAAGCTGGAATTAATTCTAATGAGATTAAATTAATTCTAAGCTTATTAAAGCTTGAATTATATAGTCCAATTAGATTCCCTATTTAGCTTCTAGGAAGGTTGTCAAGCAAAGTAAGAAAAATAAATAGAGTTTTTAAAGCCTATGATTGAATGTTGGGCTTACTTTAATTAATTGTTAATTAGAAGCCCAAATGAACATTTCATATTGGGCTGGACTTTAGTTTGATTTGATTAATTAGATTAATTAAATTGAAACAAAGTTATTAAAGATAAAAGTAGGGCATATTTTGGTTTTTTTATAGCTAAATGTGTAGCTGCATATTTATCATGGAATTGTTAAATTTAAGATGGTTTTTATCATCATTAAATGGAGTAATGATCTTATCATTAAATGATTTAATGGTTGTTTTTTAATAATGGCATGTAACCTTTTAGCATTCATTTGGTTAAAGAAAGAAAGATGTGCATTTGATGTACTCTCTCCCTTCTTTCATCTTATAATTGAAAATGAGAGGGTCTCATTTAGGTGATTGGTCTTTTTATATAGCCATCTTAAACAAATAAGAAGGTTCTCATTTATTGGCTTCTTTATGATTGATTAAACAATGAAGTGATGCATTGGATGCACATCATTTCTTTCTTTCATATTATCTAAAATTGAGAAGGAGAGAAGAAGTGGTTCTTTCATTAAGGAGAGAAAAAGTGGTTCTAGCATTTTTTTAACTCACTCTCTCCTAACTTGCATAGCCTAGCTGAAACTTGAATGAGAAGAGTCTCATTTTTGGCTGCTTTCAACTAAGGAAAATCTCTTTAAGATTTCTTCTCCTTTCCTATGAAGGGATCTTGTTAACCAAGTTGTCCAAAGAGAACAAGTGGTAGATTAGATTGGTCGAGGATATAATAATTAGGAGAGGATACATTAGCAAGGAAAGGATATAAAAGTGAGCAGTCAAAGTTGCACCAAGGAGTCGGTATAATTTCCATCTTGTTCTTATGTTAATTATTTTTTTGATACCGTATCATGTATAGATGAAACATGTTGATTTGGTTATATTGCTTCCACTGTGTTTTAAATTTGGAAAAAGTTTTGAAATCTACCGTTTTAGCTAAATCTCGCATGCTTTTGTTTTTAATCCAACACTCTTGTTGCACAATCTCTCGATTCATTGCCAAAGTATATGCATACACAATTAACACAACACCAGAATATTGTATTGAATTGACAAAGATTAAAGTCACAAAACAACTATGACATAAACCTTAATATATAAATTAGAACATCATGAACATAATAGATATTTGGAAATTTAGTTTACACATTAAGTACGACCTAAATAACAAAGGAGAAAGAAAGAAAAATTTTATTCAGTGCTTGATCTAGAAAACTAGAAATCTAGACATCTTTCTCGATCTTCCTTATTTGATCCACTTTTGCAAGATGGCATCTCTATTTTTAAGGCTTCATAAAGTTCTCAAATAGCCTATAATGGTCTAAGGGGTGTAACTAGGTTTTTCACCCTTTGATCGGTTCAAAAACTACCCCTAACCTAAAACAGATGGGAAAAGTCGAGTCTGGGAGGCCTTTATCACAATCGTGACAATGGAGTCATGATTGTGACTTTATGAAATTGCTCTCTGTTATGATCGTGAAAATGGAGTCACAATTGTGAATCTAGGTAATTTTCTTTTGTCATAATCATAACAAGGGAGTCATGATCGTGACATTACGATACAGCTTCTTGGATGTCCAACTCTTTTATTCTTCACCCATCTAATTTCCAACACTAACAAATATATTAAACACCTTTAAAAACATATAATTAAGAATGAAAAAAAATGATCTAAACCATACAAAAACTTAAAATATAAATGAACACTCACATTAACACAATTCTAAGCCTATACATTCAACAATCATCTAATAGTTCACATTAACATAATTCTAAGCCTATACATGCAACAATCATCTAATAAACAACTATAAGCACACTAAAACACCTATTAAAACCTAGTATAAACTATACCTATCAACGTCCCTACATTTAAATTTTGGTTTGTCCTTAAGCAAAAACAAAACACAAACTTAACAAACCAAACATAAACACATTTAGTCATGCAATATGCAATAATGAGATGATGGCATCAAACTTTAAGAAATCAATTTAACTATAAACATTAATCATTCAAGTTATGTCAACATACTAAACTATGAATTTCATGGTTAATCACTTTAAGTGGAATATACATGTTAATTAAAACATTAAAATCATATTCATTCACCTATAGCACTTTGTACATATACATTTATAATTAGTGATTGATCAAAATTGCAACTATCACTAAGTATCCCTTCATGAAATTTTTTTGCTATTATTAAAGATCGATTAGATTTATTTATTAAGATACCACTTTTTAATTTTCTTTAATGTTAACCTAGTATTTTGACGTGAAGGAAAACAACTTGTCATGAATGCCCCCCAGTTACTCAATTAGGCCACATTTTATTAATTAGCTTGGTTGGAATGTCATTCTAGCTTTTTGACGCGAAGAAAAATATTTTATCGTGAATGCCCCGATTACTCAGTTATATCACATTTTCAACTAGCTAATAGCTCTATTCATAAGCCAATATTTGTTTCAAAAGGTCCAATAAAAAAGTTATTCATTTAGGACGCTTTTCTATTATTATTATTATCAATTTCACATAGCCTACCTCATTTTTTTGTAGTCAATCATCCTCGTGAAAGATTACTAATGATGCTAACTCATTTAATTGACTTATAATTATAAATGTATATACAAATTTCCTAAGGTGAACAAACTAACATCATATCCTAATTAACATGCATATTCAACCAAAGATACTACTTCCATCAAGTTATTTCCATTGACACATTCATACAATTCGCACATATGCAACTTATGTTCACACCATATCAACCTAATCAAAAACTAACAATATGGAATGCAAAATTCACACCAATGATGTTAATGCAAAATCCTCCCCACTCTTAGACAACAAATTGTCCCTAATATAAGAAAACAAACATCATATATAAAAATTGGAAAAACATAACATAAAGAAAAGATAAGAGCATGAAACTCGTTAAGGAGATCATGGTGGTGATGATGTTCGAAAAGGAATGTGAACACCCTGATCAGCAAAGTATCTAAAAATATTTTTAATATTGTGTTGCTATCGTCATTGTTCTTATTCCATCTCCTTCAACAGTTTGTTATTGTTAAATATCACGTTAAGGACCTTCTCCTAACCTACATCTTCATCGTCCTCAGTCTTTTTATTTGATGAGCCTTCATTTTTTTGTTGAGGAGGTGTAGAGCTTGAACTAGCCTGTCTTATCCTATGTTTTACATCTGTTTTGGACCTGAAATCTTGGAGCCCCATATGATCGACTGTCAAGATTTCAACTATCCTTAAATGTGTATGTTTCAAAAATTCAGGAAGAGTAATTTTTAATTCATCAACATTCACACCATAATACATTACAAGTGCGGTGACAATATAACCTATACCAAGATGGTTACTTTTCTTTTTAAAGGGAGTAGCTACAGATTGAGAATGTGGGTCAATGTGTAAAATTTTACATTGATATCCATGCACCACAATTTGAATAATTCCTTCATAGGACATTTATTACCTTCCGATTTATCAAACACTATTTGACATACGAACTTATGCAATAACAAATGTTTAGGGGTAAAGATGGCATTATTATGTGCATTTTTAACTTTAAAATAATCAAAACCTATTAGATGTTTCCAATAATGCTTGGCACAAAAATCATTGTGCCTTTTAGTAACGTTTAAAGACCCCTCAAATGAAAACAAACTTTAGTTGGATCCTACAATGAAAATTAGAAAGTATTATGAAATTCAAGGATCAATTCTTTATACACAATGTAGTAAAAAGAAATAAACTTATCCTATTGAATGTTACTACTCAAAGTCTCAACCTTTTCCTTTTAATCCTAGTTGATAAAAAATATCAAAATTGAAATACCTAGGAGCTCTAATAACCCTAGTGCTAAGAGTTCGAAATTGAATACCTCCATCTTTTGAATAAATCAAATAAGGAGCTCCAAAGTTCGCCACCCTATCTTATGCTCCACTCCCCGCTACTAATGTTTATCCTCTAGATTGTAACCAATTTTCATTTTGTTTGATTCTTAGCATCATTATGAAATATATTAAAAAGGGAGTAAAGTCTAGATTAAAGATGCAAAAATAAGTGAGAGATGTCAAGAAAGTTAAGAGAGAAGTAAGAGATTTTTTGAGTGGAGGCTAAGGCTTAGAGAGAAAAAAGATTTGGAAAATATGAAGAAATATGAAGATATAGGATTAGGGTTAAAGAAGGATGGGTAAAATGGGGTTTGGAGGATGAAATTCACAACTATATGCATGGTTTGTCACCTATCATGATCATGACAAAAGCTATTTTCATGCCATGCACGGTAATGACTTGGTAACTTTTGTCACCCTTGTCATGTTTCATCATTTTGAGTCACGATCATGATAGAACCTACTTTCTTGCCATGCACGATTGTGATATGGTAATCTTTACCACCCTTGTCCCATTTCATTGTTTCTTCATCATTTAACCTCCAAGCTTGCATCCCTAACTCTTATCAGCTTAAAAAATATGAATTTTAACCTTTCACTCTAAAATTATTGAAATTATTAATACTATAATTCAAAACAATCTATCTACCAAACGTTTTGCTAAGTTGTGGCTATTAGCTTGACCGTTCTTCATGCGAAATGTTGTCAATCATTGGAAAGGAAAGAAATTACTTCCCTTTCTTTTTTAGATTGCTTCTCTAAGATATGATTTGCATCGATGTCTAATCACTTTGAAGGTTTCCTTGCTTGAATTTTCAAATTCAAGAGCCCCATATGTGAATACATTGGTTATTATAAAAGGCCCACTCCATCTTGATTTGAGTTTCCCTGTAAATGACTTCAGTCTCGAATTATGTAATAAAACTGCATCTCCTACTTTGAACTATTTCCTCTTTACATGATAATCATGCCACTTGTTCACCTTTTCCTTGTAAAATTTGGCATTCTTATATGTATTGAAGTGAAGTTCATCGAGTTCGTTCATTTGTAGGAGTCTTTATTCACTCGCCTGGTTCCATTCAAAGTTTAAAGCTTTTGTTACCCATTATGCTCTATGCTTAAGTTCCACGGGTAGATGAAAAACTTTACTATATGCAAGTTTAAATGGATTCATCCTGATTAGAGTTTTGAAGGTGATTTCGATAATCCAACAAGGCATCATCTAGCTTTAATACCTAATCCTTCCTTGAATCACTTACCATCTTCTCCAATATTTGTTTTAGTTCACGATTTAAGGCTTCCACTTATTCACTTGTTTACAAGTGGTATGGAGTGGTGACACGATGGTGAACTCCACATCTTTTATGAAGAGCATCAAAAGATTTATTACAAAAATGTGATCCTTCATCACTTATTACTATTCTTAGCACTTAAAATCGATTGAATAATCTTTTAATAAAGTTTTACACATCTTTTCCATCATTCGTTGAAGATGTCGTAGCCTTATCCCATCATGAAGTGTAGTCCACTCCTACTAAAATGAACATATTCCTTATAGAGGATGGGAAAGGTCCCATGAATTTACATCCCCATACATCGAAAACTTTGACTTATAAGATGTTGGATAAAGGCACCTAATCTCTATTCGAGATGTTACTCACTCTTTAAAATCTGACATATTGTACCACGAACTTCTAAGAATCTTTAAATAAATATGGCTAATAAAATCCACATTTGAGTACTCGAGCTGCTGTTTTGTTCTTTTCACAATGCCCAACATACCTAGCTTTGTGACACTGCATCAATATGTCTGAGATCTCTTCCTCCAAAACACACATTTTTATTAGTTCATTAGCACATATCTGATATAGGATCGATTCATCCTATAAATAATGATTACACTTAAACAAGAATTGTTTTCTCTACTAATATGATAACTCTAAAGGAAGCCTACTACTTGCGAAAAATTTGTTATATCTACAAACTATGGAGCCACAATGTTGTTAACTAACAACGGGGTTTTATTAGGGAATCTCTTGTTAATATTATCACTTTGTTCAATTTCCCCTCTTTTTAGATGTGATAGGTGATCAGCTACTATATTCTCTACTCCCTTCTTATCTTTTATTTTGATGTCAAATTCTTATAATAATAATACCCATCGAATAAGCCTCAATTTTGCATCCTTCTTAGTGAAGAGATACTTAAGTGTAGAGTTATATATGAAATAATCACCTTAGAACCTAAAAGGTATGGACAAAACTTGTAACATGCGTGCACTACCACTTGTAACTCCTCTTTAGTGGTGGTGTGGTTAAGTTGCAGGCCAATTAATGTATTGATTACATAGTATATTACATGCAACTTCTTATCCCTCCTTTGTCCCAACATATAACCCATAGTTTAGTCACTAGCGTCGCAAATGACTTCAAATGGCAAAGACCAATTTGATGATGATAAAATTGGTGCTTATATTAGTTCCTCTTTGAGTCGATTAAATAGAGATAAACAATTATCGACAAAGTGGAAAGGCACTTCCTTGACTAATAAGTTTTTCAAAGATCTTGCAAATTATGAGAAGTCTTTAATAAAGTGGTGGTAGAATCATATGTGATCTAAGAATGCTCGCATGCCTTTGACGTTAATGGGTGGTGGAAGCTTTTTTATAACCTTTGTCTTTACTATATCCACTTCAATCCCTTTTCCTAATACTTTATGTCCTAACATTATGCCCTCGTGTATAATGAATTGACACTTCTCCTAATTCAACACTAAATGTAATTCTTCACATCTTTAGATTACTCTATCCAAATTAGTCAAGCACTGCTCAAAAGAGTCTCTAAAAACTAAAAAATTGTCCATGAATACTTTCATAATATCCTCAGTCATATTAAACAATAGACATCATGTAGCTTTGAAATGTTACTAGAGCATTCATAACTTGAAAGGAATCCATTATATACAAATGTATCATAAGGAAATGTAAAGGCGGTCTCTTCTTGGTCCTCTGGATAGATGAATATTTGATTGTATACCAAATAACCATCTAGGAAGCAGTAAAATGAATGACCAACCACTCTCTCTATCATTGGATCTATGGATGCGAGAGGAAAGTGATCCTTTTTAGTCACTTTGTTCAGATTACGATAATCAATGCAAACTCTCTATCCTGTGATGATTCTTTTGGAAATTAGCTCTCCACTTTCACTCTCTATTACGTTCATTCTATTGTTCTTCAGAACGCATTGTACTAGACTAACCCATTCATTATCAGATATCAAGTATATGATACCCACGTCTAAAAGCTTCACCTCTTCCTTTTAAACCACTTCCTTTATGTGAGGGTTCAAACTTTGTTGACGTTCCCTCACTGCTTGACTTCCTTCTTTAAGGTTTATCCTATACATACAAAAATTTAGTCTTATACCTCAATTGTCAGATATCCTATGACCTTCATCCACTTCTTTATAATTTCTACCACCTTACTCTTTTGTTCTCCATCTAGTTGATTAGACATGATGATGATAAAATTTATCCTTCTCCTAGAATAAAATATGGAGATAATGGTTTAAGCTTTAGAGTTAATGGTTTCTCAATGAATGGTGGTATAGATGCTTTTTCCCTTATTAATATTTCTTATTGTCTTTGAACACTTGACTCCTCCATCTCAAAGTCTTCCATATACTTAACTTTGTTCACCTTCTCAACTTCATTTTTTGGCTAAGCTTCTTCAAATTTTATTTATTCAAGGCAATTCTTATATTTCTTTCAAATACATTTCTCTATAACATCAATATTTATACAAGCGTTACTTTCTTTTAGATTTTTGAAGTATTTGTTTGTGTTGAACTCCACTTGGTCTTCACTAATCTAAAGTGTTAATTTACCTTTATATGTCTAATAATACTCTCCCTGGGTTCATGAAAGGTCATCCAGGAATTAATGCACAGTTCCTATCCTCTTTGAAATTTAAAACTACGAAGTCCATGGGGATAATAAACTTGTCCACCTATATTAAGATATCTTCCACCACTCCAAACAGTTTCTTAATTAATTGATCAACTAACTAAATTAGCATCAAAGTTGACTTTATCTTATTGGGCCCCAATTTCCTAAATATTGACAAAGCCAAAAGATTTATACTTATGCCTAAATGACATAGGCACTTTGCGAATTCAAATTCACCAACCACACAGGGTATCGTGAAACTCCTTAGTTCCTTTAGCTTGAAAGGAATATGATTGGTGATTATGGAATTACAACTTCCAGTTAATGCTACCATTTAGTTCTTTTCCTAAGTCCACTTTTTTGAAAATAAGTTGTTTAAGAATTTGACATACTTGAGCATATGTTCCAAAGCCTCCACAAAAGATAGATTAATCTACAAAGTCTTTAACTTCTTCATGAACATTGAAAATTGTGCATCCAGTTTGCTCTTTTGTAATCTTTAAAGGTATGGAATCTTGGGTAGATATGGAAGAGGAAAAATAGAAGTAAGGTAGTCACTCATTTCTTCATCCTTGTTCTTCCCTTGGTTCTTTTCCACCAGGTTAGTTATGGCTTATTTTTCTGCTGGTCACTCAAGTTCCTTCCCACTACTAAATGTGATTATCTTGAGTTGCTCCATTGGGGTTGCTTTAGTATTGCTCTGAAGACTCCTCACATTTCTTATAGACAATGTATTTGTTTGTTGTCTCATTTGAACCTCTAAGTTATAAATGGAAGAAGCATGACTTTTAGTTATCTGTTCAAAACTCCCTTCCATAATTATGAGCTTGTCCAAAATCTTATCCATTTTTGAGTCATTGACATTAGGATTTTCTTATTAAAGTCTAGGTGGACCTTGATTTCATATTTTGTTACCTGTATTGTTTAATCAAGAAAATTTTGGAAGGTTCCTCCACCTAAGATTATAAGTGTTAGAAGAAGAGTTGTTTCCTCCTCCTCAACCAAATTGTATCCTTATATAGTTAAGTTGCTTTATATCATTGTTTTGCATCAAGATGCAATTAGCAGTATCGTGGTTATCTTATTCACATAATTCACATCTACGCTGAATTGTTTTGACTAGAGTTGATGAATAGGCTTTCATAATGTTGAGTTGTCTAGTTAAATTGTCAATCTTAGCTACATTTATACCACTAAATCCACATAAATGACTCCCTTATGATCGCAAAAGGTTATTTGTTGTCTACTTCTATTCACATCCAATGATAGCTATTATTCGCCATCTCTTCTAGTAAATCCTCTTCTTCCTCATTAGAGATCATCTTGATTCCACATCGATGGTGCCCCTTATGGGTGGATTAACTCCATTATAGAAGTTTTGTAAGAAGAATTCTCTAAATAAGTTATGATGAGGGCATCTCCTCTGCAATTCCTTGTAAATTTCCCATGTTTCATATAAGGACTTCCCATCATTTTGTTGGAAATTTGTAATCTCTTTTATTAACCTAGGAGTCTTCATTAATAGGAAGTACTTGTCTAAAAATGCACACATTAGTTACTCCTATATCATGATGCTTATTAGGTTTAAGGAATGATACCATGCTTTGTCTTTATCCCTTAGGGTGAAAGGGAAGAGCCTCATCCTAATAGCATCTTTTGATATATTATTATATCAAAAGTTATCATATATCAAAAGGTATCTCTAAGAAGGTTAGGATCTTCGTTCACTAATCTATCAAACTACACATTAGTCTGCAGCATATTCAGTAATGCTAGTTTTATTTCAGATAAGGTTAGCATCGGTGGTTGAGTGATACCTTGTTGTGCAGCGTTGAACCCTAACCTTATGAATTCTATAATGGTTCACTACAAGTCTCCTTGATTAATTTCTTCCACCATTGTTTGTTTTAATATCCTTTTGACATCTCGCTCTTTAAATTGCTCTTTCTTATGTCATGATATCAAAAGTTTGAGTTTCTTCGATCTCACTTGAACTCTGAGTAACTCTTGTTCTCATGCAATAATAAGCACCCAAGAATGGGAAAAAATTCCTCAGATCAATGGAATTCAAAAAGTCCTAAACTAATTCCTCAGCAACGACAGCAAAAACTTGTAATAAAACTCTCAATATCTGTGAGTATACAGATCATAAACTAATGGTATCAAGAGGTGTTGATCCTATAAGGAAATAAAACTAAATTTAACTAAGTTAATAAAAGAAGATTTGATTGAAATAATAATATAAATTTAAAACAATTAAATAAAAGCAATCAAATAACAAATAACGAGTGAGCTGCCAAAGTTAATTAGGGATGAATGCATAGGATTTATTTTTTCATTATTTTTCCCCTCTAATGATTATTAATTCAATTATATATAAATCCTAGATTTTCTAAGGGTTTGAATACTCTCTCTCAATACCTAACCAATTAACCCCAATTGAATTTTGAAATTTCAAAATAACAATCTCTCCATTCATAACTCTTTCCATAATGTTTTTAATTAGTTCTAAAGCTATGTATTGAATAATCAAGTTCTCATATAAGATCTCTCTTTGAATGATGGTTGATTTGTTGACCATGACATATTAAATCACAAACTCTCATTTTGTAACTTAATTAGATTACTTTTGACTCACTCTCATGATTTATTGCCAAATTATATGCATGCACAATTAACACAACACCATAATATTGTAATGAATCGACAAAAATTAAAGTCACAAAATAACCATAGAATAAAACCTAATATGAAAATTAGAGCAACATGAATGTAATAATCATCTGGAAATTCAGTTTACACATCAAGTATGATGAAAATAAAAAAAGGAGAAAGAAAGAAAAACTCTATTCGGAGCTTGATCTAGAAAACTTGAAATCTAGATGTCTTCTTGATCTTCCTTGTTTAATCCACTTTTCTAAAATGGTGGCTCTATTTTTTAGGCTTCATAAAGTTATTAGATAGTCTTTGAGGGTCTTGGAGGTGTAACTAAGGTTTCATCCTTCGTTCGGTTCAGAAAATGCCCCTGAACCCTAAAATAGATGTAAAAAGTGTTAAATCAAGAAGACTTCACTTCTTCTATTAATTTTGATGAAAATAAAATAATAATAATCATAGAAGTGTGTGAATTATTTTGATGAGTTTGTTAAGTGCGTAGATAAATATAAGTAATGCAAATCATCAACTCAAGACGATACCTAACACTCAAGGTCAACTCAAGACGATACTTAAGACTCAAGACAATACTTAAGTAAAAGCTGAATAAAACAAAGCATCTTAGATAGACCAGATGAAGCATAATGTTAGACGATGCAATTGAAGAATATTCTAGAACGTCAGTCAGTTAGTTATTTGGAGTTAGTTACAAGACTTAACTAATAACAATTTTTAGAAGATTCAACAAGAAGATTTCTCAAAGAAGACAGTTGAAGATTTAGGTTATAAATACTAGTTATAGCTATAAACTAAATACACATAAGACAAGAGAGAAAATATGATTGTACGAAACATACTTAGAAAAATTCTATACTCAAATGCAAAAGAAAGAGAGCAAATACATCTGTAATGTGAAGCTCAAACAATATCGTTCTAAATGAAAGAAAGGCTAGAGCCTGGAAAGGGTAAGGAATCACATAAAGAATACTTTATGAGAGAGACATGAAGAGGCTCTGCAAGTGTAGAAATAATCCTTGTAACATTGAAGGATATAGTGAAATCTTAGACAAACTCGGAGGACTGGTAGCCCAAGGTTAAGGGTGAACCAGTATAAATCATGGTGACATATTCTCTAACCCTTATCTCTTTAATTTTCTTGTTATTAGAAGAATAGGTGATAATTTTCATTGTTGCATTACTCATCAAACTAAGTGAATTGTTTTGTAATCGTCTAAATTTCTAAAGAAAACAAAGAAGATTTTAAAGATTAATATCTTAAATGATTTAACACAATTTCACCCCCCTTCTTGGTATTAGAGCAAGATTTCCAAGAAACACTATTATAAAGTGAGGAAAAAGATCCATGGATGCATCACATGTTTTTATAGTAGAAGATGCCTCGGTCATAAGACCCCTTACATTCAATGGTGAAAGTTATCATGATTGGAAGGACAGGATGTAGCTCTTTATAGAATCCACACGCATTGATCTTTGGGATATCATTGAAAATGGTCTATATACACCAACAGACAACGAAGGGAATAGCATCTCTTGTGACCAATGGTCAGTTGATTAGAAAGCTCGCTTTTAATTAAACTTAAAGGCCAAGTTCTTTTTAAGTTGTGCTCTAAGCAGAAGTGAATATGATAAGGTTCATGGATGCGAATCTACAAAGGAAATATGGGACACATTATCCATTGCACATGAAGGCATAAACCAAGTAAAAGAATCCAAGATTAGTATTCTTGTTCATCAGTATGAGTTGTTCAAGATGAAACATGTTGAGACTATTGATCAAATGTTTGGACGATTCCAAATAATTGTTAATGGACTTAAAGCTCTAGGGAGAATCTACAATAGTTAAGATCATGTCAGAAAGATTCTCAGAAGTCTTTCAAAAAAATGGAGACCCAAAGTAACAGCAATATAAAAGGCCAAGGATTTAAGTAAGCTGAAGCTAGATCAATTGCTTGGCTCACTAAAAATTCGTGAAGTAAAGTTTAATGCAGAAGATAAACCTATAAGGGATAAATTTATTGCATTAAAGGCTTGTTAGAAGAGTCAGAAGATATAGAAAAATAGAAGCACATCTTAAAAAGCATTAACTATTTAAGAAATCAAGAATGATGATGCTAGTGAATCTAATCAAGATTCAAATGAAGATGATGATAAACTATCCTTAATTTCAAGAAAGATTAGGAGGATCTGGAAAAAGAAATCAAGGGGAAATAAAGACTTCTCTTTTAAAAAGAATTGCAAAGAAAATTCAAAGAATGAGAAAAGTTCTATCGTATGCTATAAGTGCAATAAACCAGGACATTACAAGTTTGAATGTCCGTTGCTCAAAGAAAACACAAGAAAAGTTAAGAAAACAAAAAGAGCATGATGGCAACATAGGAAGATCTGGATTCATCTGAATCTAAATTTGAGTCAGAAACATCAGAACAAGTAAATATATGCTTGGTAGCTGAAAGGGAATGCGATGATGAGGTAATTTCTAACTTTGATGATCTTTAAGATGGTTATTTAGAATTATTATAAGATTCACATGTTATCATAGAACAATATAGGATGTTGAAAAAGAAATTTGTTGAAAATTTGAAGAACACAAAAACATTAGAAAAAGAAAATATCTGCCTTAAGAAATAAGTAGACGATATGAAAAAGAAAGTAACTGTAGATAGATCTGAAAAAATTAATCAGCTAAAATAAAGGTTAACAGTCTCTTAGCAGATTTATTGAAATTTATAGAAAGTACAAAAAGCATGAATGACATGATTGGAAGTTATAGACATTCAAATGATAAGAGCGGCTTAGGTTTTAATACTACTTACATTTAGTAATATTCTTCATAATAGGAGTTTTGTTCCTAATGGAAAGAAAAAGAAACAGTACTCTTATTATTATTCGATGAAAACTTGTAAGACTAACCCCAAAGGATCCAAGAAAATATGGGTACCTTATAATGATATAATATATACTACAGATCTCCTTTCTTAGAAAAAGCAACGATCACCAATGGTACCTGGACAGTGGCTGCTCACAGCATATGACGGGCAGAAGGTCTATGTTCCTAGACCTCCAACAGAAGCAAGGAGGATTGCTAACTTTTGAAGACAACCAATAGGGCAAAATAGTTGGAATCGACAAAATTGGTAAAGATTCTTTTTCGTCTATTGATAATGTTCTACTTGTTAAAGGTTTAAAGCATAACCTAATTAGTGTACATCAATTATGTGATTCTATTTTTGAAGTAT
The DNA here is from genome assembly GCA_025504915.1 of Erythroxylum reticulatum. Lineage (NCBI taxonomy): Eukaryota > Viridiplantae > Streptophyta > Magnoliopsida > Malpighiales > Erythroxylaceae > Erythroxylum > Erythroxylum reticulatum. Next base: position 15,058,368 of record JANSVA010000216.1, on the reverse strand, counting down.
CCTTTAATCAAAATTCTTGTGTAGTCAAGAACAAAGACGGTTTTTTATTCTTTTGTGCCAAGAGATGAAATAATCTCTATAAAATTAACTTAGACGATTTGAAAAGTCAAAATATTTCATATTTTATATCAACAGATGAGGAAAAACTGATTTGGCATAAAAAGTTAGGTCATGTTAGCTTATATTTCCAAGTTAGCTAGACATGATTTGGTAAAAGGATTACAAAAGATAAGTTTTAACAAAGAGTTATTTTGTGAGAATTGTCAAAAAGGAAAACAAGTTAAAACATCTTTTTGGTCTAAAATCTTATAACTTTGTCTAAACCTCTTGAGCTGTTACATATAGATTTGTTTGGTCCAACCAGAACACTAAGTATAGGTAGAAAGAAGTATGGTCTCATAAGTTTTGATGACTTCACTAGATTTTATTGGATATTGTTTTTATCACATAAAGATGAATCTCTTAAATGTTTTAAAGTTTTATCCAAAAAGTTACAAAATGAAA
>JANSVA010000216.1:14991327-15053440 GCA_025504915.1 Erythroxylum reticulatum | reverse complement strand
GTACCGAGATGAGTTTACACACTCATAACCCGTTCCAATTTACTATTTTACCCTTCCCATCGGTGATGGGATGTTACACTAAATGTGCAACAATTATCTAATAAACACCTATAAACACACTAAAACACCTATCAAAACATAGTATAAACTACAAATATCAATGACAATTAGGAAATTGCTTCATATGTTTTTGTGCCTGATGTAAATGAAAACATAGAATATTAATCGTAGCTTCCTTATCTAATAAAAATTGATCAACTGATAAAATAGAAGAGTCACTTGCTAAAATGGAGTGTACACAGGAGATGGAAAACTATTGACAACTTAGAAAGGAGTGACATTTATTGTGGAATGAAAAGTAGTGTTGTACCACCGTTCTACTAAGGATAACCATCTACTCCAATTTTTTGGACAATTTGAACACATACAATGAAGATATGTTTAGAGTGTGTGATTAAGAACCTCTATTTAGCTGTCTAATTGAGGATGGTAAGCAGTGGAAAATTGCAACTTAAATTCTTGGAGAAGAAATAATTATTTCCCAAAAACACTTATAAAGATCACATCTTTGTCGCGAACAATCATTTGTAGCACAACATGCAACTTCAAAATATGATCCATAAAAATTTTAGCAACCTTTTTTGTAGTATAAGGATGGCATAAGGGAAGAAAATGAGTGTATTTGATCATCCTATCGATAACTGAGAAAATTACCAAATGTTCCTTCAACAATGGCAAACCCTCCAAAAAATATATGCTAGTATCAGTCCATAAATGTTAAGGAATAGGTGAGGCTGTGAAGTAGTGGTTTCATTTTTATTCCTCTAGCAAACTTCACATTTACACACAAACTCCCTAACATCTCTTTGTAACATTCACCATAAACAATTTACACTCAACCTCTTATATGTTCCCAACCAACCAGAATGTCCTCTATGAGTAGTTGCATGTGATAATTCAATTAATTTAAGACAAAAAGGTGTTGAATTTCTAACCACTGAATGACCTTTCTAATTGTAAAACATGATTGGTCTATGTATAAATTGTTCGTTTATACTCACCCTGAAGGATATACTAAATTAATTTATGAAGAGATATATCATGTTGCCAACTATCATTTATTTCTAAAAGTAACCCTATGTTTATCTGCAAAATAGTTAAGGTGAATAGCTCAGATCTAATCACCCTTGATAAGGAATACGTAGCCAATTTGTCTATCCCCTTATTATACTTAATAGAAAAATCAAAACCTAATAATTTTGGAAGCTAATTCTATTGCAAAGGAATTGTAATTTTCTAATCCATCAAGTATTTCAAATTTTAATGATCTGTTTAAACCATGAAGTGTCTTCCAGTTAAGTAATGAGATCATTGTTTAACCACTATTACTAAGGCTAAAAATTCCTTTTCATAAACAGATAGGTATTTATATTTGTAAGATAACACTTTACTAACAAATACTAAAAGGTAATTTTCTTGCATAAACACTGCACCTATACCCTCTTCACTCACATCAACTTCTACCACAAATTCTTTAATAAAATAAGGAAGAGTTATTACAAGAGTTGTTTTTAAAGCATGCTTCAATTATGATAATGAAATTGATGCCTCTTTTGTCCATTGAAATGAATCTTTCTTCAAAAAATTAGATAGAGGTTTGCTCATCTATCCATAAACTCTAATAAATCTTCTACAATAATCACATTAGCCTAAGAACCCTTTGAGTTGTTTAACATTTTGCAGTTGTGGCCAAGCAAACACTACATGAATCTTCTATGGACACTACATGAATCTTCTATGGATCTGTCAATACCCCAGTGCCACTTATGATATGTACAAAGTATTCCACTTGAGGGACTCCAATAGAACACTTAGACATTTTTATGTACAATTGTTGTTCTTTTAAAATCTCTAATACTAAATGTAGATGTTTCAAATGCAATTCAAAGGATCAACTATATATCAAAATATCATCAAAAAAACACTAACACGAAGCTTTACAAGTACACCTTAAATATTTGATTCATTAAGCTTTGAAATTTAGTTGGTGCATTCATCAACCTAAAAGGCATTACAAGAATTTCATAATTTCCTTCATGGGTTCTAAAAGTTGTTTTTGTAAATTTCATCCTCATGCAGTCATATTTGATTATAACTAGCTCTAAGATCCAATTTAAAATAGAACTGTGCACTCATCGAATAATTCTTCCACTAAAAGAATAGGAAAATTTTCCTTTATGGTTCACTGATTCAGGGATTTATAATTAACACCATAATCATCCTTCTTCTTAATCGAAATCTCTATAGCTAAGAATGGGCGGATGCTTAGTTTGATGATACCTTGTTGCAACATATCCTCCACTAGTTTGTCCATAATGTGTTTCTGGACTCTAGAGTACCTGTAAGGTCAAAGATTTACAACCTCTATTCCCTCCTTCAATGGTATTCTATGATCATGAAATCTAAAAGGTGGCAATCCTCTCTATTCTTTAAAAACATCACTAAACTGTTTTAATAAGTTTTGTAACTATTCATAAAATTCACCAGATAAGATGTGGCATTTGTTTCAATATGTGAATTTGACTTGTTGTTCAACCTTCCTTTTAGTATAACGCACTTGGTGCACTACCATAAAATAAAAAATAATATCTTTATCATTCCATACTTTTACTAATTTTTCCTCAGGTATTTCCACCAGATTTCTATAACCTTCACTTATTAACTCCATCTCCTTACCATACCAACAGAACTTTATGGTTCAATTTTGGTAATTAAACATTATATCTTTCAACATGGACAACCACTGAACCACTAACACTATATCAGCCCCACCTATATCAATCACCAGAGCATATGTACAAAATTCTTTTTCCTCCATTTTCCATTTAAGATTTTGACACATATAAATGCATATTAAATTTATTCCTCCTAATACTATAATTGTCAATTCCTTCACCTCCTATAAATCCTTACAAGTTCTAGCTACTAAAATTTTATCCATAAAATTATACATACCCCCCTTGTCCACTAATATTTGAATAACATTTCCTTTTATCATACCTTACACCTTAATCTATTGATATTCACTATATTAACCATAGACATTGCTTAAAATGATAGGCTTGGGTACTCCTCTTCTTCATTCTCATCTTCTTCCTCTACCATAATCATTTGCAACATTTTCTTCTTGCACTTATAACCATAAATGTATTTTTCTTCACACCAGAGACATAACCCCTTAGCTCTATGATCATCTAATTCTCTACTAGAAGTGGTCTTGCTCCATTTCAACTCTTTTTCTCCCTTTTGATTTCCTTGCACAGGTGTAGGAAACAAGCCTTGTGAGGATTTTTACATGTTCAATGAGTTTTTTGTATACTTCGAACCTTTCTGATTGAACCTTACCATTATCCCACAATGCAATGCTACCATGTCATGATTCCTTAGTAGATCATATGCTTGTTGAAGAGTTCTGGGATTCTATAACTTCATTGGGTATTCAATCTCTTCCTTCAACTCTTTTAAAAATATACTGACCAAATAGGGTTCTAGCATCACTAGTTTTTGTGGTAACATATCAAACTCTGCATAATACCCCTTCATTGATCCTCTTTGTCTCAATTCCTTCAATTCCTCCACCAGATCTTTGAAAGATGATTCTTCAAATCATTACTCTAATGCCAATAGATACTTGCCCCAATAAGAAGGATCTCAGGTCAACCTATTCCTCACATATAACTCATGCCAAGCTAAGGCTTCACCATCCAAGTACATCGTAGTTAAAACCACCTTTAACTTTGTTGGCGTTCAGTCCATTGTGAAAATTGTTCACATTTAAACACCCAAGCTCGTAGATTTTTCCTTTGAACACTAGCAACTCAATCTTATTATACTTTGTAGGAATGGTGTAGTGTACCCCATAGTAACTGTCTCCATTGTCACCTTTATCTTTCTGAGACAGCTGAGTGATCCATTCCTCCAATTCCTGAATACTTCGTCCATGTCTTAGCTCCAACTCATGCATATGATTTCACAAAACTTCCTCCACTTGCCTCCATTCTTAACCTCTAGTTCCTTCTGTTATGCTGCAACATCTACCATAATCTAGGGTCTCCGCTCTAATACCAATTTATATTATGAGATATTTTTGATGAGGCTAATTGAGAATTTAGGGATTAAGAGCAAACTACTGAAGAGAAATAATAAAAAGATAGAAATAGAAGCAAAAGAGAGAGTAATGGTAGAGAGAGAAACTTACCTAATATCTTATTCCTTTAGCCTCTTTCATCAGTATTTGTAATTCATAAAACAAAAGTTCATCAGTCATAAACAAAATTGATTTGTTATTTTCTTGTTCAACTCATAAAGTTTTCTTCTTCTTCTTTTTAACAAAAGGGGTGTTTTCATCACACTCTCATTACTCTTATTTAAATCTTTCAAAGATTATCCTTTAATTTGAATTTATATTTTGTTTAAAAGAAATTTAACTAATTTGAACTCAATATTTGTAAAATTCTTATGCCTGGGTAACTATTTAGATGGATAGGATGAGATGTCGCATGCATTCTTCATTTTATAATTGACCTCAAATTATCATTCTCAAATTTAAGATTTTACAATGCCTTTTTTCTTTAAGTTTTTCTCTATTCTTTTGATAAGGTAGAATGATGACTCTATCTTTTTTTTTTCTTTAAATTGCATTATAAGTCATCATACTTCTATTTAGGGCGTGATAAGAAAAATGTCAACAACACTCCTTATTTTTTATTAATCAAGTTGAAGTCACAATAATCCAACCATGCATTGATTTATGATAACAATCTTTTCAATCTTTATATTTTGTCAAAAACATTTTATCAATAGCACCAACCTTTTAAAACCTTCAATCATCCATTACCCTTGATGATAAACTTTTTTATCTTTACTTTTGATCAATTGTTTGTCAATGACAACAAACCTTTTAAATTGTCCAATCACGCATCGACTGTGATGCCAAACTTTCTATGTTCAACTCTAGTTATGTGTTCATCAACAACACCAAACCTTTTAGATTTTCCAATCACGAGTCTTGCTACAGTACTACCTTTTTTTTATTTTTAATGTTTCTAGTCATACATTGACCAATTCTATTGTATAATAAATCAACCGACCGTGAAATTAATTAATTAATCAGTTAATTATTAATTAATCAATTAAACAATTATCAATAGTTGATCAATCAATAAAGTAATTAGTCAATCTACCAATCACTCGAAATTTCTCTTACAATGATTTTTAGTTTGAAATTTATTCTTATTTTCATCTAAGAAATTAACAAACTAACTTTTTCATTAATCAATTACATGATATTATGAAAGTAATTTGATTATCAAAAGACATTTCAATAAATAAATTTATTATACAACCTATTTTGTGATGAGCATTACGTGCATGCTAACTCTATTTAGGAGATAGTAATCAACGGGTAATCACCTGTATAGTAGTATCTTGGCTATCATATTTAATCCATTGCAATAGCAATTGGGGTTCAGTTATTTGGTGATTGAGTTGTAAAAAGTTGCTTTTCACTTCAGTGTTGCTCTTCACTTACTTAAAAGGAAGTCATTTACTTGATTTCTCTTCACTTGGACCGAGGAAGATGTTGCAAAGATTCCACAATAGGGTATGAATAATTTCTCTTTGTGAAACTATTAAATTTTGGAAGTGAACGTAGGTTAAAGTTATTGAATAAAACTACTGTAAATTAGTTGTATTCTTTATTTACTTAAATTGTGATATATGAATGTATTTAAATGTTTGAATTGGAATGTTCATAGATAGCATTCACATAGCCTTAGGCTATTCACTTACTAGTAGTTCACATGAAGACAACAAATTTACTCCCTTTTGAATGTAGAAAAGAACCAAAGCACATGGTAAGATTAAAAATTTTAACATATAAATATTAAATATTGTGGAATTATGTCTACTTAATGATGGCAATTTAATATGAGCCCAATCCAACCCAGTTTGACCAAACATTAGATTGGATTCGGATTTGTCATTTTCTTAAAATTTCAATCATCCTCGAGTTCATACGACCCAAAACTTAAAATTTATTTAAAAATAACGTCATTTTTTATTTTTAATTGAAAAAATAAAAAATCGAGCTTGGGCCTAGGTGAGCTGGCCCAACCTATTACCACCTCTACATCTAATCAAAGATAGCTAGTTAACAATTAACAAGCACATGTAGTCAAAGATAGCTAGTTTTAACAATTAACAAACACATGTAGTCAAAGATAGGTAGTTAACAATTAACAAGACCTACATGTAGATAATACAAACATGATGGAAGAAAATAACTACATCCAGTCAAAGATAGTTATTAACATTTAACAAGACCTACCATGATTAGGATACTTTCTCAAAATATTCAGTGTTGAATTGAGGCACAATAGGTTCCTAGGTAAATCTTACATTTACATACATAACCGTTGTATATGGCAGGTTGTCAGCTGGTACAATTCAGGGTTATCGTGTGAAAACAAACTTTCCCTGAGCAATGAGTTGAGGTTAATAACATCTTTCTACATACAGTTAGTACGCAACAACACTGCAAAAGAATTGTTCTTAAACATCCTCAACCACGGCCACTACATTTACTTCTATTGTTCCCCGTTCCACTCTGCTGCACGGGAGCTAACAACCCCACAGATACGCTTCTGCAAATGCTCCAAGCTAGCCACTCGCAGCAAGGATGCTGTTCGTCCCATCTTGTCCCCTATAACTCCTGCTGATCCAGTATTTGGCTGCACATTTACAGCGGAAGAAGCAGTTGCCAAACTATTGTTGGCTTTATTGTCATTAGTGGGCACATGATCATTTAGAGGCTGATAAAACTGATGTTTTGATTCATCTTGCTCAGGAGCAGCAGCATCTGTGGATGTCTCTGGAGGGCTTTCTTCAAATGATGACATCCTCACAGTGGATATCTCTGGCATGCTCTGGAACATAGGGCTCAGGCCAGTAATTCGTTTGACTGTCTCCTCAGCCATCTTTACCTGAATAACAAATCATCAGGCGCATAAGAACAGTCAACAATTCAAAGAACCTCTTGTTTTGAAATAACTCCAACATTTAAGCATGCGCACAAGCATCAATACATGTACCTGCAAGTATCAACGTGTAACGCAAAACGTCGTAATAGAGTGTGCCTATATGATTAAAATGGTATACAGTGTATATATGTGTGCATGTGTAGGCTTATTCAACTATCTGTTCTGTGTGAAAGAGAAAGAGATACTAAAATCATCAGGTTTCAGTATCATCCTTATGCATTATGACTGATTAGCAATCAATAGGACAAGCATGCACTCTGAACTACATGCATATTCCAAAACTTACCTTTGCTCTCAATGTCTCAACATCGGCCTTAAAAACTCTGTTATCAACTGCTGCCTTGTTATACTTCTGGCTTATGTCAGTGAGACGTTTCAAAAGAGAAGAATTTTCTACTCTCAATTGGGAAACCTGTAAAGGAAACTGTTTAGTTCTTCTGGGGAGAAGAAACTTATAAAGGGGACAAAGTTAAAGAAAAATCACCTGTGCCTCAAGATCTGACAAATGGGCCTGCTTTCGTCTTCTCGATCGTCTAGCTGACTCTCTATTTGAAAGCGTTCTGAAAAAACAACTCATTCATTTTGTTTGAACCAATCAAAAGGAACATTAGAATGATGGTTTCATTATCCATAATTGAAAAAAAAATGGAAGAAACAATTTGCCTTTCAAGCGTGATCATATGCATTCATATATAACAAACTGTATACTCCACACGTAAGAAAAACATATCATAGCCTTCAAAGGACATACATGAACCGGGAAGAACACAACCAGATCATGTAATGGAGACTTCAGCACTACATTGCACCACACCCAAAGTTTGCCATGAGGAAATCTCTGTTCTTGTCTCATTGCTAGTGTACCAATCTGCTATACTTAATTTGTCTAAGCAAAAGAAATTGACAACAACACTGATAAAAGTACTTAAAACAAGAAGAAATTACACTTCTTCTCCCCAAAAATGGGTTAAGAAAGTGCAAAGTAATTGAATACAAAATGTGCAATCTTCTGCATTTGGAAAATTAGTACTTTCATCATTGGAATTGTTCTCCCTCTCTCCCTCAATTCTGTTGCTATTCACTATTCTTCATTGTTGTTCTGAATTGAATTGGTATTGGAATAAAAAATTCCTAATCCAACAAGTTGAGCACTTAAGAAGATATGAGAAAGCAGAGAAGAAAAAAAAGAAGTGAAAATCAGAACACAAAAGAAGAAAAAGATTAGCTAGAGTGGAGGGAAGTAACAAGTTAGTTAAGATTAGCTAGAGTGGAGGGAAGTAACAAGTTAGTTAAGTAGTCTTACACTTATACAGAATTACTTGTAACAGTGATTCTACAATCCAGAAATTCTACTTCCATTTGCCCAACTAATATGAAGAAAATTGATCCTGTACACATTATATTTCCTATGTAAGCTTTAAAGGGATATGTTTCACAGCTCTCAACAGATATTTAACAGGGAACAGCCAAATCTTTTTCTTTATCAAGCAAAGCAAAGTACGTAAATTTTACATAATGTAGGAAGAAAAACAAAACAAAAAAGTTGCAGCCCTTCAAAGAAAATATTTGTAACTAAGTCATTGCAAGAAATGTAGATAAATCAACTAACCTCAGTCCAAAACTTGTACAAAATGGAGAAAATGCCATCAATATTTATAGGTGAAACGATAACTAAAATCAGAAAAACAAGGATATGGGTTACCTCCTTACACGTTTTGCATCAGAAGCATCCGTAGTCTCTGTCATTTCAGTTTCTGCTTTACTTTCATCATCTTCTGACTGATCCCTTGAAGATCCACTGGTAGTTGGCTTTGCAGGAACTTCAAATGAATTTTGCATGGTATGTAAGGAAGACATCCCAAGTGGTTGATCAGCATTCTTATCTAGTGACATGGACAAACCATATCCCACTCCTGTAAGGGGAATAAAAATTTTCACTCAATCAAAATATACTCAATCCTCTACCTAATGCTTCACGAGATTTTGCAGAAACTGAAAAAAAAAAAAAAAGAACATTAACCAACTATTGTTAGTGGTAGGTGTAAATGTTTTGTGAAATCTGGAGCATGATATGATCTTAGTTGTAATTGCTTTCTTCACAAAAACAGGCCAATAACATTGGTAACTTTCTTCACACAAATAGCAGATTTTGAATTGTTTGAATACTATTAGTAGTTATATTTTCAGGAACCTAATACCAAGTACAGGTATTTGTTTATCGAAGCTTTCCTCATTAAATTAAAGTAGTTGTCGAATCCATCAAAAGGGCTCTGGTTTCAAGGCCTATTGGCAACATCCCTACTATATTCTCAATGCAGCAGATGTTCTCAAAGTATATAGCTATACTGGCAGATAGATTTACTATGACCTGCAAACAAATTAAGAAGGGAAAACCTTTAAGAGGAGCATTAGATGAGAGTTGAGAAGTAATTGAAGCTTGTGATGCACTATCAGCTCCAGCTGGAGACTCTTCAGGTTTCAGAAAAGATGCCTGGTGGAAATAAAAGAAAATTGAGTTAACAAAAAACATATTGGCCTAAGAAGAAAATCAAGAAAAAGTTCTAAAATTTCCGAAGCAAGAACAAGTAAAACAGAAGATAGGTAATAAAGTAAATACTCATGCAGAGCTTCATAGAACAATTTTGATAGTACGGTATTGACAAGTGTGACCGAATAGACATCCATCATAAACTGAACTACAAGATCAGATTGCATCTATGTCGATTACGCAAATAGATCCTGTCATACACATGAATGTATGTTATTGTAACTCACTACTCACATGCACAAGTCCTGGGATTTTATTACCAGCTCTTTTCAAATTTAGTCCTCAGAAACATCACTGGTCTTTAGTCTCAGACTCGAAATTATTAGTTTTTGTCCTCTTCTAACCTTATTTTCCATAGAAGTATGTCATGTGGAAAAGGGTCTACATATGCAGTATTCTGATGACATGAGAACATGAGGAAACCTTTTCACTCGTTGTCCACATGTGCAAAACAAGCCAACCGATCAAAAAGTTTGATCGTAGCTGTTTTGGATGCTGAGCAGACCAAAAGCTAGAAAGTAGCAACTTAAAACTAATAAAAATCTGCCACTTGGTACCCATCTAACTGGACAAGCACCCGGTAAGTCCACCTAATCTTATTCTAACATCTTTGACTGATGAATATGATCAGTTCATTCTTAACTACAACATGCATAATATGGAGAAGNNNNAAAAGGGGGGGGGGGGAAAGAAAAGAAAAAAAGTTTTACCCCAGACAGAGCAACGGCAGCGCATGCTAAGTTGAGTTTAGTCTTAAGAAAGGCCTGGTATTCGTCGGAGCCCGCCGAAATATTAGGAGGCGTCACATTGGCATTACGCGAAGAGGATGCACTGGTCATACAAGAAGCATGATCCTCGATCTCCAAGACGTCGTTTCCTGCAGACGAGGAGTCGGAGCCGGCTTCTTGGAGAAATCGTTGAAAAGCCCACTCGGAATCGCTGCGGTTCATTTTGGGGATGCCTTCAACTAAGAAAACTCTGTCCATTGTGCTTGACTCGGTTTTGGAGAAGCTTCAGTTGTGAGAGTCACCTCCGCTTATAGAAATGTTTGTCTGAAACTTGAGATGCTGTTTGGTCTTTTTCTTATTTTGTTTTGATAAAATTTAATTTAAAAGTTTGATCTGACGTGGGTCTGAGATGGCAAGTGGATAAGTGTGGGACCGCATATTAGAGGATAAATATATACATCCTCTAATATATATAATTTGTGAGGCAGAAGGAGTTAGTCGTACAAGTTGGGGTTAGGGAAGCAAATAGCCTCAACTTTGACATTTCTATGAAGTCAATACCATTATCGTCAATCATCATATGATGCAAGAGATACCTTCTCGTGGATAAACGATGGATTAATATTTTTTAAAATTATAAATTATCTTTGAATCAAGTTATGTAAGAAAAGAAGCCTAAATTAAAAAGAGTCAAACAGACATTACAAAATAACCAAACAATGTGCAGGAGATTACAAAAATTTTGGAAGTTAGTCTCTCTATTTTATTCAAAGAGAAGAAGATTGGGCCTTCTTAACAAATGTATGGCCATCAACGAGTGGCTCTTTGTGGGATGTGGTGTCTCCGATGTGGACAAATGTCTTTTGGGTGGACAAGGCCTTTTTTTTCTTTACAGACACACCAACATAAATACATTTCATTTTTTGCCTATGATACATCAACATTATTTCCATTTTAAGTTACCTAGCCAACGTAATTGATAATTCTCTTAGACTTGAACAAACAACAACTATATAAGAATGATTGGTTTTGCAAAAATTTGAATAGAAGTGGATGGGAATGCAAAGCTCCCTAAGGTTCTAAATGGTCGGATGCTACAAGGATACAGAGAAATGAAAATAACTATTATTTCTATACCTTACCCTTGGAACCTAAATCATTTAAAAGAAGAAAAGATTTGGCATCCGAAAGCATCCCCTTCTATAACTAAAAGAGTATATCCACCTATCATTCCTATTTCCTTAAACCATAATTCCCCTCCCTCATACACCCTAAAGAAAATTCACCCTCCTCCTCGACTGAGTTAGACTCTAGAACTACAAAACTTGAAGAAACTCCATAAATGATAGGTAACCTGCCTACTTCAGAGCCTGGACCAACTTTCCACCTAAATCTCCCTATTAACACTTAAAATAATGTCCTCCCCAAAATAAAACACAACGCAATACCTTAATTAACTTCCTAACCAAAGCCACCATATTCTCCTTCCCATACTCAATAACAATTACATAAGAATATAGATAATGATGTCATAAAATCATATTCGAAGAAAAATTGTACTCAAACAACATATAAGGAGGAAAAGCAATGGAATAATACAAGAAGATCAAGTAAAAACTAGAAAAATAAGGGTCAATTAGACATGTTAATAGCATGGAATACTTAAGGCCTGAACTGCCCTACGAAACGGCAAGTTGTAAACGAATTCATTAGGGAGAAAAATTGATCCATCGTAGACTTGCTGGAAACAGAAGTCAAAGAAGTGTTGAATAAATAACTAAATTTCTTAAGAAACCAATGAGCACTATCTCCAATCATTCCTCTCATAGACTTGGAATAATCGTTTTTGCATACAAACTAACAACAATTCAAATCATTTCCACAAAGAGTTTGACCAGTTTATCCATATAGAGATCTGTTCAACCTTATTAAAAGATAAGTTGCACATTACCTTTATATAAGTAGCCAATTGTGCATTTCAAAGGAAGAAACTATGAGAGGATATAGACGAGATGGCAAAAACAATCAAAGAACCTTGGATAGTGTTAGGTGACTTCAACTGCATTTTGTGTTCCCACGAAGCTAAAGGTCCAAGTAATACAATAGGAAAAATAGATAAAGACCTTAGAGAATGCCTAATTAACTTAAGTTTATTAGACCTCACTATTAGAAGAAATCTCTTCCCGTGGAATAACAAGTAAGAAAATAAACAGTTCATAAGGAAGAAACTAGACAGAAGGGTGGTGAAATCAGATTTTTTAGGACCTCGCCCTTGCGAGTCACGTGCCTGACGTCTTAAGTGACATCTGAATACGTGTTCCATAAGGATGGCGAGCCCACACCAGGACAACATCAAAACAACACCCTTCTCCTATTTCAGGACAGATTTATTTGGGAAAACCTCAATCTTATTACACCTATCTTGAGGCAATTAGCATAACTGTTATCTGGGATATCAGATTAATATCATCTTAGGACGGTTTAAAAGAAGAAGACTTCGAGATCTACAATTTCTTTGAAGACCTCGAAGGCGGATTCTATCGTCTGAAGGGTCAAAAATGGAGCAAATGATAGCATCAGACGAATAGTGTACAAAAGGAGAAGTTAGGTCACATAGGCATAAAGCAGACGAAGTGGAAAGATAGACGAAGTGGAAAGATGGACGAAGCAGAAAGACAGACGAAGTGGAAAGACAGATGAAGCAGAAAAATAGACGAAGTGGAAAGACAAACGAAGCGGAAAGATAGACGAAGTAGAAAGACAGACGAAGTGGAAAGACAAACGAAGCAGAAAGATAGACGAAGCAGAAAGACAGACGAAGCGGAAAGACAATCGAAGCAGAAAGATAGACGAAGCGAAAAGACAAACGAATGGCAAAGCAGATGATTCAGATGGTCAACTTAAGACGAAGTAAAAGTCAACCTAAGACGATATGGATGGTCAACTTAAGACAAAGCAAAAGTCAACCTAAGACGATATAGATAGTCAACTTAAGACGAAACAAAAGTCAATCTAAGACGATACAACTCGTAAGATGAAGCATCTTTACAGACAATATAACTCTTAAGAAAAATGATGTCATCACAGACAATATGACATCATCACAAACGATACGTCTTTATAGACGATGCATCTCTTAAGATGAATGACGTCATCACAGACGATACGTCTTTATAGATGATACATCTTTATAGACGATGCATCTCTTAAGACGAATGATGTCATCACAGACGATACCATTGTGAACTCCTAAACATCTCCTCTTCTAAGGACCATAACTCACAACCCAGAAGTCCAGAAATTATATACTTTATACCGTTGGAAAGCTAAAAGAGAGACCTACAACTTTCCAAAAGGCACATTTACTTATATCGGCCTAGTTAGAGCAACTTTTACCCCAAAGCCAAAACATAAATCCTACCCTATTGAAAACTTGAAATTTTCATATAAAGACTTGGGATGCCATAAACGACCATAATGTATATGTATTTTATTCACATCAAAATACAAATTTTACAAAGCTTTAGTGGGTATTTTAAGCCGAAAAATACATTAATATCTTACAATCCCATAAATACAAAAGATACTTGAACCAAGGTTTGCTCAAATGCAACTAAAACCTTGCTTTACAAGGTTAGCTTCAAATACAAAATATATATAATTGGAGTGATGCCTTAACCCTTGTCTACTCAATATCTTGCTCATCACCTGGATACGGGAGGAGAATGGGGGGTGAGCTTAAAGCCCGTGGGTGATAATTTTATAATTGGTAACAAGCAAAAACATTTATAAGGATATTTCCAATGCAGAAATTCATGTTAATGCAAATTATGCATGCATCACTTTTGTCAATTATCATGAGCACATTGACCAAGACTTCTCCCGCCTGCCCGCTAGTGGTATGGAGCTCCTTTATGGACTCCCCTAAGTTTATGACTACACAAGACCCTTATGGGAATTATGTAGTACGTTCTATTTTGGATCCACCAAAAATATTTTGATATGTTCGACCCGGATCTGAAATCCATAGAACAAGTTATTCTTATGGTCCCGAGATAGGTGATTGAAGTCAAAACCTTGTTTGATTCTTTTAGTCATAACTTGGTTATCCGACCTCCAAATGAGCTGAATCCTATGTCTAGATAAACGAGAGGCATAGAGCTATTGAATGATCTGAATGAATAGAGTTTCAACCCAGCCTCTAAGATGTTCAATATTTGGATGGAAGTTGAGCATAGAATGTTTGCTCCAGTATAAGAAAGATTTGGAAGATAGGACCCAATGCTATGGTATCAGAGAATGAGGATGAACCGAGGATGACCAATGAGGGTTAAATAGGAATAACTTTGCATGGTAACAAGCACAAGCACACGTCTTGTGATAAGGAATGTTGGGCTCATAAATCGCGGTCCAACATAGTTATGGTATCAAGGCAAGAAGAAGATTCGATGATGGTTAAGGAAACTTCATTGGAATAAGTACAACGATTATGATTTTGCAGGAGTTGGGTTTCAGAAATGATGCCCAACATTTATGGCATCTAAGCAAGAGTTGGATTTCGAAAGGGTCCAATAAGATTAGATATTGAAATTTCCAAACTCAATAGCTTGGTTCAACAATTACATATTTTCAAACCATACACCTTTGAAAATCAACATTGAATAGCACACAAGAGATTTAAAAAATCCATTTAGATTCTTTAATCATGTTGAATTTGAAGATATCATTAAAACAATCCTCAACACTCCAATTGAAGGATAATGAAGCTTACAAATTGGTTTCAAGATTGAAGATTATTAAGGGTGAACTTAAAAGGATTCAAAAATAAAAGTATAAGACTAGATACCAAAAAGAGCTGGAGCTAGCTAAGATTGAGCTAAATGATATCCAAGATCTGCTAAATATAGGCCCCCTGAACCTGAATCTGAGAGAAAAAGAAAAATCACTCCTTAACTAGTACCTCTCTCTATTTGAAACCCACAATTCTCTCCTTAAACAAAAGGTCGGGACTAATAGGATTAAGGAGGGAGACATCAACTCTGTTTTTTTCTTTATATCTATCTAAATCTAAATAAACTATATCCAAATCTCAGGGATCCTAGATCAATAGGTACCTTTATCTTTGAACAGGATAAACTAAAACATCTAGTCTTCTTTCATTTCCATTCCTCCTTAGGATCTGAATCTCCTTCATTAATATCTTTTGAAATCCTTTCTAAATTCATCCCTTATTCCCCATCCCAAAACTAATTAAACTATCTTCTTGACCCTATAACCAATTTTAAGATTAAAAAATGCCCTTTTTAACTTTAATCTGAACAAATCTCTAGTGATTGACAGCTTCAATGTCTTTTCTTTCAAAAATCTTGGCATCTCTTAGAACCTTATATTTGTGGAATGATCAAGGAATTCTTCAACTCTGGTATCTTTATCAAAGAACTCAACAAAACTTTCTTCTACCTTATTTCCAAGAAACCTAATCCTTGCACTTTCCAAGACTTCAAACCTATCTCTTGCTGTAACATCTTATACAAAACTATTTCAAAGATCGTCACTCTAAATCTCAAACCTCTAATGAACTCTCTTATGAAAAATTCTCAAATTGGTTTTATTGTAGGTAGGAGCACTAGAAAACTTACTAATTGCTTAAAAAGTATTTAAGGATTATCTTTCAAATAAAATTATTGAAAAGTTATGCTGTAAAGATTGATTTCACAAAAGCTTTTGACACCCTCAATTAGTCATTTCTGATGAATGCTCCCAATGCTTTTAATTCCATCCCAAGTTCATTAAATGGATCCACCAATGCATATCTATTCCAACCTATAATGCTCTAGTCAATGGAGAAGCAACAACCTACTTCAAACGTGCTAAACGTATCAGATAAGGTGATCCTATCTCTCCATATCTTTTTGCATTATAAATTGAATGTAACAAACAAGGTGATCTTATTTCTCCATATCTTTTTTTAGTAGCAATTGAGGTCCTCACAAGGTTGTTAAACTATAAAATATCTTAAAGGAGATCTTTCAAATTCCACTACAAGTGCAATTAATCCAACTTATCAACCTATCATTTTTGGATGATCTTTGGTTACTTAGTAAAGCTGATAAAAAATCTATCCAAATACTACTTGATCAATTAGCTACACTTATGGGTGTTTCTGGACTAGTTATAAATAAGGCAAAAAGTCAGTTTTTATCTCTAAAACTCTGATAACATCACGTAGTCTCTTTTCCAAATTTTAGGCTTACAATTATCAACAGCTCCCCTCAAATACTTAGGAATACCTATCTTAGACTTAAAACTCTCATATCAAGATCGTAAACTTCTTTTTGATTCAATCACAAGAAGAAACTCTAAGTTGGAGTTTTAAAACTCTTTCTTATACGAGTAGAATTTAGTTGATATAATATATTCTTAATGAAATGCGCGTATACTAGAGCTATCATATTTTATCCCTATTAGAGTTATAAAAGATATAGAAAGGGTATTTAGGAACTTTATATGAGTGGAATAGCCAACTTGAAGAGTTTTTCAAAAGTCAAATGATCTGAAGTCTATAGGCTTAAAAAGCAAGGAAGGTTGGGACTAAAATATCTTAGAGCTACAACTAAGGCAGTGATGGTAAAAAGGATTGGAGTCTATACAATAATAAGGAAACCTCATGGGTAAAGTGGATGAATGAAGAATGTATAAGAGATGCAAACTTCCAGAAAAAGAAGCCTCTGTCAACCTCCTCTTCAATAACAAAATATATTTTGAGCTTAAGAGAAGAAGTGAGGATGGAAATCAAACACATAATAGGCATTAGGGAACGAACTAGTTCCTAGTTTGATAATTGGACTAAACAATGACCCATACATCTCTTAACAAATTTCAAATCCTTTCAATATGCCCTCCCTAAAGATTCTTA
This sequence comes from Erythroxylum reticulatum, assembly GCA_025504915.1. Taxonomy (NCBI): domain Eukaryota; kingdom Viridiplantae; phylum Streptophyta; class Magnoliopsida; order Malpighiales; family Erythroxylaceae; genus Erythroxylum; species Erythroxylum reticulatum. The sequence continues at coordinate 15,036,148 of JANSVA010000216.1, read as the reverse complement.
GGGATAGCAATAGGCCATGCTAGGCCCGAGTTGGCCCTGGCCTGACCACGGGCTGACTGGTACAAAATTTCACAAATCTTAATGCATTCAATGGGTGTTAAATTGGTAGAGTTATGGGTTAAAAAACTTCAGGATAGGTGATTTTTAGCTTAAAAGAGTTAAATGATAAATACCTTCTAAGTTTATTAAATCATGACATCAAATATGATAATAGGGTAAGTATTTACTATTATATTACTCGTCAACTATTGGTGCACTTATATCTGTTTATAAGTAGTTTTTAAATTAAATTAAATGTATTAATTAAATGACTTCTGGGAGGATTTGTAAGTGAAGCCAACCTAGCCCAACCTTATATTTTTTAAAGAATTTTGACATAATAACAAAACAATGTCATTTTGTGCCTTCCCATCGGGCCACACAGTCATGGTCCATGGCCCAATCAACCCGTGCCAAAGTCAGGTCAGATGATATTTGACATCCCTAAGGATTCTAAGGTTAATGTAGCTATCCTAAACAATAAATGGATATGCCTAATAAGGAGTTTAGATTCTATCTTTCATCTCTTCCATACTTACAGTCCCAACTGAGAAAAAAGGACAAAGTAATTTAAACCAAAGATCTTACGAAGAAAGTCTCAATTAGATCTTACATAAACCTCTTCAATTCACTAAGTCAAGAGGAGTTATGACATGACATAGTTGTTGATAAGTTTTATATAAAAACTTTACATATCCTATGAGGACTATTAGACATCTAAAAACTTGAATCAAACTTTGTTTAAGGTATTAAAGATTGATTTGAATTAAAATAAATAATTGAATTTGAAACAAAACAATCAAATAATTAAGCTGGCAATAAAATAAGGTTGGCTAAAGTTTGAGACTTAGGATTTATTCTATCTTTGTTTTGTTTTTCCTTTATCTTGTTGATTCAATTTATGCTCGATATTAGATATCCTTAAGTTTTGATTACCCTTTCTCGAGATCTAATTAAGAAACCATAATTGAATTCGATAATCATATAATTGTAATTTCTCGATTCACAAAACTACTTTTAACTATTCAATTAGATTTAAAGTAGTCCTAAGGATAATTAATTTCATAATTAAGATCTCTCTTTAATTGTTAATTAATCTAATAATTGTAGGTATATTAAGCTACTATCTCTTGTTGCACACCTTAACACAAATAACATACTCTTCATATTTACCCTCAACTTGGGTCTATAATATATTACTTGCTTCTACCTGTTTCTCCACCTAACAATTTAGTATCTTGTAACTAAGCTACATGTTGCAAGATAATAGAAAGTACATAATTGATCAATCTAAAAAATCTTAGTTCAGTAATGCCCTTTCAATAATAAACTGTCAATAACATAGGGAATGATGAAAATACCTAAATCTTCAATTGAATCTAATAGTTTGTATTATGGGATGCAAAAATTATTTATACTTAAAGTGACTACCGATACTTCATTAATAGGTCCTAAAATTGGCATCTCCTTTTACCCCTTTAAAGATTCAACTACATCAAATCTCATGAATGAGTTATCCTCCGTCAAATTGTTTAATACCTTATTCATACTGAATTTTACTTGTTCCTCACCAATCCAAAAGATAAGGTTACTGCCATGGACATCTACCGAAGCTCTTCCAATATTCGAAAAGGGTCTATTAATAATTAGTGGATAATTTCGATCCTCTTCAAAGTCTAGCACGAAGAAATTCATAAGAATAATAAACTTGTTCACTTTTACATGAGCATCCTCCACCACACTAAACTGTTTTTTTATCAATTGATCCACCAACTGAATAAGCATGGAAGATGGCTTCGCATCTTCTAAGCTCAATTTTCTGAAAATTAACAAAGGGATCAGATTAATACTTATACCTAAGTCATATAAACATTTATAAAATTCTAAGTTACCAACTATACAAGGTATAGTAAAATTCCTTAAATCTTTTAACTTTGAAGGCATGTGAATGGTAGTTATGGAGCTGCAGTTTTTCGTCAATGCAATCATTTGGTTATCTTCTCAAGTTTGCTTATTGGATAGTATGCCTTTAAGGAACTTCGCATTCTTGGGCATATGTTCTTAATGCCTCCACAAAAGACAAGTTAATTTGCAAAGTCTTCAGCTTCTTCACAAACTTTGTAAGTTATGCATCTAATTTATTCTTTTGAAGTTTTTATGGGAATGGAAGTTTTGGTGTGTATGACGGAGGAGGAACATTGTTAGGGTCCTTATTGCTCTCTTCATCTTTTTTATTCTTCTCTTGTTCTTCTACAAGGTAGGTTTCAACTTATTTTTCTGCTAGTTCTTCTAGCTTTTTTCCACTCTTAAATATGATAGCCTTAAGTGTCAGGTGTTCATACAAAACCTATTCATATTGATCATAAAAAGCTATCCAAATGCTTTTTCAAGTTACCATATGTAGTTAGAAGACAGCTTCGAAGGCAATTTATTCATGTATTACTTTTGAACAAATAGCCAAAAAGACTTATTTCAATTTCAACCAAATTGAAATAAATAAAGTTAATTAAGAAACAACTTTCTTACGTATTTAAGAAAATAATTTTTTAATTTTAAGGATTTTAATTAATTTTTCTTTCTAATTAAAACTAATTAATTCTAATTTTCGAAACTACTTCTCTAAAATTAATTAAGAATCAATATAATTATTAATCTTAATCATATTAAGAATAATAATTACCTTAATTTTGGGATTGAATTTTAATTTTAAAGTCATATTTGGAATTTAATTAAATTAAGAATACATTGTACCTTATTTAAATTATTCCTTTTCAAGTTTAAGTTACACGTAAATTTATACCCAAACAAACTTGTTCTAACTTAAGGTTATAATAACCTTGTTGCCAAACAAGTCATATTCCATGTTAAGAATACCTTATGCTTAACATAGAATAAGTATTTCTTATGTCCAAACACTATCATATGTTAGTCATGTTGCCAAACACCACCCTTCATCTTTTAGAAACCCTAAAATTAAAAGAATGAAACCCTAGCCACCACACAAAGAAGCTACTGGCACTGCCAGCATCTTCTTTACTCTCCGGCGCTGCAGCTGCACTTCCATCAGTTCTATCACCTTACTTGACCAGTAAGGTTGTGTTGCCACCCTCACTCTAACGTTATCCATGCTACCACCAGCCTCCTATCACGTCTCCATGCTAACGCCTCGAAGCTGCTTAAAGCCACCATCAAGTACAACTTTCATGATAGCCAAATGAGGCCACAGCCACGTTTCAACCCCGGCAATGCCCACCTTTCTCCTTACCATCCAGCCACGTCAATACGTGATTCAAAAACCACCCAAATTTCCCCCGACAACAACAGCCCACAACTTCAATAATCACAAGACCAACAGTCTCCAATCAAAATATTTCCTACGAGAGGACTTTCTATGACTCCTGGTTTCCATAATTCCTTATCATATAACGAGGATGCTATAATCTTATTATAAAAATTTTCCAGTTGTTTTTTGAGCTCAACTAATAAACCAACTTGTGTTTTGGGTTTCTATTGTATTGGATGTTTTATTATTAATGAAACTAATTTCATATATTTGTTTAACTCTTAAATAATTTTTTCAGTAATATTGAAAATTCAATTCCAAGTTTTGATAATAACAATCAAATAATTTAATCTAACTCATAAAACTATAATTGGCTCTAATACAGTATTAAGAAATCAGGTTAGGATTCAATCCAAACTGTGGTAGAATAATTACAAAAGAATTTATTATTTTGAATTCTCAAAAATAAAGATCACTTTGATTCTATAAAATGATTAATGCATAAATAATAATAAAGTATTAATCTAAATTCATACCTTATTTCAAAGCTTAATCATAATCTTGTTATATCTCTCGAATTGTTTCCAAAACTAGCTCATCTCAACTATTGTAGCTGCATAAGTATCTAGTCTTTAACGATATCCGCAAAATATGTTGAGAGAACTTTGTAACTCTTACAGAGATGGTTAAATAAGAAGTGATAGCTCTATTAGAGTTTAAGCTTATTTATAATAAGTTTTTTCATATTTTAGTAATTTAATTAAAATTAAAGTTTAATTTCAATTAAACTTTAATTATAATTCTAAATAATTCTAATTAAATACTATTTATGCTCAAACAAGATCCAATATCTAATATTGATCCTTATTTATTAAATATATCATATTAAATTGTAGATTTTTACAAACTATACAATCAAGTTTAACTTGATTAAAATATTTTTACTCTCTTTAATATGTTCTTTATGTGAGACTCATTATGTTTCCAAATATGTTGGGAATGGAGAGAAATTATAACCCTAAATCATATTTAGGATTAGATAAATTAAACTCATTTAATTCTTCTTTAATTATCTAATTAAACAATTTTTGTTTTAGATCAAGATGTCGTCTAGTAATACATCATGGACACCCAAATATTTAGAAATATCAAAGTAGTTTTGACTAATCTTTTCATACATGATTTTTTTGTATAATTCAATCCTTTCATCATATAATATTTTGACTAGACAAAAAGCATGAAATTAATGTTTACTCTATTTTGAATCCAATCATATTAGTTATCCATCATTAGTTATTAATTCAACGAATTTGTAAACTATTTTACAAAGCGTCATTCCACCCTAGCCAATTATTTCCCGAATCAATACTAATAGAGAACAACATAATATTTTCCTTAATTACTTTTGAGAGATGAATCCTATCTTGATCAATTAACTACCTCCATATAAGTCATGTTACATCCTATGACTACCAACTAAGCGATATTTAACTAGAACAGGTCATAAGTAGTATCAAAATATATAAAAGATAATCTTAAAGATTTCAAGCCAAATGATCACTTATACGATCATCGCAATGAGAATTTCTGTCAACATACACATAATATTCCAAATGAATTTCTCATATGGGGATAGTTCAGTGAACTTGTTCTTTAATAAATACTCATACGTTTGTTTATATGTCTCTATGCTTTAGCCTATAAGATCGAATACTTCCTTCATAAGAAAAAAAACATAATGCGCGGTAATCTTTTTATGTTATGTTATTTTGCAGTCTTAATAGAACAATAACTACGAACAATTTAGAGACAATACATAAATGCAATAAGATTCCCATAATTATAATCTCATTATAATTTTATTTGTAATGTATAATTATCCTATAGGTTTTATCATATACATTTAAGTATACATAATATAAAGAATGTCTTTAAATTATTTAATCACTAAACTATAAGCAATTGATTGGCTCTAAGGTGTAGCTAACACTTATCCCTACTAAACTATAAGCAATTGATTGACTCTAAGGTGTAGCTAACACTTATCCCTCTAAGTTTGAGGACACATGCTCTTCATATTAGAAGGTAACAACACTTTGATGTATGAAGAATTACTAAACTTACTAAACCATTCTTCAAAGTTTGCAGGTCTTAACCTTCACATATACTTCTTGGCCTTTATAACTATCAGCCTCGAGATAAGCTTTAAATTAGTTGTGCTTTCCTCTCTCTCTATAGGTATGTTATTGCCCTTTGCAATGCTATCAAATATGGTACTAGACAAGAACCCATGGAAACTGGACTCATTACTTAAGTCATTGCTGATGGAGCAAAACATGAAACCTTTTTATCTAAAATTACACAACATAGGCTAAAAAGTTTAGGATAAAGGTTGCTCCCATTGATTTCTTAGAGTGAATAGATGATTTTCGATGTATCTCTCAAGAGGTTATATAAGGATAGATTATAGTTCAAATTTGAGAAAAATGAAAGTCTTAGATTGTAAGATCTTCTCCTCCAAATTTTCTTAGAAAGTGGATTTAACGCAACATGATTACGCTCAAGAGCATAACCAATCGACCTCGATGTAGCCCAGAATATGCCTCAAGGCATAAAGGGAAAAATGATACATAAATTTACACCAACAGAGTTTCTAAAGGGCCCACTATAAACAGTTAGTCCCACCATTAAGTCAAAAGAGTAACTTTAGAAAACTTATACTACATTGCAGCTGTTACGGTAATAGTCCACTTATGCCTTAAAAGGACGACGACCTGCAATGTTCACTTATTTCTCCTACTTTTCTAATTCACGTGTTTTCACCATCACACTTTTATACCTATCGTCCTAACATATAAAATGCAAATTGCCACAAAGTTAACTGAATATTGCCCTTAAAATTCTTCCTAAACCTGAATCTAACTTAACCAGTAGGTGACACTTTTAAATAATAAGACAGTTGACACTTTTTCTTTTTTTTTCCAGTATTTTCATTTAGAGTTCAATCACAGCTACTTCATATCCTGTCATGTGCAAGTTGGTGTAGGTAGAGATTTCTGTTATTTTTATTTGTATCCAATTGGAGATGTTTGTTGGGTACACCATGCTACCATGTTTCCTCTTGCTGCTCACCGAGAGTATATATACCCCACACCATATATATATGAATAGTACATATGCGACATAGTATGCCTTACTTTATAATTTTACTCCTCTTAGACACTGAAAATATCAAACACAAAAATTAATAACTCTAATTCTCGATGAATTACTTTATCAAAAAGCCTTGAAAGAGATGCAATGCACCAAGATCACCATATTTGTTGAGATAACACTCAATTGAGTGGACACATATAAAAAGATTGGATTTTTAACACATTGCACAGATGATGCCTCACTTTTCTTAGTTGACAAATTCCCTTTGAAGAAGATTACTTGTAGCTCTTTGTTGTAGCCACTAAGGGATAACCATAATTATTAAGATAACACTTAACTGAGTAAACACACAAAAGATTGGATTTTTAACACACTGCACAGATGATGCTCAATTTTTTATTGAAGTATATAGCAGGCCATAGATGTAAAAAGAAGTTGTTACACATGTATATAGTGGAAGACAGGGGAGACAATGAAGATAGTGTATTGGCGGATGAGGAAGATTTAACCAATAGATCCTTACAAGACATGTCTGAAGTATCTATGGCAAAATACCAACAAATTAAAGTATATGGGACATTGAATGAAATCATAATATATATACTGGTAGATGAGGGAAGTATGCACAATTTTGTAGATCAAAAATTGATAGATAAATTGGGAAAAGATTTAGAGGAAGAGAAAGAGTTATCCATTCTGGTAAGAGGATTAATGAAATTGCATTGTAATTATATATATATAGACAATTACAATGACAGATGGGAGGAAAATGGTTTTGTACTGATGCATTATTAATCAATACTGGGGGTACTGATATAGCATTGGGGGCGCAATGGTTATTAGAGTTGGATGATACTATTTTCAATTATCAAGGAGGAACTATGGAGTTTTGTTGGAAAGGTGAGGAGATGGAGCTTTCGAGCATGGGTGGAAAAAAATTGGTGCAATTACACAAGAAAAACTTAACAAAAATATCGAGTAATAAGGATGTGATTTGTTACTTTATGGTGGTGTCTCAAATGGAGGAAAGCAAAAATGATAAACAGATCGAATTACGAATGTCATAAGTAGAAGCATAAGATGTTGACTTACGAATGGATTTTAACAAGTGATTGCAGAAGTAGTTGAATCAATTTGAAGTTGTGTTTGAGGAACCGAGAGGGTTACCTCCATCTCGATTCCATAATCTTAGAATTCCCTTGAAGGAAGGAACAAAGGCTATGAAACTTTGGCATTATAGGTATGTTGGAGTTCAAAAAAATGTTGTGGAGGAGCTGGTGGATGATATGAAGCAGTAAGGTATAATTCGACAAATTGTTAGCCCATTTTCTATGCCTGTGATTTTGATTAAGAAGAAAGATGGGTCTTAGAGGTTTTGCATGGATTATCGCTCTCTTAATCAATGCACTATTAAAGATAAATTACTCATTCCTTTGGTGGAGGAGCTCCTTGATGAATTGAATGGTGCGAGATGTTTTTGAAGCTAGATTTGCGGGCTAGATACCATCATTTTAGAGTATGTGAGGAAGACATATATAGAACCACATTTTAGACGCACAAAAGACATTACAAATTTCTCATAATGCCTTTCAGTCTAACGAACGTAGCTATAACCTTCTAACTTTTGATGAACCAAATCTTTAAAGCATACTTAAGGAGGTTTGTTTTAGTGTTGTTTAATGATTTATTGATCTACAGTCATTCTTTTGAATTGCATTTGGAACATTTGCATCTAGTGTAGAAGATTTTAGCAGAACATCAACTTTATGTCAAACTCTCCAAGTGATCCTTTGGTGTTGATCAAGTAAACTATTTGGGACACATCATTAGTAGCTAAGGAGTTCCAACAGATCTGCAGAAGGTGAGTGTAGTGTTAAATTGGCCACAATCGCAGACTATTTGATAGTTGCAAGGATTTTTGGGACTTAGCAGATATTATAGTTGGTTCATCAAATGCTACAACCAATTAAGTAAGCCACTGACAAATTTGCTTAAGAAGAATTCCCTTGTTTAGAGTGATGATTCAACTGTAGCTTTCCTCTCCATGAAGTAGTCCTTAACAATGGCATTAGTATTGGCCTTTCCAAATTGTCATCTAGAATTTGTAATCGAGGCTGATGTGAGTGGGCAAGAGATTGGTGCACTGTTGATGCAAAAAAAATCATATGATTGCTTTTGTGAGTAAAATCTATGCAATAAGTATAAACATTTATCAGTTTATGAAAAAGAATTCTTAACAATAATGATGGCAGTGAAGCAATGGTCCCATCACCTCAGTAGATGGCATTTTGTAATCCAGACCGATCATCACAGTCTTCATTATTTGATGGATCAGTGAATCAGCACTCCCTTCCAATAGACACGGCTTCCTAAACTCTTAGGGTTTGATTGTTCTATTAAATATAAAAAGGGAGTGGATAACTTGGCTGCGGACTTCTTATCACAAGTTAGTAGATTGGAGCTTTTATCGCTATCCATTTCGTATGTTTAGACAAAATTATTATCTGAAATTAAAGAGAGTTGGTGACAACATGCATCCATCCAATATGGTGAATACAAAGGTACCATATACTTTTGGAAGGATGGAATTTTACGATGGAAAAGGCAATTGATAGTGGGCAATTCCATTCTATTATGTTAGAAAATCATTGAACTTTCTCATTCCACAACGTATGGGGGTCATTTGGGGTGGTTTAGTACTTACAAGATGATTATCACTTTTTTCTTCCAATGAAGATTACAAAGAGTCGTGTGTGAATATGTGCAAAAATGTGATGTTATGAAAAAATAAATATGAAATCGTGGCTTCTCTAGGATTACTCTAACCTCTACTCGTTCCTCAACAGTTGTGAACATATATCAACATGGACTTTGTTGAAGAGTTATTGTTATTGAAAGGATTTTCAGTCATCTTTACCATGGTAGATTGTATGAGCAAGTATGTTCATTTCATGCCTTAACGTCACCCATACACCACTAAATGTGTAATAGCCCAAATCACCTTTCTACAGATATTGTCTACTTTGGGTTGCCCTTAGGGTCAAACCCCTCACGGTTTTGCTGTTTCCACCCTTAGGAAAACGCGTCTTATGGGGGAGAGTTATCCATACCTTTATAAGGCATATTTCGTTCTCCTCTACAAACGATGTGGGATCTCACACTCTCCACCACCTTAGGGCCCAACCTTCTTTAAGGCCCAGCCTAGCTGGCATAATAGTTCGAATACAGGCTCTGATCCCATTTGTAACAGCCTAGTCTATCTGCCCACAGATGTTGTTTGCTTTCGGTTGCCCAAAGAGTAAAACCGTGAGGGGTTTGGCCCTAGGGGCAACCCAAAGTGGACAATATCTGTGGGCGAGTGGTCTTTGATACCATTTGTAATAGCCCAAACCACCCATCCACAGATATTGTCCACTTTGGGTTGCCCCTAGGGCTAAACCCCTCACGATTTTGCTCTTTCCACCCTTGGAAAAACGCGCCTTAAAGGGAGAGGTATCCATAACCTTATAAGGCATACTTTGTTCTCCTCTCCAACCGATGTGGGATCTCACACTCTCCACCCCCTTCGAGCCCAACCCTCTTTAAAGCCTAGCCTAGCTGACACAACAATTCAGTTACCAACTCTAATACCATTTGTAACAACCTAAAGCGGACAATATCTGTGGGTGGGTGGTCTGGCCTATTACAAAAGGAGTCAGCCGAATTTTTATACAAAATGTCTTCAAATTACATGGTATGTCGCAAATGATTGTAAGTGAACGGGATGTTGTTTTTACCAATCATTTTTAGTAGGATATATTTCATTTATAGGTTGTTAAACTTCATCTTTCAATGACTTACCATCCCTAGTCCGATGGGCAAACCGATTGCTAAATCACACAATTGAGACTTATCTAAGGTGTATGACATCCAATTATCCTACCAATTGGGATCGTTGGTTATTTTTCGCAGAATGGTGGTATAATACCACCTTTCACTCTTCCATACAGATCACACCTTTTCAAGCAGTCTTTGGCTATTTTGCGATTTCAGATGCATCGTGCTCAGCATAGGATGAAGTAAATTACTGATTATCATCACACCAAACTTGTATTTGAGGTGGGCGATTTTGTGTATCTAAAATTGGAACCTTATCATCAACACAGTGTGAAGCAACACCATTCACATAATTGGTTTCTTTGTTTTATAGTCTGTTCTGAATTAGTAAGCAGGCTGGTTCTGTAACCTATACACTGGACTTGCTAGTTGATAGTAAGATTCATCCTACATTTCATATGTTGCAGCTGAAGCGTGAAGTATCTGATGAAACGTCGATATCTATAGTATTACCTCCTTCATCATCTTCTATGCTACACATTCTAGTTGATATTTTGGATTGGCGTCTGGTTAATCATCATAATAACCCACTGTCTAAATATTAGTTCAATGGTCTTTGTCTAAGGATCATGATGTATTGTGGGAATTTCTTTACAATATTCAACAATTTTTTCCTGACATTGATATGTGCTTAATTGATTATACATTTATTTTATAACACTTAGTGATTAATGATATGAAAGTGCTTAAGATACTCACTTTAGTTCATATTTGATTTTAGGTACAATTCAAAAGAGAAAGAGCTAAAGTTAGTTGAAAGCACTATATTTGAGTCATCTTCTTGAGATTCACAGCTATTTGTCTTTATGAAACAATAATGAGAAGGATTAGAGTAAGAGAAGACAAGAAAATGCATAAAATGAAGAGCATGAAGAGTACATGTTGAAGAAGCATAGCTCATGACCATGCATGAAATTGTCAAGGCCATGAGAATATGTTATAGGTCTCACGCCCATGACACAAGTTGCATGTGCATAATACTTAAGTCATGTCCATGCAAGGTAGCTTTTGAACATCATCATGCATGCTCGTGAACAACCACTTAGCCACATAAGAAATGGTGACCTGTCCTATTTTAACCCTACCTTTTGGTATAAAATGATAAAATGTGACGACATAAGATATGTTTCGTTTGGGGTTTTCGTTTTGGGTTTAAGCTCTCAGTTTTTAAAAAGAAAAGGGGTAAAGCTCCATTCCTTTGGAGACCCATAGAGAGTTAGCTTCCTAACGCTTGTTCGGAGGTGATATTGACTTTGAAGAACCCGATTAAACATTTCTCTCATTGTTTGTTGTTTCTTCTTTCTTCTTTTAGGGATTGGTTATGTTATCCTATGTTTAATGTTTGGGTGTTGTGTAAGAATGATTGAATGCTCTATTTTACTTTTTAATGTAAGAACCCATTCCTGGAATCTTCAATATAAACCATAATTGTTATGTTCAGATTCATTTGTGGCAACTAATGGTTTTTAATCATTAGTTATAACATAACCTAAGTTAAATGACACGAGCTTGTGTGGTTGTTACTTTGATTAATTTGTTTTCCTAACTCGTAAAGCAACTGTCCAATTAAATCTAGAGAACTTATTCTAGTTATTTAATAGCTAGGTTTAATTAATGAGCTCTTCTTAATTAAACATGTCTTAAGGGAAAATTGGGGTTAACATAGCTTATTGTTAAACTACGATTAATAGTTACTAGGAGAGGTATAAGAACAACAATTCAATGAAATATGTTTAATTGTGAGTAGGCCAAGATTGAACCGATGATCGGGTCCTTAAAGAATTCATCACTTTTCATTATTTTCTTTAATTTATTTTTATTAGTTTAGTTTAGTTTCATTTTATTTTATTATTTGAAAATAAACAAACCCCCTAAACCTAAACCCCAATTCTTTTTATAGCAAAAGCTAACCGAACACTCTCTGTGAAATCGACCCAGCCTCACCACTATTATACTTGTAGGTCTAGGTATTTTGAGTAATGTTACGACACGCTAGGTCAAATATTAACCTTGTGGAAAAAGTTCTTGAGGGGCAGAGAATTGATACAGATGGAAATGGATGAACAAATAAGACTATCTATACATCATAGCATTAGCCAGGATGTATAAACAAGATGTTGTCATTATAAGGAAGAGCTACGAAATAAAGAAACAGAAGAGATGCAACTTAGTATTATATAGTATTAATAATACGAAGACTTATAAAGAAGTGACAATTGTAATAACGTGATTAATTGAGTATCAACAGTTGTAATATTTGTTAATATATCCATTGCAAGAGAGGGGAAGGGTAATGAATACTTGTAACTAATTTTCTCTAACTAAAAGCATTCTCTCTCTTCTGTTCAGCTCATATGTTCATTTTTCTTCTTTTATATTCTTCTTACTTTCTTTATCAAATGAATGCTAAAAATAATAACTTCGATTATCAATTAGTTACCTGTATCATAAGGTCATTGTGATCAAACTGAACGTTAATGATGTGATGAGTAATTGGGTTTACACTTGCATTGTCCTCTAACTTCATAAGCAACAAACTTCTCACTTAACCTAAGTTTTCCTTTCAAAAATAAAAATAAAGTGTTCCACTTTAACATAAAAATTATAGAGGTAGGTGATGAATTTATTAGCGTTTGAAACGTTCAAGATTTTCTTTTCTGCTATGACCCAACAAATTTGAGCTTTGCATCCTCTTTAATATACCAAATATATACCTTATTTTTGGTACATTAAATAAAAATATACAAAGATTTTATTTCTATTAATTTATTAAAAAAAGATCATTTCAATCTTAATATTTATATCAAAATTTAATTTAAATTCAAATATCTGAAAGAGTTCAAAAGAACATTAATATTTCAAAATGTTTAAGTTAAACTTTAAATTAATAAAACTATAAATTTTCTTCTGTCAACCTAAGTTTTGTGATTTTTTATTATATTTGTGATCCTTTATTAATTGGAAATTATAGTTGATAAGAGAGATCCACAAAATCATCCCTCACTCTTTACCGAATAATTTAATTAAGGATTTGAGGATTGAATCCAAATTCTCAAATATCTTCATAATTTTATTTGGTAGAGTTTGGTTATTTGAATAATGGATTCAATAAAGGGTATGTAATTATAACCTAATGTTATTTTATGGTGTTCTCTTCTTTCTACTTGCAATGTATACGAGAACTTTGAGTTGGGTAAGTATACTTTAGATCACCGCTAGAAATAAAGGGTTAAAAAAGGACCCCAAATTATAGTTCAATTAAAGAAAACAACAATATTAATATCTTTTATGAAAGCATTATTTCATAAAATATGACAGAATCTAGTAATTCATAAAACTCACATATTTATAGTTATATTTAGAATTCTATTCCTATACAATGATAGGGTTTATGAATACTAACCTTTCTTTATTACTCATTGACACATAAATGATTCACAAATTTAAGCTCCTTATCAAATTCATCTCTTCCCTAAACTTTCTATCTCACTTTTTGTATGTGATGGTATTTTGTGATGAGACAAAACTTTATTAGGTAAAGACAGAACCTAATACACTTAAGAAATTGACAACCATCAATCAACTAAAAACCTAAATACCTGTTTATTAAATTATTAGATCCCCTAACTTCCTTTTTAACAAATGAATCACTTAAAGGATTTATTTCCAACATTTTCCCACTTTACTCGTATGACTTTAAGTAGTCTATTGAATGAATAATTTAAACAATCACATTGTACAATAGTGATCATTCAGATACATATGTATCATCAGTAATCATAATCAAGTATAATAAGGGTTATGGAGGTCATACACTATTAGTTTAATGTACTCCCTTCCATATACCACTATACTAGCCTTTCTCCTTAATCATGATTATAAATGGAAAGTCTATAACAGGATTTACCATTCAGTTCTATTTTAAACATCATACATTGTAATCAAATAAATAAAGAGAACAAAAAATTCAAAAATAATAAATTCATTAATGTGCAAAGAATATCAAATATATAATAAGAATCATTATAATAGTACAGTCTAATAATCATTAGTACATATAATACCCATATTCTTTACATGACCAAAGAATATTTTGGTTGACAAACCTCATTTGTCAAAGGTTCAGCAAATATAAGATCAGTGTTAATATGCTATATTAACACTTTATATTTTTAAACCTCCTTATTAATGACAAAATATTTCAGTTCTATTTGTTTAGCACCTATGAAGTACTTGTTGTTCTTGGAAAAGAAAAATGCTACAGAATTATCACTGTAAATTTTTAGGAGTTTGGCTATACTATTGACAATCTTAAGCTCTGAAATAAATTTCCGCAGCTATTTAGTTTGAATTATGGCTTCAAAGCGTGCCATAAATTCAGCCTTCATAGTAGATGGAGTAATTACAGATTGCTTTACACTCTTCCATGAGATGGGTCATCCAACTAATAGATAAAATGTAGCCAAAAGTGGATTTTATTATATCTACACTGCTAGCAAACTTTGAATCTGAGTATCTAACAACCTCAAGGAGATCACACCTCCCAAAAATAAACATTTGTTCTTTAAATCCTTGTAAATATCTCAGAACTTCCTTTGTAGCTTTCCAATGATCCATACTAGGATTACTCTAGTATATCCCAGTATCCCTACTACAAAGCTTATGTCTGGTCTCATACACGTTGGAAGTATATATTAGGCATCCAACTACAGATGTGTATGGAATTGATTCCATTTGTTTATTGTCTAAGTTACTTCTCGAACATTGCATAAGGCTAAACTTATCCCCTTTATAAATTGGAATAAGTAATATTAAACACTTTTTCATCCTAAATCTCTCTAATACTTTGTTAATTTATGCTTTTAAAGATAAACCTGATAATCCTTTTGATCTATCAGGGAATACTTCTATTCCTATCACATATGTTGCCTCACCCAGATCTTTTATTTCAAAATAACTAGAGAAAAATTTCTTAGTCTCATTTAATAGATCAAGATCATTAGCTACAAACTATATATATATATAATGGTGTTTTCTTATATATATATATATAATGGTGTTTTCTTTATATCTAAAGGAAGCAATAATATTATTAAAATTAACATACCATTGTCGGGAAGCTTGTTTAATTCTATATATTGAATTTTTCATATTACACACCATATGTTATTTTCCAACCTTCATGAACCTTATTGGTTAGTCCATATAGACTTCTTCCTCTATATCCCCATTTTAAAAAGTGGTTTTCACATCTATCTTCCCGACAATGGTATCTTAATTTTAATAATATATAAATATAATGGTGCTTTCTTTAGATCGAAAGGAAGCAATAATATTATTAAAATTAAGATACCATTATCGAGAAGCTTGTTTAAGTCCATATATTGACTTTTTCATATTACACACTATGTGTTATTTTCCAACCTTCATGAACTTTATTGGTTGGTCCATATAGACTTCTTCCTCTATATCCCCATTTGAAAAAGTGGTTTTCACATCTATTTGGTGTAATTCCATATCATAATAAGCCACCAAATCCATAATAATTCTGAGTGAATCCTTATTAGAGACTAGTGAGAAAGTCTCCTTACAATTAATGCTCTTTTCTTAGCAAATACTTTAGCAACTAATCTGATATTGTAATGTTCCAAGTAACTAAGGAAGTCACGTTTGGTCTTAAAGAACCATTTACAACCAATTCTCTTATAACCTTCTAGTAATTCCACAAGGTCCTAGAGCATTATGTTTTATATATTTAAACTCATCTTTCATGGCATCTAATCACTTATCAAAATTTTCACTATTTATGGCTTGTGAAAAGGTCACTGTTCATTCTCAATTCCCAAGTCATTTTTAGACTGGTGAGCACATGCCACATCGTTATCAAAATAGCTACCTTTTTTTCTCTTTGAGACCTTCATAATGCTATTTGTTAGGATTCTTCTACTATGGCTTCATTCGCTACATATTCAATTTCATTATGAACAATGGTGTTTTTCTTCATGATTTTTTGGTGGTTTAATAATTTGTGGAACAAGATCATAAGTAAGTATACAAAACACATGGACATGCACAGCTATAGGGACTTCCATTCCTGGTTTTTCAATATCCACTCTATATGGTGTTTCATTCCCACTAGTCTCTCACCATATTGAATGAACCTAACATTCCTAGTTTCCACAGTTTTTATAATATGTTAGGACAATAAAATATAAACGCTTTATACTTCTCTGGATAAACAATGAAATGGTTGTTGACTATTCTTGAATCCAAATTCTTTTTCATATGGATTATAATGTCTAATCTATGCCTACAACCCCAAACATGCAAGTGCCCTAAACTAGGTTTCCTTCCAGACAATAGTTTAAAAGTAGTCTTAAGGACTACCTTACTAAGAACCCTATTCAATAAGTACAAAGTAGTTTTTAAAACACATGCCCACAAAGAAATGGTAAAGATGAATTATACATCATACTCCTAACCATATATAACAAAGTTCTTTTACACCATTCTATCACAACATTTTGTTATTGTGTGTCTAGCATTATGTAATGCATACAAATACCATGTCTTTCAAGGAATTTAGCAAAAGGACTAGGATTTTAATCACTTTCATTATACTTACCATAATATGCACCACCTCTATCAAACCTGACTATTTTCACCTTTATTTCTAATTCCCTTTTAACCTCATTATTATAAACCTCAAATTTATTTATAACTTGATATTTATCATGTATCCAATAGATATATCCACAATATGAATAATCGTCTATAAAGGGATGAAATATTTTTCTTTATTGAAATTAAGCACATTAAATGGTCCATACACATTGTGATTTCTTTCAAAGAGTTGAGTACTTCCTATGGCTTCTTTCTTTAATATGTGTTTTGTTTGTTTGCCTTTAATACACTCCACATAAATGTTAAGATCCGTAATTCCAATTTAGGAAATATTTTATTCTTTACTAATCTTTTATGTCATTCTTTGGAAACTTGTCCTACAGGCCTATAAATAAGCAGATCTATCATTAATCAAACTAAGTTTGATACCAATATTAGGATTCAAAGTCAATAAACTTTTAGCATAAACAATGTTAAGGTTTAATTTGTATAAACCATCACATAGTACACTACTACTAATCAAGTGGTTATGTCTGTAAAAACTAAAACTACTACTTCAAAATTTAAATGAGTATCATGATCTATAAGTTTGGATAAAGATACTAAATTCGTAGATATATTAGGTACATAAAAAGTTTCACATAAGTCTAAATGATATTTAGTGTCTAGGATTAAGCGATAAGTCCCAACACATTCCACTAAAAGTCTCATTTTATTGTTCATATAGACAAATCTTTCACTTGATCTTGTGGTTTGGGTTGTAGGGAATCTATACAAGGTATTAGAAATATAAGTAGTATAATTAAAATCAATCCACCAAGTATTAAAAGGAACTTTAGCAAGGTTTGTTTCAAAATATGCATAAGCATTGGGCTTACCTTACTTCTCGAACTATGCCTTACGTTTAGAACATTCCTTTTGGAAATGCCTAACCTTCTTATAAAAATGGCATTTGTGTTCATCATACTCCTTTTTGTGGATCTGAGATGATTCCCCCTAAACTTTCAGGGTCCCTTCACTTTCTTCTAATGCTTCTTTCCACCTTTCTTACTAACTCCTTGATTCTTGACATAATTAATGGAGTGGTTTCCTTAGTTCTTGAGTCTAGTCTCTTCTTCAACTGGCATATTGTGCAACTTATACATATTTTATTTTTCCTTCATATTATTATAGTTTAATTGGAAAGGCCTATATTTAGATGATAATGAGCTGCAAAAGGAAGCTTTCATTCCTAAGGACTTAAGTCTTGTTTCATTGTTTTTCATCTCATTAACATGTTCATGTATAGTATATGATCCATCAAATTTTATGGTGGCCAATGTCCCAATAAGAGATTTATCAGTAGACTAAGAGCGCTCTTCCAAAAAATTTAATAATTCCTTAGCACTTTTAGTTTTGAGAAGAGGAAGCGCTCTTCTAAAACCTTGAATAATTCTTAACACTCTTAGTTTTGAGAAAAGTAGACTTAATATTGTCTGCAATTGTCAACTTCATAAACATCTTACTCAATCCATTTTATCTTTCCTAATTGTTAAAATTATTTTCTCCTCATCAATGATCAAAACATTAAAACCATCAAGTTTATCAATTTTGAATGACAAATCCAAGTCTATAACCCCAAGGTAGAACTAGATTTCTTCACTCGATTCGAAGAAGTTTAGTTTATTAAACATCATAACAGATGCGAGATTTAGATGAATGGTAAAAGTTACTATAGAAAATTAAAACTTAACGTTAATGCTTTGAGTCATATAACAACATGTGGCACAAATTAGAAGATCATAAATTATATATTCATGTTAACCTTTGGGCAATCCATTAACAAACCATACAACATATAATGATTTTCATAAATTGTATATTAATGTTTACCTTTGAGCAATATATTAATATACCATACAACACATAATGATGCTAATATATACATAATTTGGTAATCACTCATACATCAACTAGAAATATTTATTATCTTTGTATGTCTAAATACAACTAATTGTGTATATGCATTACAAACATTCATTCTCATTAACTATAAAATAAACAAACCACCTTTAAGCGATTTCAAAAACATTCTATACCAACGAGTTTTAGTTTATCTATAACGTTACAATTCATTAACATCAAATTATGAGTAATTAAAATTTGAAAACAATTTGAAATTAAAAATAAAAATATTTTACAATCATGAATAATATTGGAATATCCTAGCACTTAGCAATAACATCATGGCCAGCAACTTGGCTAGTGCTTGCCTGCATTAGGATCTTATTCCTAATGTTTGGCGATGGCACTGGGATCCTTTACCTATACTACAATAAATTCAATTTTTAGTGAAAGCAAAAGTTGTCATTAAAAGTAGTAATATTAGTCACTACTATTAATGTGCCTAATTTTTAAAGTCATCACCTCCTGTCATAAATATCTCCATATTAATGAAATAGTGACTAATTTAGAAAAATGATCACAATTATGCAACACTTTTGTGACAAAAGTATTAACACTAAAAACTGTAGAATTTGTGACTAAACTGTATGGCCATAGTAACTTATTATGACAAGCTTGTCGACACAAATAATATAAAATAGTGACAAATAAATTCATAACAATATTTCATTTTATTGTGATAATATCATTGCCACTAAAATAATTGAAAATAGTGAAAAAATATTTGTCACTCGTACTTTTTAATATTTTAATAAAAAAGTCTCAACATCATTTTGTCACAAAAATAAAAATTGTTCTTATAAAAAATATTGTCACTAATGTGTTTATTATTGTCACAAATAAAACTATCAATTCAACAAAGAAATTGCATTAGTGGTAATAAAAATTTGCATCAGTGACCATATTGTCTAACAGATTTTTTCATAATTATAAAAGTTATATGTTACAATAATGTTGTCACTAAATAAAGATTATATGTTACAATAAATTTATCTCTAATTTGTTTATGTTTGTCACAAATAATATTATTAAATTTAACACTTTAATTACTTAATTGATAAAATTTTTTGCATTGGTGGCTATAAAATAGAAGTTATCATAAATGATACAGATTTCTAGTGCCAAGATATTGTCATACAAGCAAATAAAAATTATTAGTATATATAAAAATATATAACAATCACCAAAATGTACAAAATTCTAATTTCCAATATGTAAAGTAGGAAATTTTAATATCTAAGACAATTATATTTATTATAATTATCTCAAATTATTATTTACTAATTTAAGCTAAAACTCTCCAAATTAAAATTTCTTAGCTATTTCCAGATGAAGTTTACCATTGATTTGTTTCCTACAAAATAAATAAAAAATAAAATCAATTAATTAGTCATTAAAATTCGTACACTAATGACAAAATTAATAATTAGAGTAGTTAATTTTAAATGTTATTATAACGAGAAATATTTATCATTAATTTGTTATGTTCATATTGACAATAACTTTTGTAACAAAAAGTTGATAATCAAATGACAACAAAATTTCTTGTCACAAAAATTACGAATAGTAGTGACTATAGTGATAGTTTCGTTTTTGTGATTATATTAAGTAGATAATAACTAACTGAATTTTTATTAACAAAAGTTTTTGTCACAAAAAGTAAAATATCATGTGACGGTAAACCGTTTCGTCATAACTAGAGAAAAATATTAGTGACCAAACTATGTTTTATCACAACAAATAAAAAACATTAGTGACCAACATATGTTTTATCACAATTATAATTCATTCCCGCCAAAATTACTTTGGCGTCAAATTGCATAAGCTTTTAATTAAAAGTGACAATTTAATTGTGAGAGATACTAAATTGTCACAATTATCATTATATTAGTGACAACAAATAAAGTATCATAGTTAATCTAAACAATAGTGTCAATCAATTGTTTTGTCACAAAAAATCTCATATCTATGACGAAATGACAGTTAGTTACAAAAAAGTTGCCACTAAATGTCTTAATTCTTATAGTGCCAACACTTTCGTCTCATTTCTCTTTTTTTATTCCATACATACAATTGATTTAACATTCAAAATCATTAAATCATAAGATTTTGCATATAATTCGTAAAAATATAAAAAATGAAGTTTAAGGTTTTCCAAAATTTCAAATTAGGATTCATAACATTCTCTAAATTATGAAAAATCTACAGTAAAGGGAAAATATAAATTTCTTATAATAAAGCCCTGATACCACATGAAAACATAATTTTGTAAAACATGATAAGATTTTGAAATTCATGGAACTCACATATGTACATTTATATTTAGAATTCTATTCCTATACAAAGAAAGATTTTCTAAATACTAACCTTTCTCCATGGTTAAGTGATATGGAAACGATTCATAGATGTAAGCTCCTTAACCAATCTCTCTTTCCTAAGCTTTCTATCTTACTTTTCGTACATGGTGGTGTTTTATGAGAATATAAAACTTATTAGGCTATGTCAGAACCCTAGTATAGTTAAAAAATTGAAAACTATCAATCAATTTTATAACTTCCTGTTAGAATAGGTTAAAAGCCTATACGCCAATTTATTAAATAATTAAGTCCTCTAATTGTCTTTTTAACACATAAGTCACTTAAAGGATTTATTTATAGTATGAGTCGAACACATCCAAAATGCAATGAGATATGTGAAGAGTTGAGGGCTTTGATTAGAAAGTATAATTAAAAAAGTCAATCTTTTCAAATAAAAATGAGTACTAAAATATGCTACATCCATACATATTCATATGTCAAACTATTTAAGTTCAAAATTTGTGTAACGTTTGTAAATGAAGAGATCAAAATATAAAACAGACAAGTTAATAATAAGATTTAATTATAAAAAATACATCAATGTCTTTTAAAATATTTAAGTGTAATCACCTACAATATGGAATAGAGTTTCTATATTACATAAACAAACATTTAAAATGTGATAATTGATGATTGAAATTATGAGCCACTACTAACTGCCTTGATTAGATGCGATACAATCACAATTTGTTTCCATTTCAACCCTAGATACATATCTTGCAACGATTTGATTCCCCATTTTGTTCATATTAGTGGTAACTTATTTATCAACAATTAAATATAAAAAAATCATGTACATGTTACATAAACAAAATAAATTCTAGTAGTGATATTGACATATTGTTCTGGTTAAGCATTTGACATGTGTATATATAAATTGCTTTTGCTAGTTTTGTGGAACTATTAAGGATCTGATGCCATTCTAAAATTCTTCATCAAAGGCCAGATGTTATAAAAAATTAATGGCACCTTTGTAACTCCAATTCCTAAAAATGGAGAATAGAGAACTTTTTCAGACTTCATACCCATTTCTTGTTGTAACACTATGTATAAGATCATTGCTAAGATCTTGGCTCAAAGAATGAAAGAGGACTTACACAAATACATTGACATTTCACAAGGTGCTTATTTACCTGGCATAATTATGGGGGATAGCATCATGTTAATACAAGAACTTGTCAGGACTTACACCAAGAGAAGGGGAAATAGGAATTGTATCATTAAGGTTGACCTAAAGAAGACCTATGATAATGTAGATTGAGGGTGTATATTGAACATTTTACATGCTTTGGAATTTCCTACCAACTTTATACAGTGGATATCACAATGCATCATCTCACCTTCCTTTAAGATATTGGTGTATGGTTAGCTTGGTAAGTCTTTTAAAAGCAGCAAAGGACTTAAATAAGGAGATCTTATATCACCTTACATCTTTGCACTTGTTATGGAAGTTTTTAACAGAACTTTGAAGAGAGTAATGGAAAGAACAAAAAATTTTAGATTTCATTCCAGATATAAGAAGCTAAGAATTCCTAATCTTTGCTTTACAGATGATCTCATACTCCATTCCAAGGCTTATCAAAGTTTTGTATCAACACTTATGAAAGCTCGGAAAATTTTTAACAAGATGTAGGGGTAAGGTTGCGTACTATTAGACCTCTCTAGACCCTACGTTATTGCGGAACTTCAAACTGAGTGTGATGATGATGATGAAGCAAGCTGTCGTTGAAACTGTCACTTGTTTCAAACTACAGGCACTTCTTATATTATACCTAGGAAATCCCATTTTAGCTACTAGCCATACATATGGAGATTTAAATAAACTTCTTAAATGTATATACTGTAGAATCTCTTATTATAATTCCAAATTACTTTCTACAGCTAGATGATCAGTGCTTATCTTATATGTACTAAATTCAGTCAATGCTTTTTGGTATGTATATATTGTTATACCCAAAAGAGTAATCAAATCAATAGAGATGATGTGTGACAGATTTCTTTGGAATGGGAATGATGAAAGTGTCAAGAGAGCTCGGATGCAATGGAAAGAGGCATGCTTACCTAAGGATAAAGGTGGTTTGGGAATCTCAAACTAACGAACAATGCTATGATGTCCAACATGTTATTAATTGACTAACATTCCTTGTGGTGTAAATGGATTTATGAGATCTACATAAAAAAAAAGTAGCAACATATGGGCCATAAAGATTAAATCTTTTTATTATTCAACCTTGAAAGCCATTCTAAAGACTAGGGAATTGTTGATGAATGAATTCGCTTATCTTAATGGAGATGGCAAGCAAACCAATTTTGGTTTGACAATTGGACATCTCTTGGTCCTCTTCATAAATTGCAAGAAATGGAATGTCTTAAACTTGTTATTGGTAAAAAGGCAACAGTAGCTAATACACTAATCGACAAACCAATATTTATACAAAGCTCTATCCTTATACCCATTTGTGAAGAAATTGTTCACACCAACTTGAGTGAAGAGGAAGATTATTATATAGAAGAATTCAAGAAATGACAAGTTTAGCAACCAATCTTACAAGAAGTTTATGCAAAAACACTATAACAAGATTCTTGGGCACAATGTTATTTGGCACAATCAATTTCATTCGAGGGCATCAGTCTGTTTATGGCTAGCTAGAAAAAGATAAGTTACGAACAGTAGATAGGCTGTAGAGATTCATAAATATCCTTAAGAGGTATATTCTTTGTCGGAAAGCTAAAGAAAGCATTGAATACTTGTTTTTTAATGTGCATTTGTCAATAGTACTTGGAAGTATGCATTACACTAATACTTTATTCATGATGCACCTTGAAGATGGGAGTCTACAAGGAGATGGTGTAATGAAATCAAGCATCTCGACTCTACAATCGAGTGGTCGTTCAGCCTAGTTATTGCATATCCGGTGAAAGTTGTATGGAATGAAAGAAATGCTAGAATGTTTTAATACAAAAGTCCAACGGCAGAACAATTCGGTAGGATAATCATTATGCAAATCAGAGGATACATGAGTGTACACAATACTGGATGGGCTGGTCTTCGTTAAAGAGTATAATGCTTGGCTTTCAATACGTATAGTTGTTTGTAGCTACTTTGTAACCTTTGCTTGTGATTATTATTATTATTTTCCAAAAAAAAAAAAAAAGTCAAGGAAACAAGGAATGGGGCGTGGGGGTGATGGCAAGCGGACATGTAACGCGTGAATGACAGCAATTAAAAGGGTGAAATGAGTTGAAGATAAAGCGCCGGATAATTAGGCTCGTGATTGCAGATCTAGGGAAAGAGATGTGGGATCCACACTTGTTGCATCTTCTTTCAAAAATTAAACGTAGGTAACTGTAACTGCAACTGCAACAACCATATTTTACTTTTTATTAATTTTATTTGCAAGTCTTTGTTCGAACTTGTCACTTTCACAACGCAAAAGGTCGTCAATGCATGCATTTTGAGTTTTGAATTTGACCTCTCTTCTCCAGCGGCTAGTAGTAGTCCCTTTTATTTTTGACTTAATAACAAGGACATGTTTACACAAACAAACACACTATTTAATAATAAATAAACCATGACGAGACTAATAAAGCATTTGCCAAGTCCATGAATCTTCAAGCCTGGTGTGGTCCAACCAAAATTTGTACTTTTCTCCCCAATGTCTCGTGAGCTCCTGCAACTTCCTCTTTCACCTCCTCCTTCCGCCTCAGCCTCTCCCACTTAAACGTTGTCGTTTCCTCAGTCCCCTGCAAATGTTGACTTCTACTTCTTCTGCCTTCTGCTCACATTGTCATCTACTGTGACTTGATAACCATTTCTTTCCCTTCTCTTACAGGTAAACCTTCATTTCCTTTCTTTTCCCCAGATTTGGCTTTTGGCTTATTCATTTTCTCTCTCTCTTTATTTCTACTTCAAGATCTTACTCAAAGACTGGATCTTTCTAAACTTAATCGCTTTGTCTTCATTTAATTGTATGTTTCTATAGATTTGTGGAGTTAGTTGCTATTTTCAGTTGTTTGATTTGAAATGCTGTGAGCTAAGCCGGTAAACGCGTGTTTTCTTAAGTGCCGCCTTTTGTTTAGATACTCATTTGCCTGTCCTCTCCCGCATTCCCGGCTCTTGGTTTTGACAATGAGGGCACTTGGTTGTAAAGAAAATGTCTGGGGACTAGAGTTAGAAAGCTAGAGGGCTTGTAAGAGTTGGTGAGATGTCGAATACATGGACCTAAGTTATGAGTTTTTGAATCAGTTTAGCTAATGTTGTTGTGGCTATGTTTTGAACTTGGTGGGTTCCAAGATAGAGAAATTCGTAAATTAATTTTTTATTCTATGGTTCGGTTCTTTTTTTCTGCTTTGATTGGCAACTAAAAGAGACTATTCAAAGGTTTTCCTGTTCTGACTTATTGGGTTTTCGTCGTGCAACTGAGGTTTTAAGTGATTGTTCATGCAAAATTCGTAGTTTCTCTTGTCCATTCAGGGGAAACGCTATAGCAGAGGTTTAAAATTTCGTTCGAGAAACCAACAATATTTCTGCAGTTCCATTTCTTCCATTAAAATGATCTTTCTCGCTTAAGAGCTGCATTTATCAACTTTTCCGATAATGTAGCTTCTTGTTGTAGCCTCGGTGCAGTCTTTTCCTGTCTTCATTGTAGATTTGGTTACTGAATTTCCTGGGTAATTCCTGAATTCACTATTAGTTGTTCAACTTGTAGAATGTTGTTTATGTGTCCAGGAAATAAAGAAAATTATTGTTGAATACACTCTATGGAGCAGTATGAAATACTGGAGCAAATTGGAAAAGGATCATTTGGTTCGGCTCTTCTTGTAAGACATAAGCATGAGAAAAAGAAGTAAGAATCAACATAACTCTCTACTCTCCATACTCTCTTTTAAAAGCCCCTGTAAAATGATAAGAACAATAATTAAGATTTATCCTACCATCTTACGCCAACTTTTATTTCATTGATTATTAAGGTATGTGCTGAAAAAGATTCGACTTGCTCGTCAAACCGATAGGTCACGCCGTTCTGCACATCAAGAGGTTGGAATAGTAAACTCCAACTTGCTCCAGATGTCTATAATTTGTGATCAATTTATCCTGACAATGCATAGCTTTGTCCCACATTGTACTTCTTTGGAGTCCCGCAATTTTTTCTCTTGCACTGAGAATCCTCATATAAACAGATGTGTACTGGCATATTTTTCTGTTGAAAAAGGAATTCAAGTAATGCCTTTGGCCCTGCTCTTTTTTGTTTCAATAAAATTGAAATATAGTCTTAGGAAAGTTTTGTGTTTAGTAGTTAGACTGGCACAAATGATGATATGATGTTAACTTAGGATATTGGGACCTCTATATAATGCATATTAACTGATGTTACTATAGTTAATGTGTCATTGCATTAATAACTGCTTGTTCTTGATCTTGAATTTGTATAATGATACCGGGATACACGAACCTCAAATTCAGTCCTATTCCTTGCAGATGGCGCTCATTTCAAGAATCATAAATCCATTTATTGTTGAATATAAAGATTCTTGGGTTGAAAAGGTATACTTTTCCGATATGATATTGATTTACATATCATATTTGCTAGTTCTTTTATATTTCAAAACCCCTTCCCTACCTTGGGAAAATATCTCCTTGTTTCCTAACTGTTTTCACTTGATGAATGCTCCATGTGTACTTAAATGTGATCATGCCAACTTCTAGTCCACTGTAATTTATTGTAGTTTCCAACTCATATTTCCGAATCATTGCAGCATTTCACCAAGTACACCTTTAAGCATAATTCCACTTATCTGATTTCTTGTTTATGAACTGTTCATTGTTCGATGAATGGTTTGATGATCTCATTCGAAATTGGGCATCTTTCATGTTGGGAATTGTGTTTTCTAGCAAAAATTATATTCTTGGGGTTATTTTTAGTTGAAATTGCAATTATGGTAACAATTAAAGCTTTCTAAGATGCTCCTTTTGAATTTCATTTACTTCATTTCCCAATGGCTAGGACAATGTCATGCTTGGATGAGTTGAGAATCTCTGTTATTGAATGAACTTGGTATTTTAAACATGATGGCAATTATGCATTAATTACCAAAAATTTAAGATATTATTGTTACTTTATTAATAGTTGATGACATCAATAGAATGCATTTATTTTGCCATTTTGGTTTATTTCTATGGATAAAGATCCCCAACATTTTTGGGTTATGATTTTCTTAAAATTCTCCTAGTTCCCACAAGATCAGTTGTCATATGAATGGTCTAATATTCTGAATGACACTTCCTGCTCAGGGTTGCTATGTGTGTATCATCATAGGTTATTGTGAAGGAGGAGACATGTAAGTTCATTTTTTTGCCAAGAATAAGATCTACGTAATTAGGTGAATGTTTTTGCTTGAATTATATTGGGGACATGTCGTACTCATGTTCTTCTCGTTCCTTTATAGGGCAGAAGCTATAAAGAAAGCTAACAGTATACTGTTTTCGGAGGAGGTAGGTTGTGTTCATTGCTTATTTTTCTATTTTTCAATGCTCTTTTGTTCTGGCAACATTGTAATTAATTGCTGTAATAGGTTGACATTAGTGACTTGTATGGAACCAGAATCTTGCATAATAAAGGCCCTTATCAATTGACTTTTGGTTGACTGTCTTTCAGAAACTCTGTAAATGGCTCGTTCAGCTTCTGATGGCACTTGATTACTTGCACTTGAACCATATTCTTCATCGTGATGTCAAGGTTAGTAGCTTCTTAATGTCCACAAATTAAAAAATGTTGCCTTTATAATGTGTGAAGCTGCGTTGTACTGATATTGTCTCATGATTCCTTCAGTGTTCTAATATCTTCTTGACAAAAGATAAAGATATTCGTCTAGGTGAGTGATCCTACGATCAAATTTGCCAGGCAATTTGAATAATATCTAGCTATGTGAATACTCATGATCAATGCTTATGTAGGTGATTTTGGACTTGCAAAAATTTTGACTTCAGATGACCTTGCTTCTTCGGTGAGAAATACGATCCAATGATGTTCCTTTAATTAGAGCTTTACATATTTGGTGTTATTAATGGGCATTAAGTAATATATCCAGGTTGTGGGAACTCCTAGCTATATGTGTCCGGAGCTTCTTGCTGATATACCGTATGGTTCAAAGTCAGACATATGGTCTTTAGGTAAGTTGGTTTTTATTTGATTAATCAACTAGGTTATGATGAATAATTTTATTCATGTTAATTTTTGTTTTCAATCTAGGATGTTGTATCTATGAAATGGCTGCTCTCAAGCCTGCATTCAAGGCATTTGTAAGTTTGCAACCCTATTATTGGTCTTTAAATAGATTCAAAATGTGTTTTGTTAACTTATTTATTTTATTTAAATGTGAAACATGGATTAAGTGAGAACTAGGATCCATTTCTTTTATTGTAAGTTTGGATTTACATTTGAATTTTGTTGAACATAATTAGGCATACACATAAATGAGGTGGAATAAGTGTAGTTAAATATGCATTTTTGCACATTGAACTTTTCAATATTGCTTTTTGTAAACTTACAACAACATCCAAGTGAGAGTCTCGATGATATGTGAGGTCTGCGTAAGTCTAGAAGTACGCAACCTTATCCTAACTAGTAGAAAAGTTGTTTATGATAAACTTAGGAGAAGAAATTCACTTGATTCATTATATATAGAATTGAGTCATATATATACATGTATATTACTACTAATCAGGGATTATGATCCCTATAATCAAGGGATTGTAATCCCTACGATTAAGCCTATGATTTGTATCTAAAATCTCTATAATATGTAACAATCCCCTTCAAGCTGGAGTTTAGATGTTGATGATGTCTAGCTTGTTACAAAGCTATTCAACTCCAGTCCCATTTAAAGGCTTTGTAAAATGGTCCTCTAGCTGTTCCTCAATCTTCACATATCCTGTAGAAACCAAAATTTGTTGTACTTTTTCATGAACAAAGTGACAATCAATTTGAATATGGTTAGTTTGTTCATAAAACACAGGGTTGGAAGCTATATGAAGAGCAGCTTGGTTATTACCATAACTTTGCTGGCATTGAGACTTTAAGACCAATTTTAGTCAAGAGCTAATATATCGGTATTATTTCACACACAGATTGTACCATAGCTTTGTAAGAGCAGCTTGGTCATTACCATAAATTTGCTAGCATTGAGGCTTTAAGACCAATTTCAGTCAAGAGCTAATAAATCCACATTATTTCACACACAAATTGTACCATAGCTGTATTTTAATTTTGTACTCAAGCAAGATACATCATTCTATTTCTTACTTTTCCATGAGACCAAATTTGCTCCAACGAGAACACAATAGCTTGTGGTTGATTTTTGATCAATCTTAGATCCTACCCAATCTGCATTTGAGAAGCACTCTATACGAATGTGGTCATAATTTTTATGTAGTAAATCTCGTCTGGGAGCTCCTTTCATGTCACACAGGATCTGCTCTAAATTGGTCCAATGATGAACTATTGGAAAAGTCATAAATTGACTTACAATACTAACAGAGTAAGCAATATCACGACAAGTTATCATGAGATATTTAGTTTCCCAACCAATCTCCTATACTTCTTAGGATCTTCAAACAAATCTCCATCATTCATGAGTTGCAAATTAGGTGGTGTAGGAGCACTGCATGGTTTAGCACCTAATTTCCCAGTTTCGGATAGTAGATCAATCACATATTTTCTTTGAGATAAGAAGTTTCATTTCTTATTTCTTGTCACCTCTATTCCCAAGAAATACTCTAATTCCCCTAAATCCTTCATTTAAAACTAGCTGTGACCTCACTACCAATAATAACAATATCATCTACGTACACAACAAGAATGATAATGCTAGATATAGAGTGTTTGTAGAAGACTGAATGGTGAGACTTGCTCTTGCTCATTCAAAACTGACCAACTGCTTTACACAATTTTTTAAACCAAGTATGAGGACTCTATCTCAAACTATATAGAGATCTTTGAAGGTGGCACTCTTTTCCATACCTCCCAGAGAAACAAACCCAAATTGTTGCTCCATATAAACCTCCTCATGTAGGTCTCTATGTAGGAAGACATTTTTAATGTCCAATTGATGTAAGGGTTAGTAGTGAGTAGCTTCCATAGATATAAGTAAACAAATAGATTTCAATTTAGCCACAGGAAAGAAAGTATTAGAGTAGTCCATACCATAAGTTTAGGTATAGCCTTTAACAACAAAACGAGTTTTAAGTCTAGCCACAAAGCCATCGGGATTAACTTTAATTGTAAAGACCCACTTTACGGCCTATAACCTTTTTTCCAATAGGTAAATTCACTAAGTTCCAAGTACTATTAACATCGAGAGCATTTATCTCCTCTATCATTGCTAGTTGCTAGCTAGGATGAGAAAAGGTGTCATGAACAGTTTGGGAAGGGATACAACGTCAAGAAAGGCAACAAAAAAATATTAAGAAGATGACAAATGATCATAAGAAACAAAAGATGAAATTGGGTAAGTGCATTAACGTTTACCTTCACTGAGTGCAATGGGAAGGTTAAGATCAATGGTTATGTAATTTGATGACGAAGAAAGAACTAGTGTTAGACATGTGTCAGAAATCAGAAATATCTCGTCGTCGGGAATAAACATGTAGAATAGCTGGAGGTGGAGGTGGTGCTGAAGTAGCATGTGTAGAAACATTGGATGACTGCTAGGTGACACGATACACTAATAAATGATCTCTCTCCCCCTGACTATCAAAAGTGTTTGGAGAAATTGGAAAGAAGGGAAGATTTTCCATAAACATAACATCAGCAGACACAAAGTATTTATTAAGACTAGGACAATAATATCGATGCCCTTTTTGAAGATGAGAGTCCCCAAAAAGACATATTTCATAGACTTGGGGTCTAATTGTTGACTTGAGGACTAATATCACAGACATGTACTTCCAAACATACGAGGCTCAATGGGAAACAAGGGTTTGGTAGTAAAGAGGATGTGATAAGGAATCTTACTATGAAGAACAGATATATCATACAATTGATCAAAAAATAAAATGTTGAAATAGCATCAGCCAAAACACTTGGGAATATGTGTTCGGAACAAAAGCTCTCTGGCTGTTTCAAGGAGATATCTATATTTTCTTTCAGTGACACCATTTTCAGATGGTGTGTCAACACAAGAAGTCCGGTGACGAATGCCATATTTAAGCATGTAAGTCTGAGAGGAATTAGAAATCTATTATTTGACATTATTGCTATGTAAATTATGTAAAGAAACATTAAATTGTGTTTTAATTTCCGCACAGAACATGGTGAAATGGGAAAATAACTTAGAATGGTTTTTCATTAAATAAAGCCAAGTATTTCGAGAAAAGTCATTAACAAAGGTAACAAAGTGTCGAAATTCAGTTTTAGATACAATAGGACGCAAACCGTAAATATCGGAATGAACTAACTTGAAGGGAAACTAGCTTTGTTATTGACTCCAGAAACATAAGGCAAACTATGATGTTTTGCAAACTGACATGACTAACAATCTAAAGACGATATACGTCGAAATTCTTTACACAGTTTCTTTAACACAAACATAGAAGGATGATCAACTGACAGTGTGCTTCAAAAAGGGTTAAAATAGTGGGGGAAGTAATGTGTCTCGGCACAAACTCAAGAGCATCTAAGAAATAGAGACCTTTGGATACATGTCCACTACCAATAATCTTCACCATAAGATCCTGAAACAGATAATAATTCAAAAAAAGTAAGACAACAATTTAGAGCTTGAGTAATTTTGCTGACATATATTATGAAAATCTGGGTAGGCCTAGAACATATGATAGGGAAAATGAAGGTGTACGATTAGCAGTTTCAGAACCTAGAGCAGATGAGGTAGAACCATCTGCCAAAATGACTTTGGAATGATATTTGTGCCGTTGAAAGGTGGAAAGAAGATTAGGATTACCTGTCATATGATTATTAACACCAAAATGAATAACCCATTGAGTGTTGGAGGAGGAAAGGAGGCATTTATTGGGATTACCTGTCTCAACAATAGCAGAACGAGTTGAGTGAGATTTTTGAGACTTATTTTGTAGCTTTGTACATGTGCGCTTGATATTCACCATCTCATGACAGTAGTGACACTTGACTCCTCTTGTACCATGATTTTGCTTTGCCCAACCCATTGTATTGCCTCCTTATTTTGATGTTGATTAGAAGGCCTTCCATTAATGTGACTAACAAGAGCGCTAGAAGCCTGAGCAGATGGAGGAACAATAGCACTATTCTCTGTGGGATGAACTTTGGTGAATACTTCATTTAGAGAGGAAATTTTTGCACAAGAGGGGATCTGAGACTTTGCTGTATCAAAATGATAATTGAGGCCAAATAAAAGAATTCATAACTACCATTTTCTCCTGTTGAGTTTGTTGTAGTTTAATATCAGGACTAAAAGGTAACCTGACATTCAATCCTTCATAAACCTTTTTGAAATTCATAAAGTACGTTTGAATAAACTGATCATGCTGTTCAAACCGATAAAACTCTTACAAACCTCTTAAATATAAGTAGTATTCTCTTTTTACAAATACAAAAATTACAAATAATCCATTACTTCCTTAACATGCTCACAATGATTAATCATTCTGACCACTTTAGTGTCTATCAAATTTCGAATTTGCAAGAACAATCTAGCTTCATGTTTCAACGATTCCTTTCCTGTACCATCAATCGATGGATCATCTAATAAGGTGGTCATATTTGGAAATACTGCACAAATAAATCGTAATTGTCTTGCTTCAATCTAGATAGTTAGGACCTATTAACTTATATTCAATAATCTTAGATATTATTAGAATAACATCAGTAAGTACAATTAATTTCTGCTCTTCAGCCATATTAAAACAAAGCCAATTGATAGAGCAGGGGATTTTGTGGCAGTCTCAAATCAGAAGTTCAGTGACAAGAAGAATTGAGGGGAAAAAAAAGCAGTGGCAAGAAAAATCAATATGAAAAGTTCAGAAGCTACATGAAACAAGGCTATGTGTTAAGAAAGCACACACCAAGTATCTAGTAGTTTCCAATAACTCCACAAAATAAGTTACCTCAGTTACAATATCATCAATACTTCTGAAAACATAGAAGAGCAAGGACTGAAACTCTTTATTATTGAGTTACAGTGGTGAAACAGTGTATGAACACTTAGGCAGTTGATGGTCATGGTGAATCAGGTACGAGAAGAGTCAGATGAAGGAGGCGACTCTGGGAAACGTGATGGGGTAATACAGCTCTGTCACACCGTGCGTGGGAAAGATGACAGGTTATCTGGGTGACGTGGGTGGTTACTCACATGGCCTCTGGTGATCGGTTTTCGATTAGGGGTCGGTCGGTGGCTGGCGAGTCTAGGGGTACTTGGGGTGAGAGTCAAACATCACCTTGATCGAGTGATCCAAACACTTGCTGCTAAGGCAAGGAGAAGACTGAAATTTTGCACTTGGGCAGAAAACTAAACCTTCAAATAGCCATGTATGGCTTTGATACCGTGTAAACATAGAAGAAAATTATCATTTTCTTTACTCATTCTGTAGAGAATGGAGTAAGTGAGTCATTTATATATATGTATATCGCTGGTAATTAGGGATTATAATCTCTACTGTGATAATAGAGCTGCCATTAGCATATCTCACAATCATGTCCAACATGATAGAACAAAACACATAGAAATTGACCGTCACTTTGTGAAGGAGAAACTTGTGAATGGCTCTTTACACTTATCCGATGTGGGGTCTAATGAACAACTGACAGATGTCTTCACCAAAGGACTCTACAACAAACAGTTTCATAATCTTGTTTGCAAGTTGGGCATGTGTGATATCTATGTACCAACTTGAGAGGGAGTGTTGACTAGAGTTATTATCATAGTTATCAGAATTGATTGTATTTCCTTGTATACATTTAGGAATTGGTAGCTGTTGTAATTTCTCCCTGATTTCTTCCTGTAACTGAGAGATGTGATAGCTGGAATGTTTTCTAAATAGTCCTAGGCTTTGTGTATATAAACCATAGGATTTCTCTGTAAAAGACATCTCAATTCACCAATAGCAACACTTTGGTTTCTCTCTGATTTATTTTCTTCAGGTTCCGTTGGATATATTTAGATCTCTATATCTTTTATTCCTGCATCTTATCTCTGGTTATCCTAGCTTTTGATTGCTTCACTTAAAGGTCAATTTGTGCACTGACTTGACACGTAGTATAGTTATATTTGGGTAGGGCACTGGGGTGGATCATGGTTGAACTTAATTATGAAAGGATCATGGTTGAACTTAATTATGAAAGTTAAGGGGTGGGCACCATTTTAAATAACCAGTCATATGTCATAAATGAACGTCACTATCTTGCTCAAAAAAGGGTTAGGAGAAAAAGGAATGAAGGAGAAGAAAGAATATCAGGACAGTGAGGTTTTAAGAGCAATATCATGTTTGCCTATTTATGATTGACCTTCGTGTTGAAGAGTAGAAGACACAAGTTCAGTTACTCCTGTTACTTATCATTGTTTGTCAATATGATGAGCATTAGAGTTGTTCTTCATTTTTTTCCTTTGTAAACCATAAGTTTCTCTTGAATGTTCGGTATGGATTCTATTTCTTGTGCTTCTTGTTTCTCTCATTAGTCACTTGTTTGCTGTTGAGCAGGACATGCAAGCCTTGATTAACAAGATAAACAAGTCAATAGTGGCTCCGCTTCCAACGAAATATTCTGGTGCTTTGTATGTTCTTTTCCTCATTTTTACTGTGCTGATGCCGGGTTTTATGTTGTTATGCATTCTAATCAGGCTTGTGTTTTCCAGTCGAGGTCTTGTGAAAAGTATGCTGCGAAAGAACCCAGAACTGAGACCAAGTGTATGTCAAATCTTCGTCAACTTAAATCATCTCTGTTAAAATCTGGCTTTGGTTGATCAACAACTTAGAACAAATTTTTTATTTCATTTATATTCATGGTTAATTCAAGAAACTTTTCAGGCCATGATTGCTTGTCTTGATGACCTTGTTTACATATGAATTATGTCTTTGTCATCTGAATATTCATTGATACAGGCTGCAGAACTACTCAGGCACCCCCATCTCCAACCATATGTCCTCAAAGTTCAGCTTAAGATCAATAGCCCTCGAAGAAATACGTTGCCTTCTCAATGGCCTGAATCTAAGTACATGAAGAAAACAAGATTCTTGGAGCCAGAAGATGTTCCTGTTAAATGGTACAGGGAGAAGCAGTTCTCTTTCACTAATGACAGGACACGAAATCCAAGTGTATCTGCAGGAGAGCACGATTTGGTGTGCTCTACAAAAGGAATACATGATACTTCGAACTATTTGAATAGAAGACTATCAGATCTATCTATTGAAAGCAGCAATGAAGGAACAGTCATTTGCAGATCAATAACTTCGAAGCCTTTCAACAAAAACCTGAAAATTACTTCTGGAAAAGCTTCTGTGACTTCAAAAAGGGAATCTGTAAGTTTAGGACATGGACAATTGCACATGCCAGGACATGCACACTTTTGAGTATCCGATGTTTTTGTCACAATTATTCTCATTACTGATTTTCCAATTTTCAGCTTCCTGTTATACAAGCATCAACGAAAAAGACGGTCTCTACAACTCGTAGAGCATCTTTGCCATTGCCAATTAGAAAACAAATGCAAGATTCACCATACAGACCTAGTGTTGGCATCCTTCAGAATATAAAATCTCCAGATGTCTCAGTCAATGCTCCTCGAATTGACAGGATGGCAGAATTCCCATTAGCTTCCTATGAGGATCCATTCTTTCCTGTGCACAGAAACTCATCATCCTCTGCAAAAGGATCATTACGCTCCCGAGATCATGATGATCATTTGATAACAAAGGACAAGTGCACTGTTCAAACTTGTGATAAGCTCTATTCCAAGCCTAGTTATGCTGATGCATGGAATGGAATTGATCGCAACATGTTTCAGGTGGATGAAGAAGATGGAAGCAACTCCTCTAATCAAAATGCAACCGCAGGGGCATCAAGTCGCACCTCATCAGACACCAGACGCCGTAGGTTTGACACCTCATCATACCAGCAACGTGCTGAAGCTCTGGAAGGTTTACTTGAATTCAGTGCTAGACTGTTGCAAGATGAAAGGTATGATGAGCTTGGAGTGCTGCTAAAGCCATTTGGACCTGGTAAGGTTTCTCCTAGGGAAACTGCTATATGGTTGGCAAAGAGCTTTAAGGAGAACACACAAAAACAGGAAGATGAATTAGTTCCTCCTTTGCCACGTATATAATGACAATTCTAAATTCAGCATATCAGCTTTTTAAAAAACCCATTGTAGAGATGCCGTATATTTTCAGACAGATGGCTTATTTAAATTTTCACGCCACACATCTTCGATGACCCATTAGTCTTGACTCATGCAATAGCAGTATTTATTCACCGAAAGGAACATTTCTTTTAGCTGGAGAACATGTATAAAAAGCGATAAAAGCAACGGAGGATCTACATTTACTTTGCTTCTGTTGCAGCTTGAAGAAAATGAAAAAGAGGACATGAAACTTATCCATAGTTTTCTGCTTGCATGTCAATTGATGTCTATATCATACCAACAACGTGAAAGGCACCAACTTTGGTTACTCACAAATGCGCAAAACGTTTACAAGTAAACAGGTCAAAGGAACGATCTTTAATTTGGAAAATTGGGCTTGGAAAAGATTCAGAAAGCCAGCAGGAAGAACCTTTGAAAGTCGCCTTTCGGGATTGACAGTATGAAGTTATTCTAATAAACTAATTAGCCAAGATCCTTTTCTATTTAATCAATTAACTAATGTAGGTCGTCAATTCTCATTGTATAGTCCTACATAATTTATTCATCTCAATTTCTCAATATATTGTAAGGTATAAGCTCAATATTCACCAAAAGTATCATTAATTTAAATCAACAAAGTAAGAATTCAATAAATAGTTCAAAAGTAATCTCTACAAATAACTCAGCCACTCATAATGTCATTAACATCTCCAACAACCAGAAAATCTATAATAAAGATGCTAGAAGAGAGAATCGAAATAAGAACTAAATGAAACAAGCTCCTCTTCTTCGCCCAAATCTAGAAAATCTGGGGTTGGTGTGCTCTTTGCTCAATTTGAAATAGAAATCTTGATTCTTTACCTTTCTCTAGACTCTAAATCTGTCTTTTAGCTCAAGAAGGCAAGTTCTCACGAAACCCTTTCAACCCTAGGGATTTTTGCCCTTATATAGTCACAAGAACCTAAGAATAAGTGAAACTCGTGTATCTCTTCAAGTTAGGGATCCCACAATCCTGAGAATTAGCATGAATCCAACGATCGTGGGTTCTTGTCTTACAACTCCTTCACTTCTCTTCTCCTCTCTTAGTTCCTAGATCAATCACAAAAGTGGTCACCTTCCATTCCTATATCAAAATGATCAATTCTTACCCTAAATCAACATCAATCATAAAAGAACAATCATGAAGATCAAACTAAACAAAATCATACAAAATAAGTCCAAAAATACAACAATAATAACCTATTATGCAAGAAACACATGCCAAATACTTAGAAAAACACACACTAATGCACAACTATCAATATTGTAGCACAAACTAGAGTTCATTACATCTACACGCCAAAAATCATTTAGTAACTCTTAATAGAAAATGAAATCAAATATAAACAGCTATGAAAACTTGTAGAAAACAAAGAATTCATAATTCTAAATCTTCCTTTCTCTTTTATTAGATTTTCTTATAAGTTTGGATTTGATGTAGCCTTCTATTTGATCTCTTTTAATGTTAACTTCATGTTTTCCTCGTCTCTGAATCAAAATCTTCACATCTTTAAAGGTTCCACTTCTTAAGTTTGCTGCTAAATTCGACTCCTATTTGTTTACCTTCGCTCACATCCTTCTATAGTAAAATTTAGGATTTTGGGACATACACGCTTTGCTACACAAGTGTGTAAGAGAGTGTGTATAATCAAAAAATACCTAAATTCATTATTCTAAATGGGCATTGAGACTTACATAGGCACACACACGACCGTGTATCTCTAAATTGCTTCAAAACTTCGTTTTACACCATATTTTTATTTGAATTCTTCCTCTTTTAGTCTATGAAGGCAATTATAACCTATAAGTGCACTTGGAGGGAATTAAGTAACAAAAATACAACAAAACTACAAAATACATCAAGTATTAGTGTATAATTATAGTCAAATATGCATCTATCAATGATTAGTAATTACATATATGGATTTATAAAATTTATGAATTGTGTGTATTTATTACATAAATAATTAACAAATTAAAAAATATCTTGCATTTATATTTTATTACATATTATGAGGTGTATCGCTTGATAATTCAATGAGAAATTTGATAGTTAAATTTTTTAGCTGTGCATGAGTATAATCAAGAATATTAGGGTAAATAAATTACATTCATGAGTTTAAATAAAGACTAGCTTATGATAGGCTGAGAATAAATTGTGTAAATTGTGAATATGTGACTTACTTTGGATAGACTATATTCAATGATCATAGATTGATAGGTTGTTTAAATATGAGTAAGTGATGGCTAGGTAGGTACTAGGGCATCCTTAGTCTTGAGGATATCTTATGCCGATGGCTAGGTACTATAGTAGAATCGAGATATCCCAAGTCTTAGGGATATCTTGTACCCATGTTTAGGTACTAGAGTGTTACCGGGTTACTAGATTAGATTAAGGAATTAAGGTACCCTGTGATGATATTTATAAATAAAATTATGTTTCCATTTAGCGAGTGATTGTGATGAGTAGAGATGAGATAGTAAACCATTGAATGTATGCCTACTAAGTCAGGCAAGGCCTAGAAAATTTAGGTAATAATGAGGTAAAGCACAAATGATAGTAATAAAACAATATTAGTAGTAATCATTACTATGGTAAAATTTTGGATATTTGTTGAGTGTTCGAATAAGCTGAGTATTGTTGTGTATTTTAATATTATATGTTTGTTTTAATCATTTGACTAATTTCTATATATTGAGTGTTTGGATAGGCTGAGTATTGTTATGTATTTTAGTATGATATGTATGCTTTAATCATTTGACTAATTTGTATATATATATAATAGGTTATTTGATTATAAGGGTACAGTCAATTATCCTTACTGAATAGGCAGCTCACTTCTTACTGCTACTTTTTGTAGGAGATAGAGAGATTGCCGATAGCTCTAGTGCATGTGATTGACAGAGTGAAGTGTAGGTAGGATCCTTAGATTAAGTTAAGTAAAGTTATTTTATTGTATATACTTTTGAATATAACAGTTTAAATAGTTGTGTTTGTACATAAAAGTTTTGTGATTAACAAACATTATTTTTGGAACTATTAAGGATTTTGGTAATTAATGATATAATTAGGGAACAATTTCGATACTTATGGTTTAAGAATTATTGGATTGTCACAAAGAATTTGTTCTTAACCTTAATATTATGTTTCAATATTTTGAAAAAGGTCATTGTACTTTTTCTTATGGTTCTTATAACTTTTTTATTCTCTAATAAAATGAGTAATTTGTACTATTGTATTATGAAGGCCCTTATTTTAGAATATTAAGCTAATAGGATTCTTTTATGAATGAGCCAAATTATAAAAAAAGTACATATCTTTTATTTAAATATAAGTTTGTACATTGACATATAAGAATATGTACAGTAACTATGCACAAACATAATATGCTAAAACATTTAAGAAAGAAACAATAAGATATTTCATAAATGGATGTAAAGTGGTTTGAATTCTTCTTTAGTTCTCATAATTCTCTTATTAATTTGAATCCACTAAGAGGAATTGGATACAAAATTCTTCCCTTTGGAATGAAGAAGAAATACAATACAACTAAAATTTCATGGTTAAAGAGGAGTTCTATTACAAATATGAAGTGTTCAACACACCTTTAAAAAATGAATACAATTTATAAAAATCTTATCAAGTAAATCACCATACCATATTATTCTCTAAACAATAAAGCAATGCAATTCTTTTAATACTTCTTATAAAATTTGTTTTTACTAACTATATTTTTATGTTTTGTTAATTCTTTTATTTTCTAGACTTTAAGGAGTTCCTGTTCCGCATACAACCTTTCTAATCAGTGGTCATTATTAGTATTTCTCTCTTCTTGTTTTATGTAAAATATGATTGTTAATGTCCTGTTTTCCTTGGTTGAATGTACAAACTAAAACTAAAAGGAACAAAGATGTCTCTAATCCACCGGCCACTCTATTCGGTCAATTAACCACCCACTTGCTCTGTAAAGTCTTCATTTAGTCTAATGTCACTTCTTTGTCTTTGAAATACCCAATACTCTTTCCGTTTAAAGTAACACTTAACAAATTTATGCAAAATTTAAATAGTCAATTAATCCTCTCCAATCATGAAACTTTGACTTAAAACACCATTTCAGGTCTTCCCCACTGTACATAACTTAAAGTATTGATTAATACGTTTTAGATAAGTTTTAACTTAGAATTTTATTTTCTAATGTTACTTATTATCAATATGAAAAATATTTTGTTAGGGTTAAAATTATGAATCCTAAACATAAACTATTTCAACATTTTTAATACATTATAATTTTTAAATTGATAATAAAGCAAGATGAATTTACCAATTAAAGTAATTTAGAATAGCTGAAACATATAACTAAAATTATTTTGAAGACTTATTATAATATACACTCTTTATTTTCTTAAGGCTTTATTTTATGGTCATGATTATCATCAGTAAATAGTATGAAAGGATATAGATTAATAAATCTATTGAGAATATTTGATAATCAAATTTGCATATTTACTAACACTATTGGGATTAAATTGATTTATGTTTTGTTTAGGTTACTTAATTGTTTAATACATAAACCAATAAGGTGTCAATTACTGTGCCTAAATAAAGCCTTTGTCACTTATTGTTTAGTATGACTATGTTCAAATATGACATTATCGAATTTCTTGTTTGGGCTAGACAACTAAAAGAAATATAGATTTTTAATAATATTTTCAATATTACAATTGAAAATAAATTTTAAATGATGGGTTTCTAACAAAAATTTCGTGGTTACATCTATTGAGCTTAAATAAAGTAAATAAAAAGTAATTGTCAATAATAATTTTTTCTAAACTATTAGCTTTAATTGATGAAATAAATATTAAGTTAAGAATGTGTGGAAACTTTAATTTTATAGTAAAGGGAGATATAAAAATCGTAGGATTTGAAATAATAAATTTTATATCTTTAAATTTAAAAATCTACCATACTAGTCATACCAAATGGAAACTTTAGCAGTAAGGTTCACAATCTTTCAAAAGAGAAGAAGCAGTTCTTTCCTCAACACAATTAATGATTTGGTGCCCTACTCATTCTACCCTATATTAAGTGTAATAACCTATTCTCCATAGTGAGGGTTAGAGCTTTAGTTGTCATTGGGAATTTATAGATTGCATTTCGTTCATATGCATATCATTAGCATACACACATGAATTATGAATTATGAATTATGATTTTGTACACATTGAAAAGAATGCATATGTACTCAATTGACTCATTTCAGGGTATGAAAAGATTAAAATATTCA
Organism: Erythroxylum reticulatum; assembly: GCA_025504915.1. Classification (NCBI taxonomy): domain Eukaryota; kingdom Viridiplantae; phylum Streptophyta; class Magnoliopsida; order Malpighiales; family Erythroxylaceae; genus Erythroxylum; species Erythroxylum reticulatum. Next base: position 14,994,215 of record JANSVA010000216.1, on the reverse strand, counting down.
TGATGTGTATTGTTAAACATTTATGCCTTGAATTTTGGTTTGATTGATTACAAGTAGTAAATTTGGAATTAATTGATATAATTGGAAAATTGAGGAATTAAATATACATTTGGTCTAGGAAAAATGCTAAGTGATAAGAAAAATCGATACATGGAAATTAGGATGATTAAGGTTATAATTGAGTGACATTTGGAATTGATCATTGTGTGACAAATAGATTGGTAAGTTGATGACAATTGGCAGCTGTGATTACATGACATATGACTTAGTATTATTGGTGACATATGACAGCATATTTACTTGATAAATTTTGTACATGCCTTTAGACATATGACAATTTAATTTGGTGACACATGTTATTATAGTAAGGTGACACCCAACACCTTAGGTTTAAGCTTTAGCAGGAGCAACTCTAACTAAGCTCATGCTTGTTCTTCCTTCCTCTCACACACCACCGAAACACTATTCTCTTTCACCTCCTTGTGTTTGTTTATGATCATATACAATTGCTATACAAATAATTCATGTTTTACCTTCACAAAGTTAAGTAAAAAATCAGATCGTTGTTGTTCATGGAACCTAACCAAAATCCATCCACCTTGAATGTGTGATTATTCTACATGTTTGGATTACTGATTTATAGTGACTTTTAAGCTGGGATTAGAACTAATCAAGTAAGTAAAATATTAGTGTTTATGGCATGTTATAATAGCGAATTGATGATGATGAATTAGGATGAATTATGAATGATGTTAATGATTGATCATGTTAGAAATTTCTGCATGAACTTGGGAACTTTTTTGTTCTATTTTTGCATGTAAGAAAACAGTAGGTTATAGAATGTTAAATGCACAATTTAGGTTGGGATTTGATGTATGAATGAAGGTGGATTCATGGTAAAGATAGGTGTTATTGAAGTGTTATTGAACCTGGAAAATTAGAGTTGTAGGTCAAAATTCTGGTTTCAATTTCATCTTCCTATTTCGATCTATTTGACAAATCTTTAGGGCATGAATTTGGAGAAACTCAAAGAATTAAAGTTGTATATATAGGTCTTAGATTGACCTATGTGAAAGTGTATTGATAAAATATTGACTAGATCTTGAGTTATGCTTATTTTCCTAATACTGCCTGTGACAGATCCCTGTACAGGAACCTTATATTATTTCCTGATTTTAAGGGACTTTAGAGTTTGAATTAGTCAAAGTATGAAACATGAAAAATGTATATTAATGTCTTATTAATGCTTCTGTGAAACAGTTTGGCCAGAAGATATCTTGATAAGTTTATGTAGTTAATTGAAGTCATAACCTAAAGAAGGGATTGTTTTGATGTGGTTGAGTTCAAACCTAAAAAATTATAGTTTGTTAAATAATGAGTTCTTTTAATGCAAATATGATCTTAAGAACATGATAAATGTGTATAAGGTATGGATGAATGAGCATTGAAGAACATGGGATAATTATGAATGAGAATTGAGTAAATGTATGGAAATATATTGCTGGAAAAAGTTTGGTGAATGTATCGATTTAGCTTGCTGAAAATTTCAGATTTAAAGTAACAATTGTGTGTGTGTTATAAGAGGTTTTTGATCATTAAAATGTTCAAGGATAAGCATAAAATATGAGTTGTTAATAGTATAAAGATATTTTTATGAATGCAAATGAGATCCAAAGAATATGAGTATGGTGAATTAGGTAGGGTTGAATAAGAATTGAGGAAATTGTGTGAATGTATAATACTAGAAAAATTGATGAATTTATGAATGTTGAATGGAAAGTGATCAAGTTTACTTAAGGCATAAACCTAATTGCAAACTAAATGATGTATAAATGATTAAGATTTATGAATAAGGTTATATACCCGAAATGATCAATGGAGCATGCATTGAACACGATACATATACATGTGTAAATTTAAGTATTTATTTGATTGATCAAGTAGTGATGTGTACAAGTGTTTATTGCTTGATTTAGAGGCACAAATCGATCGACATCATTCAAACATTGTCGGTTCGTCGAGACAATAGCTAACTGAAGTGTACTTTGAGTAACCTAGATGTGTCACCTTGATTAGAAACGTGTTTTGCTCATATTGTTTTGATTAAACTTGGTTTCTCTATATTGAATCAATATTGATATAATTGTGACATTGATGATTATGAACAATTGACTGTCCGAGGAGTTTGATATTTGAGACTGTAAGTGTTTATACTTTAAATGTGAATAAGGAAAATGAATTCTCAACTATATATTGAATGCCAGACATAGATACGATAAATTATGGTAATTGAATGTGTTTCTTGACTGAAAGGTGATTGATGATATATTATGTTAAAATGTTACACTTCATTATATAAATATGCATGTTCACACAAAGGAGTTGTGACCGGAGCAGCCAACATTAAAAGAGCTTTAAGCTTAGATATGTGCACACAGAGCCTTAGGCTCAACGTTTAATAAACTCGTTATCCACAATGGGTAAGGGACAATACTAAAATGAGCCTGGTATCTACAACAGATACGGAGCCAATAACTGATAAATAGGTGCTTAGTCATAACAAAGTAAAAATGGAAGTGAGTCTCATTTGTATTTGCCTTTGTATCATTACATGTGTTTATGAAATTGTTTGTAAATGGATGTTGAATTATATTTAGATAACATTGTAAAATGCCTATGAACTTGATGGTGATATGAAGAATTGTGATAAATGAGTGAAATATATGAAGTTTTTGCATTAAGACGATGGTTCTAAAATGATTACGTAAAGTGATTGTATTGTTAAGGTGCTTGTTGAAGAATGATGAATAATGTGATATATGAGGCATAAATTTGTATGATGTGTTATATTGATTGAGCTGGGTTTTTTTTCATGTGATATATATGAT
>JANSVA010000216.1:14964488-14990366 GCA_025504915.1 Erythroxylum reticulatum | reverse complement strand
TTGTATGATGTGTTATATTGATTGAGCTGGGTTTTTTTTTCATGTGATATATATGATCTATTTTAAGCGAACACGTCGATGATGGTTCACTCATTGAGTTCGTAAAACTCATCAAAATTGTAACGTTGATTTTCAGTTACTAAAAGGAGACCTCGCTTGTAAAGAAATCTAGTTGGAGTCTAGTATTATCCATTTTAGGATCAGGATATAGCTTAAAGGTCTAGTCAGCTGTCATCTAAGGAGTTTAGATAGAGTGCTGTTGTATAGTTTTTCATCTCATGTAGAATATTTTGTATAAATAGTGTGAACACAAATGGTTTTTGTATTGTAACTATATGGATGGTTTGTAATGAAATGACAATGTCAAACATATTTTGTTAATGAAATGAGATATGTTAACATTTTAAATACTTGTGTTCTTTATAATGATATATGAAGTGAATGTGATTGCTCTAATATGGCATTCCTGTAAGATAAGTGCTCGATTATTTTGAAGAAGGTCGGGCATATGTCCTATGGTAGTGAGATGTTACATTAAGATAGGGCCATAGTAGTAAGTTAAATATAATTGGAATCCTGCCAATAACAACAACAATAACATTTTAGTAGAAGTTTTTGTTAAGCTATTTTATTCATTATTTTGGGCATTATTTATAGTTTGATATATTTAGTATATCTTTTATGATAAGAAGTTGAATTGGTGTTGGATTCCACTATTTTGGATTATGTAATATTTTTGCAAAATAAGATAGTGTGGAAAGAAGAAATTCTAATTGAGATAGAATCCTAAAGAAGATTGGATGTATTGAAGAAAAATATCATTTGGTAGAGATAAACATGGATGAGATTTATCATTGATTCAACAGATTTTTTGGCAGTTGTGTATCGATTTTGTGAGTGAAAAATATGCAATTATTCAATTAATATTTGAATATGTGTTTTTGGCATGTTTCGGTATATGCGATTGATGATTTTTATGGCTATTGAGCGTGAGTTTCTTCGGTGATCAATTTAAAAGGTTCACGATAGAAATTTTTTGAAAAATTTCCTGTGATTTTGGTTAAATAAGGCTACAATATAGAGGAGTGTCTTTTGACTCAAGTTTTTCTTTGTTTATGTTATTATTGATTTAATCACTTGAGATATTATTTTTGTCTTTATTATCGTTCATTGTTGCAAAAAATCCTCTGTTGAGATTAGCATAAGGTGGTCGTGCTATTGGACATAAAATCCTTTCACAAGATATGAGTAAAAGTGGGTAGTGTTAAGGGGTGAGTGGTATCAACTCAGTAAAACCTTGTGTAAGACTATTGTACTTCAGTGAAATTTGATTAATCCGAGTGAGAGCCTCATGGATGTAGGTCGTTTGTGTCAAATTACGTTAACAAATGTCGTATGTTGATTTATTTGTTGCATATTAAGTTTTTATTCTTGTAAGTAAATTCTAGAAAATTCACAGTTATTGATCCAGTTGTTTTCTGATAAGTGACTGTCATATTCAGTTTGGAACAACTACGACAGAACATAAATTTTGTAGAACTTTGACCTTCGAGTTTTACAATTAGTATCAAAGCTTATTTCACCTAATCAAAACTTGGTGTGTCAAGTTAGTGTAGATCAATGTTCTTCACTCATGGCTATTAGAGAAGGGGCGTCAATCATTAGGCCACCTTTACTAGTAACTATCCTGTTTGGAAATTGAGAATGAAAATGTTTATTCAAGTACAAAGGACTAAAGCTTGGACTTCTGTGTTGAATGACTGGACTCATCCTATGACAACTGATGAAAATAATGAAGCGATACCTAAAGATCCATCTGAAAGGACAAGGGATAAAGTAGAGGGAGCGCCTGATAACTCTCTAGCAATATATGCAATTTTAGCGCCATAGATGAAGGACGTGTCAGTGTGATATCAACATGTGAATTAGCAAAAGAAGCATGGGATACATTACAAACTATACATAAAGGATCAAAACTGGTGGTTGCATCAAAACTTCAAATATTGACTACTAAATTTGAAGAGCTTAAGAAGAAAGAAAGTGAAACTATTGGAGAGTTTCATGAGTGGCTGCGTGATATCACCAATCAAGCACATCAACTTGATAAAAAGTACTCAAATCTGAAGCTTGTCAAGAAAACTTTAAGATTGTTGCCTCCTAAATTCCTACCGAACATTGCAACTATTAAAAAAGTTCATGATATTAATGAGTTATCCTTGGATAAAGTAATTGGGATTCTCAAAAACTTTGAGATGAACCTATTGAGAGACAAGTGTGAGAAGAATAAAGGATTGGCGCTACAAGTTGAAGTTAAATTTATCCATGGTTCAGGAGATGATTCCAATGAAAATGAAGATCTGGTGGTAATAACAAGAAATGTCAATAAGTGGCTAAAGAAAGTTAGATATGAGTTTAGGCAGAATGGTGAGAGTTTATCAAACTATAACTTCAAACAACAAGCAAAAACTGAAAAAGGTAAAAAGAAGGTAAAGAAGATACAATGTCACGAATGTTAAGGTTTTGAATATGTGCAAGTGCAAAGTGCCAACATGCTTAAAAGGAGAAAAGGAAGTCTTACACAGACACTTAGAGTGAAAAAGAATCTAAAAGTGAGTAGAACAATGAAGAAGAAATTCTAAGTAATTATTTTGCGTTAGTTGGTTTACATAACAAAAGTCCAGTTGCTTTCTTAAACGCAATCGATGAAGAAACTGACGATAAAAATACAAATGTTTCAGTTCTAAACTCTAAATCAGATTGTAACGGTGATGACAACGACTTAGAATTTAAAAAGGAAGGCATTTGTAAGGCTTATGAATTAATGTATAGCAAATGGGTAAAAACATGTAAACAAAATAAGAAGTTAAAGAGGGAAAATTCAACCATGAAAGAAGTCATTCAAAATCTAGAGATGAAGTTATTATCAACACTAGATGAACTTGATGAAACAAAGCTAAAGCTGATCAATACAAAAGGAGGAATATGAATGTTGAATGGTGGTACCGAGAAGCTAGACAAATTGCTAGAAATTGGTACAAACAAATAGGGCTTTGAAGGTGTTGGTTATAGAGGTGAATGGTCTCAGATGAATAATGAGCAAAATGGTTAAGTTAGATTTGTTAAAGGAGAAATTTCAAAAAAGAAGTCGAAAGTTTGTGCCTAAATGTCACTTTTATGGTATAAACGGTCATATAAGGACAAATTGCTACAATCTATTATAAATGATGTCTCAAAATTCTCAAAATAGAAAATATAGACTTTCCTTGAAGAGTTTTCAGTAGCAGCAAATGATCTCAAAGCAAACTTAGGTTAGAAAGAATTAACTACAATCATTTATAGCTATTAAATCCATATGTTACGCGTCTCACAATGGATGGTATTTTAATAGTGGTTGTTCACGACATATGACAGGTGAAAGAAGTTACTTGATGGATTATCAAAGTTGTATGGATGGTCATGTCACTTTTGGTGATGGGAAGAAAGCAACAATAATTGGTAAAAGCACTATTTGCATGGATGGACTGCCCCATTTAAAAAATGTGCTTCATGTGGACAGTTTAAAAGCCAAATTGGTGAGGATTAGCCAGCTTTGTGACGATAGGTTGTTAGTTAAGTTCACTAGTGATGGATGCAAGGTGTTGAACAAACAAAGAGATTGTATAGTAAGCGATAGAAGATTGGCAGATAATTGCTACATGTTGCTGACTATTACTTCTTGCAATTCAATAACGTATGTTAATATGACTCTAGGCATCAAATAATTGATAAAATGGTTGAAGAGAACTTTTAAAAGCAACTTCACACATTAGAATAAAGACACAATGGAGTTAAAACCATATAATGTTCAGATTCACAGTTAGTTGTTACTAGAAAAGAAACCAATTAGATAGAGGACTAGTTGGTTACTTCGAAGGAAGAAAGCAACTAGACATCTAATGTAGAAGCAAACTTTATGAATAACAAAGACTCAAAGGAAGGTGATTTCAACAAATATCTTCCATCTCTAATTAAACGAGATCATCCTACTGAGAATGTGATTGGTAATATTAGTGATAGAAGGAAAACAAAAGAAAGAAAAAGGTTAGATTACTAGGAACTTGCAAGACCTATATGTGACAGCTCTTCATTTGAACCAAAGAATATGAAAAAAGCATTACAAGATGAATTATGGACTATTGTAATGCAAGAAGAGTTGGCACAATTTGTTCAAATGATGTGTGGGAATTAGTGCCAAGGCCATTGAATGTGAGCACGATTGTAACAAAATGAGTGTTTCGCAATAAAACTGATGATAGAGATAATGTGACGAGGAATAAGGTCAAGTTTGAATCTCTTCTTGGGGTACTAAGACTATGTTGTATACAAATTTAAAGCTTATTGAAGTAAGTAAAAAAAGGTTCAAAGGAGTTAACGTTTAGACTTTTTGAGTTTTTATTTATGGGTTAGTATGTGTCTAATTTTTCCTTACTTATTGAATAGTATATATCATGTGAAAATAAGGCTCTTCTTGATGATTTAAAAGTTCTACTTTTGGATTTTGATTTATGGAGTTATGTTTAGAAAATGTTGATACTTGATTGGAGACCTGTAGGAAGATTTGATCTTTTTATGATTTGGGTTTTTTAAGTTTTATTTAGTTTCTCTTAATGTCGTGGGTAGTATGAGTTTAGGCAATATGCTTTTACTAGGAATTTGCTCATGAAATAGGCTTTGCAGAGAATGCTTTATATGTGAAGATCTTTGTTCACTTATATGGCACTAGTATGGAATTACGGGAACAATTTGATTGTCTTCTCAATGTTGGGATTTATTTCTCAAACGTCTGCAGTATGATTAATAGAGCACCAAAGATTATGAACCAAAGCCCAAAAATGATAGTTGACAAGGTGAACTATATACGTTGTGAGGTGGGTTGCTTTTTGTATGATCTTGTTACTTTTCCTGCTGCTTTTTTTTTTTACTTAGAAAAATGCATAAAACCTTGACACAGATTCCAAGAGCTAATTACGGAAAAGGGTTTGTGTAAACTTAAGTACTCCATTGCAAGGTCCTTAAGTACTCTATTTACTTACTCAAATTTTTGTATGCTTAAAGTGTAGCTCGTTTTGATTTCAAGATCCTTGAGATTATTCGCATTGAAGGTATTCTTTAGGGGGAGATTTCAAGGTATCTTTGTGATTCTTAATTTATTTTGGCATTGATTTGTCTCAAGGGGGAGATAAGATTGTTTATAAATTTTTTAGAATTTCAGTACAAGCTAAAAAACTTAATATGTAACAAATAAATCAACACATAAAAATTGTTAACACAGTTCGACAATGACAACCTGCATCTACAGAGCCCTCATCTAGATTAATCAAGCACCAAAGATTATGAATCAAAGCCTAAAAATGATAGTTGACAAGGTCAATTACCTGTTTCGTGAGATGGGTTGCTCTTTGCATGATCTTATTGCTTTCGTGCATTTTTGTGTTTTGAATTAAAAAAGGCATAAAACCTCAACATAGATTCCAAAAATTGGTTATGGAAAAGGGTTTGACTTAAGTACTCCGTTGCAAGGTCCTAAAGTATTCCATTTACTTATTCAAATTTTTGTTTGCTCAAAGTGTAGCTCGAGATGATTTTAAGATCATTGAGATTGATCGCATTGAAGGTATTCTTCAGGGGGAGATTTCAAGGCATCTCCATAATTCTTAGTTTCTTTTCGCATTGATTTGTCCCAAAAGGGAGATAGGATTGTTTATAAATTTTTTAACTGATATTTTGTGCGTTGTTGGTGACTATTGCCTGTGAACTCGATGATTGACTTTGACTTTGATGTTATTTGGAATCTATTATTATAACTATTCAATTCAATTTAGGGGAGTTTGCATTTCTTGTGTTTAAGGGGAGTTCTTCATGTGACAAATAATGTCAAAAAGGGGGAGATTGTTAAGCTATTTTATTTATTAGTTTGGCCTTATTTGTAGTTTGATATATTTGGTATATCTTTTATGATAAGAAGTTGAATTGGTGTTGGATTCCACTATCTTAGATTATGTAGTATTTTTGGAAGATAAGATAGTGTGAAAAGAAGAAATTATAAATGAGATAGAATCCTAAAGAAGATTGGATTTGTTGAAGATAAACATGTTTTGGTGGAGATAAACATGGATGAGATTTATTGTAGATTCAATAGTTTTTTGGTAGCTACATTTTTGTATATGACCATTGGTTTTATGAGTGAAAAATATGGAATCAATCGATTAATATTTGCAGCTGTGTTTTTGGCATGTTTCAGTGATGAAACATATATCCAATTGATGATTTTTGTAGTTACTGTGCATGGGTTTCTTCGATAATCAATTCGAAAGGTTCACAGCAAATTTTTGCTGAAAAACTTCCCATGATTTGAATTTAACAAGGCTGTACATATAGGAGAGTGTCTTTTGACTTAAATGTTTCTTTATTTATGTTATTATTGATTTAATCACTTAAGATATTATTTCATCTTTATTATCGTTCATTATTGCAAAAATCTTCTGTTAAGGTTAAGATGAGGTGGTAGTGCTATTGGATGTGAAATACTTTCACGAGATGTAAGCACGAGTGGGTAATGTTAAAAGATAAGTGATGATAACTCAGTAAAGCTTTCTGTAAAAATATTGTACTTAAGTGAAAGTTGATTAATTTGGATGAAGGCCTTGCAGATGTAGGTCATGTGTGCTGCATTACGTTAACAAATTTTGTATATTGATTTATTTATTGCATATTAAGTTTTTCTACTTGTAATTAAATTTTGAAAATTTCACATTTGTTAATCAAGTTGTTAAGTAACTATTGGATTTAGTTTGAAGCATTTGCGGCAGAACAGAAATCTTGCCAAACTTCGACCTTCGACATTTGACATTTGAGTTTTATAATTTTTTTGAGATTTGATGTCTAAAAAGTCTAAAAGTACACAACATTATCATTAATTGATAGAAAACCATTTTTGATAGGCTTACCTAAAAAACGAAAGAAAAAAAGAAAAGAAAAAAGAACAAATTAAGACCAAAAATTAAATAAAAGATAAAAATAAAATAAAATAAAATAAAAACATATTTATATCTTATTTAATTATATATATATATATATATATATGTATATGTATAAGCATGTGGAGCCGACGTTCACAATGTAAGGACTCGCTAAGTTGGGCTCTACTGTTACAGGGTTGATTTTGAGTCCAGCAAACTCTCAAATTAATGCCGTGTAGTGCGATCAACTCTCCACAATTCATCCAGCAAATCACTTCTTCAAAGAGTAACGAAACAACGTTACCAGGGACTAGCTTGAATAACAGATTAATTCCCTATTATAAAGAAACGAAGACAACGCTTGACAGGTTGTTTTTAGTGGAGCAGTAAAGTGTGGAACGCTTAAATAAAAAGGAACCAACGATATTGGATAAACAAAGGGACTGTTTGCAGAAATACTGAAGTAAAACAACGCACACCATTTTTGGATGGATTTCCATTATCCTAACATCCATCCAACCTTAACAGCTAATATAACTAACGACGGTAAACTGATTTGATCAGTTACAAGGTAGTTTACATATCAAGTGTCCAATAATAAGGAGACACTAGTCATTACGCATGTAAGACATGCATATCCCTACTCGCATTTACATACAGTTGTCCACGTATTTACGTTAGGACACATCCAACGTCCATCTTGCAACCAATCTCTTCCATGTAACATGCTAACACCAACGTAATGTCCATGTAGCCAGCTAAAACACAATCTGTCCAGCAACGTATTCCAGCGTCTTCAGTTTTGGGGCTACACCATTAAACGAACCAAAAGAGGCGTCACATCTACCATGTCCATGATCATTCTATCTACCAAAACACGACGGTGGTTACAAGAGAACCAAACCCTACTTTTATGATTAGGGTTTTCACTTTGACCTCACTTTCTTACTTGTATTGCGTCCTACTTGAAGCAACCGCACGCTTGAAACAACATGGCCGTAGGTAATATCTCTCTGTTTCTGTTCAATGTCTCCTTATCTCTACTTATGAATATTTTCACGAAAAGATCGGTTATTGACCTGTTTCTGTTTTGTTTTGCGGGAAGAACAAGGGGATTTCCAAGGGCAAGAAGGGTGGCGAAAAGAAGGCGGTCTCTAGCTGATCCTTTTCTTATTTCTGTTAATTTGTTCTGTCATTCATATTGAAATGAGGATCTTGATGATTAGATACGATTTGCGTAATTTTTTGAACAAGTTTTGTTAGTTGGAATGTATGTTTGAGTATTGGTCGGTTTAGTGACTGTACATTGAGTTTATGGATGTTTGTGGCTGTGGTTTTTGATGGGTTGGGTTTTGATTATGACCAAATGAAACAGAGCTAACCCTTTTGCTTAGAAGGATTGGTATAACATCAAGGCGCTTCTATTTTCTCTGTCAGAAGCGTAGGCAAAACACTGGTTAGCAGAACCCAGGGAGCCAAGGTCTGTCTCTTTGTTTATATATTGCGTAGTTTTTTAATTACATTTATGATTGTGAAGATTGCGTTTGCAACTGTGATCTTTTTCTGGTTGCAAACTTTCATTAAGATATAGAAAGATGAATGGACCAAATTTCAAAAACTGAGTTGAATGGCTGGCATTTATATCGATCTAATTTTTTTTTTCCCAAGGATATGATATATTTGACTTCTGTATTGTGTGCAATTTCACTTGTGGTCGGATATATTCATACGATGCATATGTAGTGATTCCCTGGAAAAAAGAGCATTTAGTTGTTAAGAAGCATTTTCTATAACTTAACTACCAAAACATTAGGGTTTGGTAATTGTATTGGAATTGTTTGCTCATGTTTACTTCAAAAGGAAGAGGATAATGCCTACGGGAAGATTCCACTTAGAGCAGAAGATGTTCAAGGGAGGAATGTGTTTACAAATTTCTGGGTAGGTGATAGAAAAATCAGATTGAGAAAGGAGAATTCTTATTATTTCAACTCATCGAGTGAGAAGCATTTATACAGAAAGTCTCGATAAAGAAAATAAGTAGAACTGACTATGCCTAACTAACTTAACTGATATGACTAACTAACTTAACTACCAACTTATCAGCAACACACACACACACAAAGGGTAGTCCTTTAGTAAAAACATGAAGGAAAACAATAACATCGGATTGTAGTTTTTCACGAACCACATGACAATCATGTCAATGTGTTTTGTATGTTCGTGAAAAACTGGATTTTGCGCCAAATATACTGCAGACTGGTTGTCACAAAATAATGGAGTTAGAACAGTAGGAGACATCTCAAGTTCAGCGAGGAGATAATGCAACCATTGCACTTCACAAGTTGTAGTTGCTAGTGTTCAGTATTCAGCTTACGAAGAACTAGAGTTGACAGTGTTCTGTTTTTTGGTTTTTCAAGATATTAAGGAAGAGCTAAGAAACACACAATAACCTGTAATATATCATCTAGTATCTGGGCAAGTTCCTCAATCCGAATATGAGAAAGCTTTGAGCTGGACTTCACTATCAGAAGAGAAGAAAAGACCTTATCCAATAGAACTTGTTAAATATCGCAGCACTCAGTGAGCAGCAGCTAAGTGATCCAGTGTAGGAGACTCAAGAAATTGCGCTAACTGTTGGACAACAAACATGATATCTGGTCTAGTCATAGTCAAATACTGAAGCGTGCCAATCTATACTGGCTAACATCATCTGATTTGACACCTCCATCCTTGGAAAGCTTCGTCTCTGGTAAGATGGGCATGGAGACTGGTTTGGATTTTAAAAATTGAGTAGCTTGAAGTAAGTCTAAAGTGTAATTCTTTTGACAAATATTGATTCCGCGCTTTGCTCTTGCCACTTCTAATCCAAGGAAAAACCTGAGTTCACCAAGATCTTTAATAGTGAATGTATCATGAAGGTGTTGTTTGATGTGAATAATTGCGTCCATGTTATCATCAGCCACTATGACATCATCCACATAGACCAAGAGTGCCATGAAACCATCACTGTCAGTTTTGAGAAACAATATCTGATTCGATGTAGCTTGTGTAAAACCATACTGAAGTAATGCGGAAGTCAATTTTGCATTCCATTGTCGACTAGCTTGATGTAAACCGTAAAGATATTTAACCAACCTACAGACTTTGTTTGCATTACCTTTATAGCTCTTAGGAATCTTCATGTATACTTCTTCATCAAGGTCGCCATGAAGAAAAGTGTTATTGATGTCGAGTTGATGTAAATGCCAACCTTTGATTGCTGCTAACGCAAGGAGAAGTCAAATTGTTGTCATTTTGGCCACCGAACTGAAAGTGTCCAAAAAATCAACGCCCTCTCGTTATATGTAACCCTTAGCAACTAGCCGAGCCTTGTACCGTTCTACTGAGCCATCTGCCTTTCTCTTGATTTTGAAGACCCACTTACAACCAATTGCTTTCATACCTTTTGGCAAATCAACGAGCTCCCAGATATGATTTTGTTGGAGAGCCTCTATCTCTGCCTGCATGGAATTTCTCTAATATTCATGCATAACAGCTTGTTCATAAGTATGGGGCTCATGATCTTGATCCACTGCAGCTGGAAATACTTAATGATTAGGGGTGAGTTTAGAATAAGAGAAGACATGAAAAAGGTGATGAGGACTTATTCCTTGTGCAGCCATGCATTTGTAGTCAGTGAGGTACTGCGGCAGGGACTGTGGTGTGGTGCTTCGTCTCAAGGGTTGAGTCAGAAGTTGTTGAAGAGGAGATGGATCATACATCTGATGCTCAAGTGGAATAGATGAGGGCATAACATCAGGTTTGGATGAAACAGAATCAGAGGAGTGGATATCTATTAATGGTAAAGCCGAAAGATTAGGAACATGTTGAATACCATCATATAATGACTGAACCGAGGAAGAAGGTAAAATTAATTGATCAATGCATGGCTTATAAGAAACCTTCATATGAGATGTTAGTGTGGAAAAAGGAAAAATATCTTCATAAAAAGAAACATCACGAGAAATAAAGAGCTTTTGAGCTTTAAGATCAAAAAGTTTAAAACCTTTAATTCCTGGAGAAAAACCAAAGAAGATAGATTTGATACTTTGGGAATCAAATTTGTTTTTAATGTTAGAATGATTTAAAGCAAAAGCAAGACAGTCAAAAACACACAAATGAGTTAAACTTGGTGGTTTAGAATATAAAGCTTCAAAATGTGAGATGTTGTGAAGAACAGAGGTGGGTATTCTATTGATTAAATAAACAACATGCAAAACACATTCTCCCTAGAAATGAATAGGTAATGTTGCTTGAAACTGTAAAGCCCTTGCTATAATTAAAATGTGCTGATGTTTTCTCTCGACAATACTTTTTTATTGAGGGGTTTTGATGCAAGAAGTCTGATGAATGATGCCTTTAGAGTCATAAAAAGCTAGAACATTAAACTCTTGCCCATTATCACTTCGGATACACTTAACAGTTTTATGAAATTGAGTGGAAACATAAGAAATGAAAATTTTGCATGATTGTTCTTACTTCAAACTTGGGTTTCATTAAAAAAAATCCAAGTAAATCTACTAAAATAATCTACAATAGTAAGAAAATATCTATCCTTTAAAAGTTGGAGTATAATTGTCTCCCCAAATGTCAATGTGAAGCAGATCAAAAGCAGCAGTAGTAACAGAAGTACTGATAGGAAATGGCAAAGGTTTTTGTCTTGACATACGAAAGATATCACAAGGATCAACATTAGAAATAGAGGGAACAATCAACTTTAATCGAGGAAAGGAGAGATGGCCTAATCTAGTATGCCATAATAAGTAAGTTTCTTTATTACAGAGAACAGTATTAGTAACTACAACATTGGAAGCAGATAAAGCAACACTAGAATTTAGCCTGTATAAACTATGAGAATGCTCAGCAACTCCAATTATCTTCCATGGCTGGATACTCTGAATTATGCAATGAGAAGATGAAACAATTATGCAATAAGAGAGGTCATGAGTTAATTTACTAACAGATATAAGATTGAAATTGAAATCAGGTATGCATAAAACATTGAAAAGTTTCAAAGAATTATTCAGATGAAGATTGCCAATGTGAGTTACCCGAACCCTGTACTTGTTAGGAAGGGTTACATAAACATTGTGAACTAATTCATAAGAGTGAAAAGATGCTAAAGAACATGTTATATGATCTGTAGCACTTGTATCAACAATCCATTCATGACAATGAGAATGTTTAATAGTAGAAATATTCAAAGAAATATGGGAAACTTTCTCATCATTTGAAGAAAGCAAACCTCAATTGGACTTTGTTTGCATAGGATTTGGCAAAGTCACTGAATTTACATAATGAGAGGTAGAGGAAAGACCTTGGAGCAGCTGTAATAGTTAATCATACTGATCTTTGGTGAACTGAAAATTAGAAACTTGATCCTTTGTATTGTTAGAAAAGTGAGAATCCACAGATTGATTAGAAGGATCATCGGTAGAAGATTTCTTGGAATTCTTCATATTTGTAGGATATCCATGCTTCTTATAGCATCGGTTAATAGTATGACCTTCCTTTCCACAATGAATGCAAATCAGTGGTGTGGAATTGTTAAAGAATTTTCTTGGTGCAGAAGCATTAGCACCTTTAACAGCTAAAGCACTTATTTTAGAAGCCAAAGGTCGTTCTTGTTGAATGATCAAAGAGAATGCTTTATTCAAGGAAGGCAAAGGATCCATTAATAAGATTTGTGATTTCACAGTGGAGTAATTTTCATTTAGCCCTTTAAGGAAAACCATTACTTGGTCATTCTCATTAAAGTCCCGAATGTTCCTAGAAAGACCACATGAACATTGAAGATTATAAGAACAAGATGGAAGAGGGCGCAAGATTTGTAACTCATCCCACAAGATTTTGAGCTTAGTAAAGTATTCATGCACAGAAAGAACTCCTTGTAAATTTCAAGCTGAAGATCACATATACGGAAAGAATTGCTTTGAGCAAACCTAGGTCTGAGATCATTCCAGATCTCATAGGCAGAATCTAACCATATGATGGACTGTGCGATAGATGGTGAAACAGAATGAATGAGCCACGAAATTACCAGATTGTTGCAACTTTCCCAGGGGACAAACAAAGGATCGAACGAAGTGGTTGTAGAATAGATCCATCGACAAAGCTAAGTTTATTCTTGGGTAATAGCGACATTTTCATGGCTCTCTACCACTGATGATAATTCGAGCCAGTGAGAATCGAAGACAAAAGAACAAGAGTTGGATTTTCATTTACATGAAGATAATAAGGACTGGAGGGATTATGTTCTGGTTTTGACATTGAACCAGAGGTATGAGTATTAGCTATCCAGGCATTAAGATTAGCCATAGCAGCAAAGTTCAAAGAACTCAAGAAGTAAAGACTAAAGAAACGACAACATTTCTGCAAAGACAAAACAAGAAACAACTGAAAAACTATAGAAAGTTTCCAAAAATATTGAGAAAGCAGAAGAAAGATGCTCTGATACCATGATAGGAAAATCAGATTGAAAAAGGAGAATTCTTTTTATTTCAATTCATCGAGTGAGGAGCATTTATACAGAAAGTCTAGATAAAGAAAATAAACATAACTAACTATGCCTAACTAACTTAACTGATATGACGAACTAACTTAACTACCAACTTATCAGTATATAATTCTAGCAAGGGGTGGCATTTTTCTTGCCATTGCAGATGGATGGACTATAACAATTTTAAGTTGTTTTATTCTTGTAAAAATATTTCCTTGTAGGCCAAGGACTTCACAATAGATACAAAGTAAGGTCTCTGGTTAGGAAGTGGCAGACACTAATTAAGGATGTGAAGACAACAGATAACTACAGCATTAGGTTATTCTTCATTGTATTCGTTAAGGGTCGTGCAAACTAGGTCAAGAGGACCTCAGCCAGATCCGTCATGTTTATTATATATTCCAGGCCTCGACATTTCAACTGAACGTGTAATTTCTTTATCGATCTGTTATTAATATATTATTATTATTAACATTTCCTCATTGACACATATGCAGTGACCAACACAGTTACAACATTTTGCTTATATCTACTTTATTTTTCCCCCCAAGCGTCAGTCTTATATTCTGTGGCGACATGTAAACCAAATTTACCGTCGAAGAGCCTTGTACCCGAAAGGTACCTATGATCAATTACCGAGTGAGCACATTGACAACGATGATAAATTATAGATTCGTAGGCTTATTGAAGCTTTGAGTTTCACTGAAATGAATGCAATTTGATAAAGTCATCATACCATGTATTGCTGATGGCAAAACTCTTATGTTTGATTTGGTAACCCGTAATAAAGAGATAAGAATAAAAATGTTACTTTAAAACTTTTAATTTTTAAATAATTTAAAATTTTTACTTTTAAGGAAGTTCAGATATAAGTTGAAATTAAATTTCATAAATAAGAAATAAAAAATAAAAATATTGTTAAGCTATTATTAAAATTTTATTAAGATATTTTTAAGATATCAAAATATTAACATCAAAATTATATATTACAATTTTTATATTAATTTCTTTAGTAATTATTTTATTTTGTTTCATTTATATTTGTATTCTCGTCATAAAAATTATACACAATCATTTAAAAATTAATAATTTTATATATTACTATCTTTTATTAATTATTTATAAACATATAAAATATTTTAGTTAATCATTTACAAAATTAATTGTATAATAATTATATATGAGTAAAAAATTACTACTATTATTATTATTATTCAATACTAAATATTAACATAACTATTAACTTTGTTTAAATAGGCATAATTAATTTTATTTCTATTCTTATTCTCATTTTTTTTACTATCATTTGCAATTTTTTATTTCAATTCCGCATGGTTATCAAACGGTGTAGAGGATTTTAAAGTTGGACTAGGACGAAATCTTAGGTCAAGAAAGAATATCAAAGATGAAGTCAAACTGTCAAATAAGCACAAACCTGGAGCTTGAAATTTCATTCCTCTTCGGATTAATGAACCAATATTGTGAAAGATAACTTGTTTGAAATATGTAATTGTATACAATCTGCTCTAACCTCACTTTAGGGCAAAGAACATTGAGAAAATGCATCTACCAAGTTTCACTTAAACGAGAACTAAATGCAATTACTAGAAAATGCATTGCAAAGTTACGTCATTGTACAAAGCTACTACTCGAAACACAGGTAAAGAAAAAATTCCACACAAATGAAGAGCAGTCTTATGACAAAGGGAAACATGTCCTTAGTATACAAGAGATATTTAACGGGCTCATACCAGTACACAAGAAGCGGCAGCATGAGTCAGGATTTTGCTGGCGGTCGAGTCATTTTTGATGCGGTGAGTTAAGAGATGGAAATCGGGGGACTGATCTTAGAATTAACTTTCTGCTACCTTTACGATGAGTTGATGAACAAAACCCATGATGAGGAGGTGCCGTTTTGCAGTTAAGAGAGGCCAACTTCACACTTGTCAGTGAATGCTTGCTGGTCAAGACATCAGGAGTCTCATCTTTTGAGATCATCTGAAGATGCTTCTTGATCTTAACCTGTCCACAGGAAAGATTTACACTTCCAGGTTTTTGGACGACACGTATTCCAGTTGGTGATGGACCAACTATTGCAAGAGATCCAGATAGCTGCCTGCCAAAAACAATCGCCCGTTGAATAAGACAACAATAGTTTGTCAAGTTTTTCCATGTAAAATAAATTTTCAATCAACGTGGATGCAAGGAGGGTTTAAATACAGAACCTGTTAGCTTCAGGAGGTATTGGAAGATTTTGATCCTCATCTTTAGCCCTTTTCATCATCTCATCATTGGAAGCCACACCTACAGCATTCTTGTCCTTTGCTTTGAATTCTTCACATTCTAGTTCATTTTCCTCAAATCCTATAGAATTCACATTAATCGTGCAACTTATAGGAGAAGAGAAAGAAAAGAAAAGCCAGAGTATCGCTATTGATCCCAGCTATAATGTTTATGTTTGGGGTCAGCCTATTTAGTTACTAAAGATGTACACGGAAGTATAAGAGCATGTAAACAACCCACCATTTTTGTTACCGAAACTATTTTTACAGGCCTCACATCGACAGTGGAAAGAGCAGCCGACACCTCCCTTCATTTACAAGAAAATTTCCATATTTAGATGTGAATAACAGAATATCAAATTGAAAGAGACAATGCCCGGAACCTGAAAGCACTCGCAGTATTTCTTTAAACAACTTGACTTTTTACAGTTGCATCCCTTTTTATGCCTGGCTGAAGCTGGAGTTTTGTTACTTGCATCCTGCAAAAATAAAATTCAAGTGTATAAATACTGAGGAAATCAATTCAGAATGGCATCAGAGTCTTCAGAGTTTGATTGTAGATTCCACCCAGTTACGACCTTAGGGTTTCATCTCACAAATTCCCTTACTAAAAGGAATAAGAATGGAACAGAAAAGGCTAATGAAACTTTAAACTATTATCATATAGCTTAGGAAGAAGATCTAACCAAAAAACCAGTAGCAGAATCAGTGGTCCTTATAACTTTGGGAGCAAATGCTAGAGGGTTGCGAGATTCAATCTGTTTGCGAGTCTCCAGAACTGTACCTTCATGAGCAGGCTCATTGAGACAGTCTTGGCATGAACAAGGCTCAATACAATAGAGACCAGCAGCAAAGCATTCACAATAACTGTCTTCAATAAAAAATGATTATAACCATGGGAAGAATTACACAATAAGTTATTTGATCCCAAATGCTTGAGATGAAGATAACACACTAGAAAAATGATCAAATGACAGAAACCACAAGCTAGGAAATGAAAACAGTATATGAAATTGTGCATTCAACTATGTCATATAATGCATATACTAAACAACGAAGTACCATGTCATGAAAAAAATGCACATGTCAATCATTTTTTGAGCTAGGTTTCAATATATTTAATAATCAGGATTTTCTATAAACATATTCAGTGCTGTATTTCAATTCAAGTGTTGCATTTTTATCATTATTACTGCTTTCACAAAGTTTTAAAAGTTCAATAAGCACACCAAGAAATGAAGCAACTGACAAAATTCTGATCTAGAAAAACTTGTTTGAAGCACCACTTTCAGTGGCAACTAGCATAAATATTGTAAAGCAGCAAAGGATAATTTATTCACTCTGTTATGGTTAAGATTATGAACTATGTAAGTGGAAGTGTCAGAAACTATGGATTGGGAATTTTAACAAACAATTTAGGTCATCCATAGGTAATGACCGTTAGTTTGTGAAAGATGAACAAACGTACAGTTTCAAGCATTTTGACCTTTTACAGTTGCAGCGCTTGCAAGCTGCAGTTACATGCTCCATTTTGTGTCTGCAAATGAAATAAAAGTTTAACAAAGGTGTTCTAGCCAAAGAATTCAATTTCAAGCGAAAACCTTAATCCTTCATATACTTCTTCATTCTGGGACTACTATTGTCAAATTCTTCACTGATATCCATCGATACAAGCACAGCTTTTCCAGTATTATCACAAGGAACCAAATCTGTCATCTCAAAAGTTAGTAACAAAATTATGTCAACATTTAAATAAATACTGAACATTAAGATTATAATTGTGCTTGCTTACTCCTTTCTTGAATTCCTGAATCTGTAGCTTGAATGTTGGCAACATTATCATCTGTTGAATTAGTTATAGGATCATTTATATAGAAACCAGCATCCCTTCCTGACAAAATTGAGGATGTGCTGTCTTGTCTATTTGAAGTTGTGCGGTTTTGTATGATGGGAACTCTATGTTCTAGTTGTGATGGCAATGAAGAACTACTATTGGAACTGCATGTTGGTTCCCTTTTATAAGTTCCTGCCATTTCAAAAAGTAGGCTCCGCCTCCGTATGCTATGTTGCTGTCATGGAAAAAGGAGATGGTCCAGGGTTCAGCAATGTGGAAATTTGGATATCAGGTAATAGTTTGCAGTAATATGGAATAGTGCAAAAGAATATGGAGGAATGAATAAGTATCAGGTCAAGAGTTCAAGCTAATAGATATTAGCTTTGTTCCTTTAGAGAATAAGATATAATACATGTTACAGTGAGCATGAATTTTCTAAGACTGGAAATAATTCACTTTGACCTTCCAAGTAGTATAAGCATTTCAAGTTTTGCTAAGCTATGGGGTCAGTAATCTGCTGCACGTGTATGTGAACTGGCGCACCTTTAAATTTGCATTCTTAAATGGCCTCAGCTAAATCAACCTAGAGTTTCATAATACATCACATGTTTGCCAAGAGCAACATGTATGATCCTTTAATTCAGTATGATAGAAGGTCTCAAGGTGCCAGCCAACGTTTTTCTACTAATTGATTCACATAAAACGTTATCCATGGTATCATTATGTCAATTCTATTACACAAAGAAGTTTGATCTGACCTTACAGTTGGACTGACTGGAATCTTCTTCAGCATCCAATTTGGTGGCTGCATCTTGAACAACTAGCTTATTCATTAGAGAGCCAGAAAGTATATTTGGTATTTCATCTGTATGTTTCTGTTCTCCAATATCTACTGATAGAGTTCGTGATTGTTCCATTTCATTTTGTTCAGAGGATGCAAAAGAATCAATGGTAATCATATTGTCAAAATTATTTGTCTTACCATGAGGAGTATCTAAGACATCTGAGATGAAAGATATTGTTCCAGGATCCACCAGTTTTTGCTCTTCAGTTTGTTCTTCAGTAACAGAAGAATCAAAGTCAGAAATCAGCATCACCCAATCACATCCTACATCATCTCTTCTTTGCTCAACTCTGGACATCTTACGCAGAAACTTGTCATCGTCATATGGGCAATGTCTTTCATCTAATTTGCCTCTTGCTTCACATTGACAACCTACACTAATTGCATTGAGTGGCACCATGCTACTATTTAGGTTAGCACTATCAGAATTTAGTGCTTTTGGGAGCTCAATGGTTAAT
The DNA here is from genome assembly GCA_025504915.1 of Erythroxylum reticulatum. Classification (NCBI taxonomy): domain Eukaryota; kingdom Viridiplantae; phylum Streptophyta; class Magnoliopsida; order Malpighiales; family Erythroxylaceae; genus Erythroxylum; species Erythroxylum reticulatum. The sequence goes on along the minus strand of JANSVA010000216.1, from coordinate 14,971,412 downwards.
TCCAACCTATCACCAGATGCCCCAATAGAAACGTCAGAGGCTGAAGAAGCAAAACACCCCAATTGTTCACGGCACAATTGTGTACTACTACCAACGCCTTTAACTAGAGGCAGCTGAGTTATTGATGGCATTGATAACAGATGCCTAGCAGCAAAATCAACCCCATTAACCCCTCAATTCTTCATAAATTCAGAAAAAGATTGATTTTGTTTAGATTTAAAAAAACTGCAGTTAGTTTTACCTTCTAATACTAGAATCGGCATCTCTTTTGGAATTCTGTTGGGGTGAAGTGAAAACCGGGAGAGGTGAAGCAAATGAGGGTGAGTTGTATGTTTGATTAGATTGTATAGACTTAACGAGCTCGATTGGAGAGAGATTGTTGATGTAGTTAAATACAGGGGAATCCTGCAAGGTCCACAAGCATCTCCTTCTCAGAGCAGTAGGTTCAATAGCACAGAATAAAACAAAATCGTCAAGCAAAAGACAACTACCAAATCCCCCCTTGAATTCCGAAAATTGAGCCAGAAATTTATAGCAACTATCAATTATATCAGGTACTGAGAATTTACCTCGGGAATTCAGAAGGCCAACTACACCATCAGTATAAAGGTAACAAAGGAACATAATGTTTAGTCGGAGGAAGTTAGGCAAACACACGATGATAGACCACAGACCCGGGAAAACAAAAATCAACACGACCATTCAAGAATTCAAACATGAAATAACACCTCAGGAAAACCGATCCACCAAAATTTTTACATCGACATAGTTACAAGTACAACTCAAACCTATTCCTCACAACAAACCCCAAAAGAGAGACCAAAAAGACGAGAAAAACACATATGAAAACAAAACAAGATTAATCTCGTGTAAAAATTTGATCATAGGTGATATGGACAAGACCAGCTTCGAGAGAAAGAGAAAGACCTCGAACTGGGAGAGAGGAATTGATGTGGTGGTTGGGTCCTTACTGGGGGTCTTGAGATGGGATGAAGCGTCCCTGCAGATGTCTTCTTCTTGTGCAACCATTTCCATTTCCATTTCCAGAAAAGAAGAGAAAAAAAAAAAGTCCTCAATTAATCAGTTCAACGCATAGCCTCCAAAACACTTGCAAAAAAGAAGAAGGGCGGGAAGGCGGGAAAGCAGAGATGTGACGGATGTCTTCTTGGGCTGGGTTGGGCCACGTGGATTCATCTTTTCGTTTTTAAGAGGTTGTTAAAGGAACCGAGTTTTATACATGGGCTCATAATCATATTTGGTAACAACTTCCTACGTGAATATGCTTTAAATTAATCCACTTCATGAAATGTTTTAATAAGTTTATGATAGAGTTTTAATTTCTTTATTATTATTATTATTATTATTATTATTATTATTATTATTATTAAAGCAAACTTTTCACATTTAACTTCTTTTCAATTGATGCCACATCAAAAGCTAAATGTTTTCAATATGAGATATTTGTGAGAGAGAGAGAGAGCAATTTTTGAAAAGTATACTGAAATTGAAGCATGTAAATACAACAAAAAGAAGATTTTCTAAATTATTCTGCAGTAATTTGCAAGTTAAACCTTACAGAGAAGTCAATTTTTACTTTCTTATTAGCAAACTTTTCCTTTCTAATATTCTTATGGCTTTCATGGCCATGCAAAGTTTGAACCTCTTAGTTTATTTCCTATAGCACATTAATTGATTGTAATTTAATGACAAAATAGTTTAAAAACATTCTTGATTTTATACATTTTTTAGTGTATATGGTAAAATCTATGGGATACGTATATATTACAATAAAATTATAATGAGATCATAATTATGAGATTCACACTCTATTTATGTATTATCTCTAAATTATTCTTAATTATTGTTCTATTATGACATGATATTAATAAAGCGTAAAAAGATTATCACACAATATGTTTCTTCTTTTTGAAGGAAGTAGTCGATCTCATAAATTAAATTTTGGAGATATTTAAACAAACATGATGATACTTATTAGAGAACAAATTCACTGAACAGACTCCATATGAGAATTTCACTTGGAACATTAGTTGTATGTCTATAGAAATTTTCATTGTGATGATTATATAAGTGATTCTCTAACTTGAGATCTTCAAAGTTATCTTATATAGAAATTGATGAGCAAGTTTTAATCTTTATAAAACCATCAATATTTTCGCAAGCACACAGGTCGTAGCATAGTATATGAGTTGTCGATCCCACTAGGAATTAGTGAACTAATCGAATCCTCATTCATCTCAGGCCCAAAAATGTAATTAAAATGAAAATAAAAACTAAACAGAAAAGTAAACAATCGAATATAGAGTGATTGAAATGAGAATTCTAAATTAATGCAAGAAATCAAATTTGAGCACCACCAATTGATAATTGAAATTCAAACAAGGAAGATTAACAAATTATCAGAAAGAGGATTTATCCTATCATCAATGCTAACTTCGTCGCTTTGTGTTATTGCGATGTAGGTCTTAGACTTTCGAAAGGCGGATTAGTCTCTCTCGAGTTTTAATCACTAAGTCCTAAATCATAAACCCTAATTAAGTTAAGTTGTCGAACATTTAATCTCTCGATTAACAAAATAGTCTACAACCTAATTAATTCTTAAGCATTCCAATAAATAACCAAGTCCTTACAAGAGATCTCTCTTCGTATACTTACTAATTTGATTATTTGTGTGGTCTATTAGATCGTTAAACTCTCATTAACCAACCTGATCATTTTGAATTCGATTCACTCTCTTAATTTATTACCAAAGGATGCAATTACAACAAATACTCATGACACACCCAACATTATTAACAACAAAAGCAAGTAGATTAACATTAAATCAAGTATAAATCTCATTAACAACAAAAGCAAATAGATTAACATTAAATCAAGTATAAATCTTTAAAAGAAGTTAGAGCATCCTTAACCTAAAATTCATCATCATCAATTCCATCTCATACATCAAATGAATGAAATAAAAGATGAAAAGAAGAAAGGATAACTTGGAGGATTGGAGGTTGAAGCAGCAGAAGCTCCACCTTCTTCTTTCTCTCCTTCTCTCCTTCTTCCTATTCCTTAGCTTTTTCCCAAAGTGGCAAAAGGAGGGTGCCTTTCTAGGTTATTTCTCTTCTCTTCTCTAGTCTTTTCTAATTATGGTAAAAAGTAGGTTTTTACTCGGGCCTAAAAGTTCGAATAACTCGCGAAAAATTAAGTTCAAGAGGTCGGTCTGTGTTTGTCCACACACAGGGAGGCCATAATTGTGGCCAATTGAAATGGTCTCTGTCACGATCATAGCTTGATGAAAGGCTCTGTCATGATCATCAGCCAAGATCGTGGTCTTAGGTCTTCCACCGGGCTTTCTCCAAAATCTTCTCCATTCTTCGATATCTTATCTCAAATACTAACAAACACATCAAAGCACCTCAAGCACATAAAATTAAAGCTCACTAGCAGGCTCTAACTTACATAACACTCAAAACATAAATATCTAACCAAGTAATATAATTCTAAACCTAAACATGCATGAATCAATTAATTAACAACTACAAACAAACTGAAATGCCTACTAAAACATCATGCAACTTACAACTATTAGAAATTTCTATGTTTTCATACCATTTATGGCTTATTTTAGCCAAGAATAGCTCAGTCGGCAGTCATTGGACATAGTATGCAATATATGGAGGTAGTTTAGTATATGACTCATCACCTTAAAGTAATCAGGGAGAATGTTCCATTGTTTTATATTAGTACTAATTTAGGAAATCTTTAGTTAAGGTGTAATGACACATTGTAAAATATTTTTAAAATGTCATTAATTAAATTAATTACTAATGATAGAGAACTAACATGATTGGACTTAAACAAAGTAGACATTATTTTCATACTTTATGTCTAATTAAAAATTTGTATGATAAAAGGATAGACTTATACAGAAAAACCATGCACAAAAATGTTAGTCAAAACTACTTTAACATTCCTAAATATTTAGATAGTTAGGATGCACCAATCTTGATCTATGGATATAACTTATTTAATTAGATAATTAAAGATCAATTAAAAAATTTTAATTTGTCTAATGTTAAATTTGATTTAGGGTTATAGTTTATATATATTGTCAACATATTTGGGAACCTAATAGGCCACGCACAAAGGATGAGTTAAAGAGAGAAAAGTGTTTTAATCAAGTTGGATTTGATTGTAAAGTTTGAGAAACTTTATGGTTAAATATAAAATGTTTGATAAATAAGGATCAATATAAGATGTTAGATCTTATTTAGGCATAATTGATATTTAATTCTAATTATATCATAATTCTAATTAAAGTTTAATTAAAATTAGAATATAATTTCAATTAAATTACTAAAATATTCAAAACATATTATAAATAGACTAAAACTCTAAGGAAGATAGTACTCCTTGCCTAACCCTCTCTGTAATAGTTACAGAGTTCTTTTAGTACATTCTACAAATACCATTAAAGGCTGGATACTTGTGCAACTACAGTGGTTAAGATGAGATAACTTTAGAAACGATTCAAAAGAAATAACAAGAAAATGGAACAAGCTTTGGAATAAGTTACGAATTATGGTTCTTGCTTTTATTATGATTTTTATGTTAATTATTTTATAGAATTTTAGTGATCTTGGTTTTCAAGAAATCAAAAGATAATATTTTGTGATTATTTCACTACACACGGGTATAGATGTCGTCCCAGCTTTTTAACATACCACCTGTCAGACTTCTTACTTGAATTTTGAATCTCTTTCTTACCTTTAAGTACATCCCCTGTTTGAATTAACACCTTAAAAAATTTACAGCAACTTTCTCCTTTTATTGTTGTGACTACTTCTAACTTATTTTTTTTAGCAATAACAACACTTAACCTATAATATGTCCTCCTTTCCTAATCCTATTCCAAATGTCTCTCCATCCTAAGTTCCACTATTAACACTTTAACTCTACTTTAAGCCCGCTCCACCCAAATGGCAATCCTTCTCACTTCTCATCTTTATTGCTTCCTCTAAAGTTGTTGTCCTCCAAATCTTCCTCTGCCATTCAGAAATAGATAAGGAATTCCTGGCATTCAATAGTAGGTGATTCTAATTATCACTATCTAGAAACTGTTATATTTATTCTTCAAACTCAAGGTGATGGCCTTTTGGGGGTCTCTTCTCCATTATAGGTTCTTCAAGCTGATGCTTTAGGATGGTTAGCTAATATAGTGAGTTATTTTATAGACAAAAGAATATGTTTCTTGCCAATGTAATAATGGGATGAGACAGAAAAGGGAAAATTGGGATTAGAGAGGGTTTTGATCAACAAGTGGGACTTCTTCTTGTTCAAATTTAACAGTGAATAAAACATACAAAAGGTGTTGGAACAAGGCCATTGACATATTTCTAGGAACCCTTTAATACCACTAAATGGAAGTATATAATGTATCTGGACAAGTATAATTTTTTTGAAAACAATACAGTTGTGGGTTATGTTACTTGGCTAGTTATATTATTAATTAAAAAATGTAGGAAACAAATAATAAAATTAAATAAAGTTGGCTACACTAAGATATGTTGACAAAGACTAAGACCTTCTTGATACTCTCAAATTGAAGTAATTGACAAATGATAGGGAGCTCAAAGATACTAAACTATCCTTATCCTATAAATGGAAGCCTATAAAGCTCTTGCAAGAAATTTAGAAACTAATAAGGAAGTTATTCAACATTAGTAACTATAATAAGGTGTTGGATTTGAAACCAAAGGAAAACCATAAGTCAAGGTTTAGGTGTAAACATAAATAAAGGAGCAAAGTTGAGTAATAGGGAATTAAAGAATTTGATTGAAGTGATAACATGTCAAACGGAAACTAATTTCTCAAATAGCCATTTAAGAAGACTATAATGACTAGGATAACCCAACATTGCAGAACACAAATGTATAAGGGATGCAACTATCAACCTCAATGCTCTAAAGTAAAACTAACCAAAGCCTATAGAAATCAAGGAAATACTTAAGTTACACAAGGTTTTAGGCTAGGGAGACATGAAGAGAGGCTTGGACATGTTACAAATAGTTTAAATCAACTATTAAGGAGTATAAAGATGCAACCTTAACTAAGTGGTGCAAAGTTGCAACTCATAATGGATTGCCTCTAAAGCTTAAGAATCTTGACAACTTCTCCATCTTATAGATTATTGAAGACACGAGCTTTGATCACATCTTGTGTGATTTAAGGGTGAGCATTGGCCTCATACCCTTATTAGTTTGTAAGAAGCTTGAGTTAGAACAAATTAAACTTAATGCTATCTCTCTTGAACTAGTAGATTGTTCATTCAAACATTTCGTAAGAATAATAGAAGATATGCCCATAAGAATTGGTAAGTTTCTTATTCTTATAATATTTTTATTAAATATGGCTGAGGATAAACATGTACCTTTAATTTTGGGATGACCTTTTTTAGCCACTTTTAAAGCCCTTGATTGGTCATTTTTATACCAATATGAATTAATTGCAAATGCATAATGTAGCTGTAGCTAGCATAAGTAAGTAAGAGTCGAATCCAACGAAGACAATAAATATTATTAATTACCAGTATCCTATTATCTAGTCTATGAAATGAGTGTTGGACCTGTTGGTTTTAAATTAACAATAATAATTAAGTAGATAAAATAAAGTAGGAAGCAATAATTAGAAGAGAAAAAAGAAATCACTTAGAATACAATCAATATCAAGAATTAATGCCTATGTAATGAGTCCCTTTAAAACCATTAAAAAATTAACCTTTTATTATTGAAAGCACGTCGTAACGCTAATCAAAATAAAATAACTAGACCTATAACTGTAGTAGTGGTGAGTCTAGGTCAATCCCACAGAGAGTGTGCTATCGAAAACTTGCCGACTATAGTCTTGCCCCCAAGA
>JANSVA010000216.1:14944302-14962386 GCA_025504915.1 Erythroxylum reticulatum | reverse complement strand
AAAATTCCCCCCCCCCCCCCCCCCCCCAACATTAACATATTACCTTCACAGTGTCCTCTTGATTGATCGTGTTGATGAGATCTCATCACTAATATACACAAAAGCTAATAAACATGAAAAGATAAAGAAACAATTGTAAAAACTAATTATAAAAAATATATACAAAACATCAATTAAAATAAATAAAAAATAAAGCACTTCACTCGCCGCCAACAATGCCAAAATTTATGATGTGTGTAGAACACACCAAAAAATAAAACCTAACTCTGTACACTAAAATTAAAGTAGTGGTAAGTAGGGATTGTATCCATAGGGAGTGTATAGGTAGCTTTTGTAATGAAAGAATCAGTGTTTAGGATATTAGGGGTTTTGGTTGAAATTGATAAACAAAATAAAGCAAAATTAAACTATTGAAATTAAATTAAATCAATTGTTGGAAAAATGATATGATTGATGAATGAGTTTAGAATCCGGTTCTCGATTCAACCTCAGCCTACACACAAATGAGCATACTTGATTGTCATGTTGTTCTTATACCTCTCTTAGAAACTATTAATTGTGGATTAACAATAAGCTTTATTAATCCTGGTTTTCCCTTAGGTCATATTTAATCAAAATAAGTTCTTTAAATAAAGCTAGCTATCAAACAAACTAGAATAAGCTCTTTAGATTAAGTAGGACAACCATATTAGAACTAGGGAAATAGTTTAATCTAGGCAACAACCTCACAAGCTCAGGTCATTTAACCTAACCTGTGTTATCCTTAATGATTCACCACCATTAGTTTCCACAAATGAATCAAAGTTACAATAATTACGTATTGTAATCTAGATTCTGGTAATGAGTTCATATATAAACAATCTATTGAGAGTGAGAACATTAATCATTCATACATGAATCCCAAAATATTAAGAAAAGAATAACGTAAACAATTTCTAGTGAGGGAGAATTAACAATATAACAAGAAGAGATGCCCAAATATGCTCTTTCGCTTTGATTTCCCCTTTAACCCAGAAAGAAGAGGGCTAGCTCTCTATAGATCTCAAATAAGTAGGTACTTTGCCCACTTTTGTGCTTTTAAAAACGCTTCATCAAACCAAAGCTACTAATAAACACCTAAAAACACAACCTAAAAGTAACCTAAACACATAAAAAAATCTCAAAAACTTTAAAAAATTGTATGCAATTGGATCAATATCTAAATCACCCTCACACTTAGAACATTATTGTCCTCAACAATGTGCATCAAAAGTAAGGAAATAAAAATATAAAAAGACTCCCTTAAAACTTGTACAAGAGACAAGGAAATTCTTATCCTAAAGTACTCAACAAAATTCAAAATCTACATAACTAGAAATAAAATTGTGGAGGCTTATAAAAATAAATCCAACTTTTATGAAAGTTTAAACATTCTCAAGTTAAACTAATAACAAATAAATGATAAAATTTAGTCAAAACAATACATAAAACATCCTAATCCTACAAATTGGAAAAACCTTATACAATGGTGTAGACTTTGTAAGAAGCAATCTAAGCACTCAAATGTAGTAAAATTGGTGCTAAGCAACCTAGTTTACAACCTTTGAAAGGAGAGAAATAGAATACTTTTAAAAAAGAGGCTAAAGATATATCTAACCTAATAAATGTAACTATTAACTTCATAAGGGAACAACTTATAGCAATCTAAAAGTCTAATTAAATGTGGAAAGAATACACAAATGGAAAATACCTTCATCTCCACACACTAGATAGGAATCAGGAAGCAAAGGCACCAAAATAGAATTTTTTAAAATAGTAAACTAATGAAAAAAATGTCTCAACATTAAGCAGCAAGTCATAACATAGGTTACCAAACATGCAGGACAACAAAGGAGCAGTACAAAACACAACATTTAGGCCAAATGTAAGGCAAAAGAAGAAATTGACGAACTCACCCATAATAAGAAAGTAATATAAAGAACAAATTGAAGAACAATCTGACTAAAGGAGTCACAAGAGGTAAAACGAATGTGCACAACCTTCAAAAGTAAGGATCAACTGATTTCCCCCCAAATTTGTGTCACAACAAAGAGAGTTCATGAAGGTAGCATATGAAATTAGCTAGTAAAGGGACACAATCATTGTTTAAACTCTAAATAATTATACCTAAAACACTTTGTTTTGTCTATATCTAATGAATTATTCAATTTCTCAAAAGTAGGTTAATGGTTACTAGATGGTTGTAGGAAATTTTTGATTAGCTTTTATTTGAATAGGTTATAATGGGGCCAAAATGATAAGTAGGTTTAAAAAGAAAAAGGGAATTAAAGAGAATAAAAATATTCATAATTAGTAGAGTAATAATAAATATATTTATAGAAAATAAATCAATATAATTCCACTAACTCCTTATGTTATTGAAAAATCCTTTTTCTTTTATACTTGTCACTCATAAGAATCTATGCCAATAAAATTTTAACATATCATTTTCTTTCTTTAACCTTAAAATTGGTATAAGATGCCCTTTTTCATTTATATACTCTTATACACTTTACTATTCCTCCACACTTATTTCCTTGTATCATATGCCCAAAAACCACATGAATTTAGAATTTCAATTCAAGCTGGTAATTAGGGGAAAAGAAAGAACATTTATGGCCTTTCAAAAATTACTCATAAAGGGTAGGCTATTTGCCCCTTATTAGAATTCAAGTGGGAAATAGTTAAGAACCTTGGTTCTGGTTTGATAATTAGGCAACTCAAAATCCTCTAATCTTAAAGGAGGATTTTACATCACTTAAAACTAGAATTCCACACTACGCTTGAGTTATGAAAGTCATTGAAGAGGATGCATGGGTTGCATCTTTTAAGGGCCATGATAGATTGTAGAATCAGATCCTTGCTTATCTTCCTAACCCTACAAGGAAGGATAAAAGCAATCTGGAAAATCAACAATAGTGGTGAATTCACTAACACCTCATATTTAAAAGCTCTTTCAAAATCCTACCATTCAATGGTATACATTGTATGAAGGGCTTTTTAATGCCCAAAGCTTCATTCATTACTTGGATAACTACTAAGAGAAACACTCCTAAAACTCACATAATATCTCTCCATTGTGTAGTCTAATTGCACATATTTCCTGTCGAATATTTGCAACTCGAGAGGTAGGGAAGTACTTCTCCAGAAAATTTCTTTGCATCTCATTCCAAGTAGTGATTAATCAAGAGGGTAAGTAGTAGAGCCAATCTTTAGTGGTGTACCTAATGATAAAGGGAATGCCCTTAGCTTAATCTACTCTTCTTGGATCTCAGCTGGCTTTATGCTAAAACAATCCACGTGGAACTCCTTGAGGTGCTTATGTAAATCTTCACCTAACATACCATGAAAAGTAGGCAATAGATGAATGAGACCAGATTTAAGCTCAAAAACAACATCAATAGTAGGAAAATCAATGCACAATGGTTGATGGTTAAAATCAGGAGCAAATAATTGCTTAAGAGTATGATCATTATTTTACTCTACCATGTTAGTATATGTTTCAGAAATAGAATCACTAGAAGAATTATAAAGAAAATTTAAGGCTATTTGAATTCATGATGAAGAACCAATCCTCCTATCAGATGGTGACAGATCCTTGGAACTTTAGGCAACTTTTCTTCTAGATTTGTGAAGAGTTCTTTCAATTTCTGGATCAAATTTCAGTTCAACAATGTGAGAAGATTGTGCCATACACCATAACTAAACCAAACAAGAAAGAAATTAATCAAAAAAAGTAAAAATAAAATAAATAAATAAATTCATAAAAGCAATAGATATTAATCCTCGGTAACGACGCCAAAATTAGTAACACATCGTAATACTACACAAAATAACTAAACTTAACACTATAACTAAAGATGAGTCTAGGTCAATCCTATATAGATTAAATCAATTCACCTTTTTAAATTATATTTATATGTAAAAGAGGGTTTTGGTTTGAAGCAATTAAGAAAACAAAATAAAATTGATCTTACGAAAGCAAATAATGGAAAACAGTCAAAAGTGATGAATGTGTTAGAGTTCAGTTCTTGCATCAATCTCAGCTTAACGTAAATAAACATACCTCATTGCATTATTGTTTTCACATCTTTCTTAGAACTATTGATCATGAATTAACAACAAGCCCTTTTAATCCCGGTTTTCCCTTATATTTTGTTTAATCAAAACAAGCTCTTTAATTAAACCTAACTATCAAACAAATTAGGACAACTACATTATGATTGGGAAAATAGATCAATATAAGCAATAACCATAGAAGTTTGGGTTATTTAGCCTATGTTACATTATCTCCAATGATTCAATTTCATTAGTTGCCAAAAGTGAATCCAAATACAATGATTATGTGTTATATTCAAAATTCTAGCAATTTACATAAAAGCAATTCAATAGAGCATTTACATCATTCCCACACAATACCCAATTCAATAAGCACAAAATAACGTGAACAATCCTTAAAAAGGGGAAGAACAACGATACACAAAGATGATATGCTTAGATACGCTCCTGGGTGTTGATTTCACCTCTGAATCATATTGAGGAAGCTTAGCCCTCTATGGGTGTCTTAAAAGAGTAAGTTTATGCCCTTCACCAAGTCCCAAGTTGATTCTCTTTTCATTTGCCTTCAAAATGTTATATTTATATGAAAAATTAGGTTTCTAGGTATATATACGGTTTGACACACGAACGTGTATTAAATCATGTAAGTCAAAAAAATGTGACCCTTGTGAAGATACACGGTTGGATACACGGCCGTGTATCTAACTATGTAAGTTGAGAAATGTCTTCCAAATGTTTACATAACCATATAAGTAAATATATGTCCAAGTATCTTCTAGTTCTTGCTAAAATGATGTGCTTCTTGTAATTTCTTATCCAATTCAAGGGTAATTGAGTTTGAACATCAACATGTTGGCTCAAGGAATGTTCTTTTACCTCATTTTAGCTTTTATGTTTCCAAATTATACCTAAAATCAAATATGAACTAGAATAAGTATCCTAAGCATTTCACAACAATAATCACTAAGTGTTAAGAAGTAAATGTGTAAACAATTAAGCACACATCTTAAGCTTTTATGAGCTTAAGCCATTAAAAGGCTATCCATAGTTTCAGCTTATACAACGACTTACTTAATGAAACTATCTACTTTGCAACTTACGATCTTCACTATTTGTTGAATATTAAACTACCTAGGCCATTATAACCTAATCATATTTTTTGTCTTCAAGATTTATAGCACTAGTACTGAATTTTATACTTCACCCACACTTCCAAACTAGGTTAATAAATTCCATCTTACTAATCGGGAATTATTACAGCCTCTATATAGTTTATAAACCATTAAGTTTTCCCTAATATTCCTTATGATCTCCATTAACAATGTGTCCACATGAATGAATTGCTTTTGTGAAATTTTCTTTTTTTTTTCAATCCATAATGTATAAATAATATAACTGAGAGAGATTTTCAGCACCAATATATTCTCTTTACCCATGTTCTTGTTCAATTAGAATCAATTATTTAATTTAAGCAAACTAGATTTGTTAGGGAAAATATTGTAGAGTGACAACCTAAAACTAAACTTGAGTTGTAAACTTACAGTTAAAAAATAAATGCAAATTGACTTAAGCTCATCAGTATATAAGATAAATGTTGGAATGTTCATGAACTTCGTTAGTTCAATGGTGGTGCTTAATCTCCCTTTAAAAGTCATTTAAAAAACTAGGGAGGTTTGAGGACAAGCTTGATGCAACTATACCAACTTACGTCAAGATATTTTAAAAGGCATGGTTTCTTTTTATTTCTTTACATTATGAGTTTATGAACATACCAAAATGATGGCAACTCCAACATAGGACAATCCTCTTTATTAGACTTTAGTGTTAAGCTAAGAAGATGGTCCCTTGTATTGGAACTAGGTAGGAGTTCTAGGTTTAGTTGATAGTTGTTCAAAACTTGACTTACACTGGCATTGTTTGGAATCATCATTATCAAAGGAATTAAGTAAGAGTAGTTACTTGAAGGCCCTAACCTTGACTAATTATCATAACCAAAACAAAAGATTGATTGCCATTTCCACATACAACTAGGAAATAAGGCATGACTTTATCACTCAATTCAGGCAAATTCACCTTTGTCTAGGATGAATTATACTTGGGTGCTATTGCCCATAAGCTTTCATTATTGACAAAGTGAGAATGCACCTACTTAACCCATAAGACTTGTCTTTAATGAAAAGTCTCCAGATCCTTTTGGATATAAGTACTTTGTTTGTTAGTCAAATTAATATAATCTCCAAACTCCCTTCCTCCCTATGAAGGCATATCTCACTCCATTTTACCTTAGCTGGTGCAAGAGTTGAATTGTCCTTAGCCTATAGGAGCTTCCTCATAATTTTTTCAATTGTCTTCACAATGTTTGCAAGGAATAAGAGACAAGAATACCAATATAAGTGTAGGCTATTTATGAAAAATTAATTATTTTTAATCTTTTTGATGAAATATGATTACTGAGCTTTATTATCTTATTTTGTGTTGTGTTGATGAACTTAAAAAAACTTGTATATTTTGAAGTTTGAAGATTTAAGTTAAGTTTACAATTAAATAAATAATTAAATAGTATGTTTAAAAATTATCTTATATATTATATAATAAGGTTGAATTCTGATTGAACTATTAACCCTTGAATCAATTGTTTTTTCGATTTAATCACCAGTCCGATTTTTAAAACATTGGATCGAACAATTTGGATTCCATTAGATATGAATACAATTCCATTGGTACATAGCGGTGACAAATACATGAATAGATTACGCTTCTGGACTTTGGGCCTAATTTCACCAAACCCGAAAGGGACCCGCCCAAACCTCTAAGCCAGAAAAAGATGTCAGGGATTTATAGTATCGTAAGACGGACGGGGTGCTTGATTTGCGGGTTAGATATTCAACGTTGGAAGATGCACTGCATCTCTCTTGTTGTCCAATCTTGCTAGACATTAACAGCTAAAGATGGAGCATTGAACCGCAAAATTAAATCCTTTTCCAAATTGGGAGTAAAAAGAAAGTCCTATAAAGCTTCATTCGTGAAAAGGCCCCAAGATTACAGTTTTACCGTCACTTCAATACCTACACTGGTTCAGATTCCCATCAGTTATTTGTGGTCCAAAACGGTGTGGAGGATTGTTACTGTTTACTTGTTATTCCTGATCAGTGGTTTTGCAGTGGCTCCTGCACAATCTGCAATTTCACATCCATGTGAGGACGTCGACAGTTACTATGGTGGTGTTGGTCTTCTCAAAGGCAAAGCTCTCAAGACACGACTCTATTCTATCATCTCTCCACATCGAGCCCTGTCCTACAAACAGGTTTTTCCTTCTTTTTTGACCTTTTGGTTTCTCTTCTCTGCTTTTGCTTCATTTTTAAATCATTCAGGTGTGGGATGCTCTTAGCATTCTTGATGCTGCAAATGCTTATTGCCCTGAAATTTCGGAAGATGTGTATGTATATAATGCATTTACAAATCAGTTTGCTTCTTAGTCCATTATACTACACCTCACTAGATTAGCTTTTTTCTTTTCAGAATTGAAATTTACTCCTTGAAAGTTGTTTCAAAGCGCTTAGCTGGAAAACCTGAAGGTTGGAATAGTGAGTCTACGATTCTTTCCTTTTGCATTTATATTTTAGCAGATATATATACTAAGCTCAAACCTACTTCAAAGCACATAAGCTTGGTTGTTAGAGACTGACAGGTAATTGTAACTTCATTGCGTGTTAATTAGAGGTTTCTGAGAGGGCTGTTTGGTAAATATGAAAACTTGTGGATTTAGTGTGTAAGGATATGTTCAAATTCAGACTTTGCTCTTGTGCAAATTTCTCATCTTCTTAACGTGGTGACATAGCATTCTTAGTTCTTTGGCTTTGATTCTTTGAGTTGATGCTCTATCTTACTTAGCATGTTGTAATGTTTTAGGATCCTCTTGAATTATGCTGTTCAATTTTATGGGACAACACCTTATAAACAATTTAGATTTCAGCATTTCATGGTTTGATCTAACCCAGACTTAAGTTCTCCTTTTGCGTATGGCTAAACATCTAATTGGTTTTCATTCATTGAAACTGATGTGCAAGATGCATTATGAAGAAAGAAATATATAAGAAGATCATCTTGATTAGGAAGTAATTGAAGTGATTATCTTCTCTAGGTAGTAATCATCTTACTTAGGAAGTTTATTATTTCATAAGTCTATGTTTAGTAGGAGAATAAATTAACAAATTTCGATTATATTTTATTTTTTTAAAATTTTGTGTACTAAACCTATTTGAAGGGCATTACAATGAATAAGAAGGTAAAAATAGTTAATATAAAGTTTGTCAAGGGCGAGCAGTCTAAACAGAAACTATAGGGTTCAGAAAGAGGAAGAATTTTAGTAAAGCAAAAAAGGATTTTCTAGTGTTTGTCCCTTGACTAGATCATACACGAAAGCACATATCAATTTGGTATCAATGCCTAGTGTCATAGATGATTTTGTAGACTTGTGAAGCCAAATAATGTGTTCATGAGAAACAATGAGTAGAAGTTGTCTATGGTGGAGGGTCACCAACGTCCAAAGAAAAGTTCTTAATCTCGTAGTTGGAGGAGACTTTGCGAGAGCTGAAGGGTCGTGGTATGAATAATGAGGTGGGGAGCAATAGTGTACTTGTGGAGACTGAAGGGAGAAAAGAAGCGTTGGGCAAGTCAGAGGGAATTCCTTGGTATTCTAAATTAAATTTTTTTTATCTGATGCTATTGATGATCTGTTGATTATGGTCCATAAATGTGAACAGTTTTTTGAAAAATCAGCGAATGCTTGAAGGAGAGAAGGTGGAGCTAGCAACATTCCATCTTAATGGAGAGGTACAACTATAGTTTTACTAGGTAAAGCAAGAAGAGGTAAGAATGGATTGGGAGACATTTACGCAGCAATGTCACCTGAGGTTTAGTCCTCGTACGAGTCTTAACCCCTAGGTGAATTGGCCAATGTAAAGCAAATAGATATGGTGGAAGATTATCAGAAGTAGTTCTTATCTTCTTTAGCTTGAACCACAAAGCTCACTACAAAGCAACAAGTCAGCCTATTCACAATTGGTCTTATGGAAGGGCAGCGATTGGAAGTAAAATTACAGCAACCAACAAAAAATGAAGAGTAGTCAAGTTGTTTTAGGGAGGAATCCTAAGGCAACACCTACTAGGAGCAATTTGAAAATAGCTAGTGGAGAGACAATTGCAGAGAAGAAAAGTTTTGGGGAAACATTATTGGAAGCAAAAATACATGTTTTTAAAAGTTAACCAATGCAAAGATAGAGGAACGAAGGAAAAATGGGTTTTGCTTCAATTATGATGAAGCATTCTATTGGGGACATAAATGTAAGAAGTTATTCTAGATAGAATTAGTAGAATATGAAGAAGTGGATGAAGGAGGGTTAGAATATCCGAATTTATCCTGAGTTCGAGTTTGAGGACAAATTCTTTGTCTAGAGGGAGTAATGATATGCAAGATACATTATTAGAATGAAATATACAAGATCATCTTGATTAGGACGTAATTGTAGCGGTTATCTTATTTAGGCAGTAGTTATTTGATATAAGAAGTCTATTATTCTTGTGAATTACTTTTATTAGGAGAACAAATTAGCAGATTTCTATTCTATTTTATTTCTTAAAAACTATATGTATTGAACCTATTTAAAGTGCATTATGATGAATAAGTAGTCAAAATTTTTAGTAAAAAAAAGTTAACAAAAAATTTGTCAAGAATGAATTTTCTAAATAGTAACCATAGAATCTAGAAAGGGGAAAAACTTTAACAAAAGAAAATAGTATTTTCCTGTGTGTCTAATCTTACACAAAACGTATATCAAGAGCCTTATTCTTGAATGTCAAATTTGACTCTAATATTATAGCTGCTGGTAGAAAAATGAAATGAAGTCTACAAATACTTGCAAAATTTTATAAGATAAGATAGAGAATAAAATTATGTTCTTTTTGATATGTTTAATACAGATCCACCGTTGAATAGTGTAATCATTGTATCGCAAAAGCTTGTCATTCCCAAACTAGGAGGATGGCAAAATCATTTCCCGACAAAAAGACTTGCACTTTCTCAGTTTTTAATGTGCTAATTCATTTTAACACGATAGAGGTTTATGAATTTTGATATGGACGCATTGTGGGAAGAACCAACGTGGGAGATAGCAGCTACTTGTAAAGAGGAGTGTTTTATTAGGAGTCTATTAGAGGAGCATTGTATTTTTAGTAGGAGTCTATTATTTCTGCACTAGTTTTTGTTATAGTTATGTTAATAAAAACAACTTGAATAGGACTCTTTCTAAAAGTCCTAAAACAACTTGAATAGGAGTCCCAGTTTAGGTGGAACTTTTATGTTTCATTGCCTATGTAAGGCTATTACATTATGCAATCAAGAAAGCAACAAGTTATCATAAAAATTAACTTAGAAGTAGAATAATTTATTCCAATCTCGGCAGGCCTTGTCCTTGACAAGTGTTGCCAATTTTCATCATCAAAAATAGGTTCTGTGAGGAAGGGAACCAACATAAATAAGGAAAAAGATATTAACTTTCCTAATAATCATCCTTCGACTCGATCCTAAGCACGGGAACACAACAAATTTACACCTTTTTCTTTTGTAATCTTAATAGTTTGACTCTAAGCAACCTCAATAGTTTAAATTAACACAATTATCTTTGATATTGTTAAACAGTAGGAGCCCTTGTAACTAAATCTAAACCATGTAGTCTTATTGAATTTTGCATTTGCTTAATTATACTCAAAAGTCATTGACCAATCGTTATATAGCCTCCCGTTTATCCTAAAAGTTTGTGCTCAACAATAATTGTATCCAAACATTAAAACTTTTGCTATTTGTGGGATTGTTGACTTTGTAGAAGTATACGTTTGGGAAGCATTTTAGGCCCCCCCTTGGGACTTTGATTATGTAAAACTGATTGAAATGTCTGGCCTATGATTATAGTGCAGGCTTGAGATTTTTGATTGATTATTTTATAATTTAATATTCTATTTATGCCCTCTCCCAATTTTGTGTTTAATGTCTTATATGCCATACAAAGGTGGTTCCTGTCCTCAAAATGATTTTATTGCGTTATAACAAGTTGAAAATTGAATGTCCATGACAATCGATCAAGATATTTCTAGTATAGGCTTTTGACTGTATTTGGTCCAAAATTTTATTGGACTTTCTCTGAATTATTTTGACTGGCATTAGCATCCATGGTCCTCAAACCATTTCATTTCAATTTTCAGGGGAGCATTTGTGGCCTCGTTCATATGGGGTAGCCAATTGGCCATTGTTAACTGACATACACAACATTCGCCCAGCAGATGTGAATGGTGAGAAAGGCTATGCCGTCTGGGAACAAAAATTTTAGTCTCACAAGGTGATACCTGTACACTTTATTCATACCATAAATGATGTTTGTGACAGTGAATTCATCTCGGGGTAACAAATACTACGGAGAATGTCATGTTACTTCAGTTAAATGCTTAAAACCAGCACATAAAGAAGCCACTTTGGACACGGAAACAGACGGAGAGATATGGGCACCACCTGTTCAGGTTTCCCTATGTATACTGGTTTAGTACCTTCTCAATATACGACAGTTAACATGATTATTGTACCCGTCCTGAAGTTTTTGAGATACATTAAGAACTTTGGCCTGTCTTTATGTTGGTATCTCAGAAGGATTCATATTGTTTGCAGCTTAAACCTTTGAATGTCTGCCTTCTAACCTGTCACACTTCCGAAACTTGCATGCTTTTTCTTAAAGGAACCTTCTGAACATGCAAGTCAAAGAAGGATTTGTTATTTATAAGTGCTTTGTGTTTTTTGGTCTTTCCAAGGATTTTAGCACACACCAGTGGAATGTTTGGCAGTGCTTCAAAAAATCTTTCTTGGGTTTCGACTATCTCATTAGCATGGAAATAACTAGAGAGGCAAATCAGATAAAAGCTATGTCCTCTCTCTCTCTCTCTTTTTCTTTTCTTTTTTTATTTTTTTATAAGGTATTATCTCCTCTGTTGCAAGTGACTTACATTTTCAACTGAGTCTACTTACTGCGAATGTTGAAGAATCCTTGTAGGAACTTTATAAAATCATAGCTGCCTATCTATAATTAGATCTTGATACCAGTCATAATAATCATGGTTTTGTTGTGAACCTATTAATGAAACAAATTCAATGAGGCAGTTAGGACCCTAAACAATACGGCATCAAGCTTAGTCTGTCATAACTCATTATAGGTGAAATTGATATGGTAAATGTGGAAGAAATTTGTACTTAGAATTGTGGAACAGGAATTCCTATTTGGTCAATATCTTCTATCATGTTGCCCTTGTTCTTCAATTTCATATGTTCAAGTCCCGGGACTTAATTCCTTGCAAATCATGCTTTGAGCTAGAGAGCCTAATAAGACTTCAATGTCCCATTTAAACATAATTATGTAAAGAAATCTAAATCTGGTAAGGTACCGCCTCACACCTTCATCACCTTGAGGTTAAATGTAAGAATTCCATGCTAGATTCCTGCAAACAAGCAGCTGCTAATAAAACTTCTGAGCATCTTCAGTGGCATGCTCCAAATTATATGTTTCTTAGTCAAAATATAGCAAACAGGGACATATTCTAAAATTGTTGCCCTGATTGATTACTCGTTTCCCATGTGATCCGACTTTCAGGTTAGAGGAGATATAGCGAGGGCAATAATGTATATGGCCATATGCTATGGATTTCATCAGCCAGGCGGCCGCAATCTGTACCTTTCTGATTCTCCGAATGTCGGTAGGTTGAGAGAACTGTAATGTTGTTGCACGAGTTTATACATATTTTAAGAATGCATATTCGTTTCTTTCAATTTTAGATAGATTAGTAAGTCAACAGCGCTTACCATGGCAAAGGTAATTGTCATATGACTAAATGGTTTCTACCTTGTGGCTGTGGACCACTCTTTTTATAGAGAATAGGGAGATGGGGCTACTTTCTTCTTTGTTAAGATGGAATGAGATTGATACACCTTCAAGGGAAGAAAAGCTGAGGAACGAAAGAATATGCAAATTCTATCAGCATAATAGGAACCCCTTCGTAGATCATCCTGAGTACGCCAATCTCATATGGACTACAGTTTCAAACCACGGCAACTTGGGAAGCCGTTGACGTCAGTTTCAAAATATCATATTTGGTCGTTCACTATTGTACAACGGAAATGAAGTTACAATAATTGCAAGCCAGTGAAACTGTAATGTACTGATTGATTTTTTTTTTGGGTGTTATAGTGTAAAACTCGCTATTAATCGTGAAGATGAGTAAATTTAAGGCCCAAGAGCTGGAAGTGAAACGCCGCCAAGCGGCAGGAGCAACCCCATAAATGCTTCGAAGTTTGGTTTCATAAGGCTTCTCATTTTGTATCTCGCATATTTTAGTTTGGGTATCATGATTTTGGTTTATAGATTTCCTGAAGTAAATCATGTTGGTAGAGATGATTAGTAATAGAAATATGATTTGAGTAGAACTCATCCATAGCACAAGTACGTAAACTTTGTAAATTGCAAATGGAACCTTTTAAGAAAGGCGAGAGATGCATGACGAAATTTTTGAAGAGAGATTGCTATGTGCAGAACGGAAGATTAAAACGAATCAGGCGTTACAAAAATCTCAACAGGTATTAAATGATCATGATGAAGAAATTAGTTTTGTATAAACAGAAAAAAGAGGTAGAATGAGTTTAGCTGTTCAAGATTTTCAGTTTCCTAAGAATTGTTAATTTTCGCTAATCATCTATAACCGTGTCCCGGAAAATAATAACCTTTTCCTTTCTTCGCAGATGATTAACAATATTGATCATTAATTACAGAAGAAGTAATTAGATAACCACAACTCCTATTTCATAAGGTCGTAGGTGAAAATGTTGAACATAAACATCTAGAGAAAACATAACTAGAAGAGTTAAGGGAGTTGGAGTTAATAATAATGTTTACAGAGCTTTTTAAAACCAGTTAGATAGAACATCATCTAGAAACTTCACATGTAGAAATTCCTATTATGACAACACCATCACATCCCTTTGTCCTTACTACGGGTTCAACTATCCGACAATGTCCATGCTACCTTTGCCACCAATTCCACCATGATCAAGAATTTCAATGTCCTTTTAAGAAACTATAATGGAATCGATCCGATTCCAATTGTAGTAGAACAATTATGAAATTTTTTCGTATTTTAATTTTCTGAAAACCAAGATCGCTTTAATTTTATAAAATGATTAAAAATTAAATCATGATGAAGCATGAATTTTAATTTGTACCTTATTTCGAAGCTTAAACATTTTCTTGTCATATCCTTCGAACCGTTTCCGAAATCGATTATCTCAACCTCTCTAACCGCACAAATGTTCGATCTCTAACAATATCTACAGAATAGGTTGAGAGAACTATATAACTCTTACTAAGAGGTTAAGCAAGAAGAGTAAGTTTTAGACATTTTAGTAATTTAATTGAAATTAAATTCTAATTTCAATTAACCTTAATTAGAATTATAAATAATTCTATTTAAATATCATGTATTCTATGGATATAATATCTATCTACTGTAATGTGTGGAATATATGACAAAGGTAGAGTCTTGAAATCTTTCTATTGATCGATCATGTCATATAGGCCCAAGTCGGATATCAAATTGCTTCGATTTGAGTTATCATAAGATACCTTATATAATATATATTATATCTAAATTCTTTCAAAAATGGAAAATCAAACTCATTTCCCGATTCAATAAAAGCCCAAAGAGGTTAATAGAATAGGGTTTTAAATAAGGAGATATACAGGTAAAAAAAAAAAAAAGGTCCAATTATGCCTATTCCTAATCTTAAATGGAATGGAACAACAAAGGGCTCTTAATTTGTGGAGTAAAGATTCAAACTTGGGTTATTTTTTTAGTGTCGGTATCCTGGGTTGTATCCTTTCTGGCTTGTTTCAGCTTAGACTCACTAGCCTCTTAGAGCTTTACACGAAATTTTGGGCTAACTAATGAGTTTTAAGTTTAGGTGAAAGTTTGTCTTAATTAACCTTTCTTCTTAGAAGGATTGATTTATCGATTGGGGCAATCTCTTTTCGTAAGAATGGAATATGTATGCTTTTCTTTTTATCTATTATCGATAGCTTCAAAGAAAGAAATGAAGAAGAATTAGGTTTAGAGAAGAAGCTTTAACCTCCTAGTTTAAAGAAGAAGGAAAATAGGGCAAGTTTCAATTGGGAGGAATGATTATATTAATGGATTAGGCTTAGGCACATGAAGAAACAAATGTTGTTTGTTGCGAGGACAAGATGCTAAATCTTTGTCCAAATTTTGAACAAAGCAGTTCCCTATAAGGAAAGTGAAGCCATAGCGCATTGCGCTAAAGTGGACTGGATATAACAGAAATCCCTAATTGTTAGAATGCTTCCTCGAAGGGATAAAATCACCTATTTCTTATTATGATTCAAAGTTTGGTAAAGGGAGCCATTCACTTTCAGCATGCAAGTAAACTTCACAATCAAGGGGGATTCCCCACTTAGGGCAACCAAGCACACCCGTTTTTAAAAGTACAAATCAGGGGATGGAACGAAGAAGAGAGACTGATCAAGGAAACAAAGACAGACTAGCTATGCTTGCAAGATCCAACACCTAAGACATGAGCCCTCTTTCCCCAAGCCTAAGTGAACGAGCCTGAAACCTAAGCTGGAAGCAAGTATCTTTGTATGCATAAGCAAGCTCACTCACTACAAGTAAGCCCTTCCCCGTCGAGTCAAATAGCCTTGAATAGCTCTCTTCTCCTTCTTTCCTTTCGCGTACTCCTCCGTCTCTTTCTTATCTTCTCTCTAGATGGAATCTTCAAGAATGATCATTGAAAGCTGAAAGAGAAGTCACGTTAGAATAGTAATTAACACCACCAAAAGAGAGAGGCTCTTATTCCTCATTAAGAGATTTCGAAAGATAGATTGTTCAGTGGAGTATGATAGAATCATAGTCATGTGAGCACTAATTGAACACTGGTTGAATTGGAGTTAGTAAGAGGCTTACCGATTACAATAACATGTAAGCCAAATAAGATCTAATATCTCATATTGATCCTTATTTATTAAATATCACATATTTAATCATAAATTTTATCAAAATTTACATTCAAGTCTAACTTGATTAAAATATATTTGCTCCCTTCAACCCGTTCTTTATGTGAGACCCATTATGTTCCCAAATATGTTGGTAATGATTATAAATTCTAATTCCAATTATGAATTATAATTAGATAAATTAAAACTCCTTTTCATTTATCTTTAATTCTCCAATTAAACAATTTATAATCTTAAATCAAGATTGGGCTCTAGAAACACATCATGACCACTCAAATATTTAAGAATGTCAAAGTATTTTTGACTAACCTGTTTTACATGATTTTTCTGTATAATTCAATCATTTCATCATATAATATTTTGATTAGCCTTAGAGCATGAAATTAATGTCTACTTTATTTTAAATCCAATCATATTAGTTCTTTGCCGTTAGCTATTGATTTGATTAATGATTTTTGTAAACTATTTACAAAATGTCATTATACATTGACTAAGGATTTTCTGAATCAATACTAATCGAGAATAACATAACATTCTCCCTAATTAATTTAGGGTGATGAATCTTATCTTGATTAATTAACTACCTTTATATAGTTCATGCTATATCCAATGACTACTAATTGAACTAACCATAATTATAATGGGTCATAAGTTGTATCAAAACATATCAATTCCTATACAAGATAACTTTGGAGACCTCAAGTTAAAGGATCACTCATACAATCATCATAATTAAAATTTTCATAGATATACAAGTAATCTTCCAAATAGATTTTTCATATTGGGTTAGTTCAATGAACTTATTCTTTAACAAGCACTCACAAGTTTGTTTACGTATCTCGATACTTTAGTGTATGAGATCAACTACTTCCTTCATAAGGAAAAAAATAGTGCGCTAGTCTTTTTACATTCTATTAATGTCCAGTCTTAATAGAATAATGACTAGAAACAATTTAAGGATAATACATCAATATGAATCTCATAATTATGTCCTCATTATAATTTCATTTGTAGTGTATAATTATCATATGAACTTTATCATATACATATAAATATGTACAAGATAAAGAATATCTTTAAATTATTTTGTAACTAAACTACAACCAATCAATTGGTTATAGGGCATAATCCAACATAAACATTAGCGTCATATGCCACCTGTGCCTTTAATGTCAAGGATGGGAATACCCTTTCTAATGCATTCTAATGTAGCATGAGCTCTATAACAAATTGTAATCCAAATGGGAAACTAGCAAATAGCTACAAAATATATTAAGAACATTTTAGCTTTATAATTAAGTAAAGAAGCCTAATTATAACAAAACAACGTCTACAAATAAACAATGATCTATTAAATTAGTCATAAGGCCATGAGCTTATGTATCCAAATATTTTCTAACATTAGATTATATCATGTTAACTAGTTCATGGTATTATTTTAGGTTCAATAATCTTCCTAAAATGATTTTTAACATACTCGTTAAAACTTGATCTATATATATGTCTTGAATTGACTTATTTAAAATGTAACGCTGGACTCTCTGAACCCTTTTATATTAGTTTGTACTTGGAGATACTACTTTATATTGATATATACATGGTTGTATATGAGTTTAAAAATATATTTGAATCCTTTCAGTATATATGCCAGTAATATATAATGTTATATGCCCTTACATGAACTTAGAGTTCATCGGTATGCGAAATCTTGAAGATTTCTGACATATAAGTTTCTAAGTGAATAAAATCGAGTCCATTGGATGGATATGGCCATGATGGTCGAGTTAAATGTGTTCTAATGCCTTAGAGGTGAATAGACATGATTTATAGACTTATTGGACAATTAGAAAGCTTAATTGAAAAAGTTTATATACATAAAGGCTTATTTGCAACT
>JANSVA010000216.1:14933513-14944202 GCA_025504915.1 Erythroxylum reticulatum | reverse complement strand
CTTAATTGAAAAAGTTTATATACATAAAGGCTTATTTGCAACTTGTTAAAAGTTACAGGACTTAATTATAATTTTCAAAAGTTTGGGGACAAAATGAAAATAAAAGTTTTGGTCATTCTCAAATCATGGGCTTAATTGCAAATTTAGGAAAAGTTTGGAGGGTATAATGATAATTTCATATAAGCTAAGGGCAAAAAGGTAATTTCACCATGTTTTGTCAAAGAAGAGTCAACATTCTAGATCCTTCTTCCTTATTTGGCCATGCACCCCACCATTAAATATTAAAAACACTTTGTTTTAATTGAAAGAAAGGAGAAGAAAGGAGAAGAGCACCATTCGGCCATCACCAAATTTCCACCTTTTTTTTATTCTCTAACCCAGACCAAGGTGTTCTAAGTTCTTTTGGAATCAAGGAACTCATACCGAGAATTGTCAAAGTCAAGGGAGTGTGCATCTTCTTTTGAGGTGAGTCATGGAAACCATATCTCTCAAATGAGATTAGGCATCTCAAGACATGCATAGTGATTTGTAAGTGAATTTTGAACTTAGGTAATGCATAGTAAAAATGAATCTCAAATAGATGCTAGTATACTTGTGTATTTAATAAATGATGTTGATTTAACTCTTTGCACTTGGAATGCAACTTATATTTTTATTACGTAATATGAGAAATAATATTATTTTCAACAAACTTGCACTTGAAGTGCAAAAGACAACGTTTGATTTTTTGAAACTACATTTTTGAACAATTTTGCACTTGGAGTGCAAAAGATGACTTGCTGTTTGAAATAATATTTTGGAACTTACATATGCATAACTGAGTCATGTATGATGCGTGTATATGTTCTCTTTTGGCTTAGAGCCATGGTAAGGTTCCATTTTATCAGTTGGACTAATAAATAAAGACACAATGTCTTACTTGATTTTAGTACTTAATATTTTGTATATGATTTTTGTGATTGGTGAGGTAACGTGAAACATCACATTACCACAAGATACATACCCAAACATTGAAGAATATTCAAGTACATATCCTATGATAATGGCATGTTAGAGCAAAAACAAATCCAATTTACACATAGCATCATCTAATATAATCAGAAGTCATCAAATTTTAAAACCATTCATAAAGTCTACACTGTTTCCATTAGACGAATAATTACAAAACCTCATACAGGTTCTAGCAGAAACTACAAAATAAAAGCTATAACTCTCTGACGTCAACTGACAGACCTCTGAACCTTATCTTAGTCCAAAACGTTCTTCTAATCTAGAATAAACACCAAGTCTCCTGTCTTGTACCTGAAAATCTACGTTGCAATTTTTATGAGTTTTGCGAACTCATTGAGTGAACTATCATTGATGATTTCACCAGATTTACATACACAAATCACATATTTCACAATTAATCATGCAGAATATGTATATTTCAAATACTCACACTGTCATGGCACATCATTCAATTTTTCCGAATCAGATCATATATATAAACAAATACAGAGCATATGAGACTCCCAATTCGTTATTAATGTTGTGACTGAGTGCCTTTCATATACAGATACAATTACTGGCCCATTGGGCTCAGTCAGAAATAATTATCACGGAGCATAGCTCTACGTGCAAAATCAGTAGTCATGGAACAAAGCTTTACGTGTAAACACTTTCATACTGGCTACTCCGGTCACAACGTCTTTATCTAAGCATGCATTTTATGAAATGCATTAATTCAGAATTTACTACATATCACAATCATGTATAAAGCACGGTCAAAATTTCATAATCATCGGACCTTAGTCCGGCATTCAACTTTCGTTGAGAATTCACAAAGCATAATAAAATCAAAGTTATCAAACAAATCATAACACTTCCAATACAGTCCCAAATATATACTCCTCGGACTTTAAGTCCGGAATTCAGAACCAATCGCAACAGTTCAATAATTGGAAGCTTAACAAATCAAATTAAATCAATCCTAGGAAATTCATCTAGGTTGACTCATAGTACGTTCCAAGAAACTATTGCCTGGATGGTCCATCAATGTCCAACTGGTGTCTAATGTGCTCCTCTATAACATGCATAACACATTTACAATATATCACATTTTTTCATAAATGTATAAGTATCCCTTTATGCACATGTACTTATATAAAATATGCACAATGCATATTCAATGACAATTCTAGGTTTCTTATCAAATCATTAGATATCAAAGTCCTCATTAACCTTATTTGTACTTATAATTTGAACCAAAAATAAAACAATGTAAAATCAATTTCATAACCTAATTGACCACTTCAAAATTTCTACCTACATGATTTCGGGTCAACTTTGCATAATTGATCTGATAGGGTACATGACAAAATTAGGCAACACTTTCTTCTGAAAATTTTTTCAACCATGTCTTAAGTTTTTAATGACTCCAAGATCATCTAATTTGATTCATTATTCTAGAGTTATGCTCACAATACCACATACTGTGTATATTTGAACATTTGGCTAGTACATGATCATACCCTCGAATTGTACAACTCATATCTTTCAACTTAGATATCCAAAAATTACAAACTTGATACCAATTTAAAGCTAAGAGAATAATCTACAAATTTGGTGAAGACACCTTAATCTAATTCGGCCTACATCAATACAGTTTATTCAATAACCACAGGATATGATTTCTGTCCTTGGTAATGCTACAGTCTAAGCTAAGATGCAGTTTCATGCCAAATTTGAAATTCTTATAGACATAATTAAAATTTGACTTCTCAAGAAAGTCGTAGAATTATGCCTCTAGTTTAATCTAAACTACTAATAAACTTATTTGGAAATCTACAGATCAAGTTATAATCAGAATACCTAAGCATGTTCATGAAAATTTTCCAATTCATAACATTCCAGTAAACTTCCACACTTTCATCATATCAATCGCTTTCAATTTAATTTAGATAGCTCTAAATTTTTATGGAGAGAAAGAAAAATGTCTTAAGAATCCATTAATCCAAGTTTCAAGTCATTGGAGTTCGGATAAAAAATTTATATCTAAAAGACTTAGGGTTGTTTAATGAAATATTCTAGTTCATAACTCATACATGCATCTACCCCCTTTTTCTCTCTCTAGCACACAAATCTTCATCTTCACCAAACCCAATTTTTTCTTCTCATTTCTTTTCCAACTTAATCACTTCTAAATTGTCTATTATGCTTGTCTACACTCACTGTAACTTCCAAACAATTCAGAAACAATCCTAACCTTCAAACATCACAAATCCAAAACACCCACCATTCCTCCTCTGTCTCTCTCTACTGTAAACTTTCAAATTCTTAGATTTTCATCCAATGCATATTCTTTCATTTTTATCTACTCTTACACTTCATTTAATTCCTAATTTAGTTCAAAAATCATCCACCATAGATCAAAATTCAAAAATTACTCCCTAATACCAAACCAAAGCATATTCGGATAAATTCAAATTCTTGCACTTTTTATTCTTCGAACTTACACAGTAACCATAATTCACAAATCCATGCATGCATGTTTATTTCTACACTGTAAAACAAACATCATCAGAACTATTTACTTGATTTAACTCTTACTTCCAGTAATGAGAATGGATCACATGCACAGAAAGCCTAACAATTTGTTATTCGGTGCTAAGTTTTTCCTTCACAGTGAAGAACACTATAGTGAATGTTACTAACTCAAAACATCAGATTCTTGTATTCTTGCATGTCTCACACATATCACCCAAACAATCAGTCATTTGTCACCATATAAGTAAGCCATATGTCATATATATATCCTTGCCATGTGTCACTATTTAATTAGCCCATAAATCAATATTTTTCTTAATTTCACCAAAAATTCCAAAATATCCTAAATAATACCAAAATTTCCAAAACACATTTTAATTACATTTACTAACTCACTTATACTCGGAAATGTCAATGAATGCCTATAGTCATATGAATGTGCAAGAAAAATGTGTATGTCATAATTAATTTATGCATGACGTGCATTTTCCTAATTTTCTCGGAAATTTCTCATAAATTACTATTCTAGTCTTAACATAGATAACGGGATATTACATAACGTTTGGCCATTCTTATGCTAAGTACAACAGATTAAGCAATCTCGTACCCTTCAAGCTGGTACATAAAAGTTGAGTCCTCATATCAACATCTTTCTACAGGACTTGTGGGTGATTGCACATCTAGAAGTGTGATCACCGACAAAATCATCACTTAAGGTCATGACTTTAACCATCCCTTATTTGTTGTAACTTGGACTACCTTTACAATGGAAAATTTTCCTTCCTTATATAGATCCAAACCCAATCATCGGGTTAAGAAATAACACATTTTCTATCCTTGCTAGCTTCGATTGAATATTGGTGATTCTTCCTATCTATTGATGCTTTACATGTTTATGAAATTGTTCCACCTTCATCTCAACTTTCTGTTACTATCCAAACTAACCTACTCTTTCTTCAATAGGTAAAGGTAATAAATCCATAACAGTTGGTAGACTAAAACAGTAAACAATCTTAAATAGTGAATAATTAGTAGATAAATGGACAGTACCGTTGTGTACCAAAATAAATGGTAAGTAATCATTTCGATTTTTTTTTAGTTTTTTTTTTAATGATAGCATGAGGTAAAGTTGTCAAAGTATTATTTGTGAGTTCAATTAAACCATCAGTTTGAAGATACCTAGTAGTTTAAGATAGTAAATTTGTTCCTAACTTACGTTGCAATACCTTTCAAAAGTAACTAAAGAACTTAGCATTTCAGTAACACATTGTAATGCTAGGAGCTTCATATAATGGTACTACTTAAATTAACATCATTGGTTACAATATCAATTTTATTACAAGGCATATGGTGTGCCATCTTAGAGAACCAATAAGCTACCGCAAATATAAAGTCTATACTCCTTTAACCTAGGTACTCCTAACACAAAGTCCACATAAATATCTATTCATATTTCATTAGATACATGTAAGCATATACAATCCATATGGTAAAAACCTAAATAATATAATATAATATAATATAATTTTTAATGTAATTTTTAATATTATTTATATAAATTAATAAATTAACCTATTTGATATATATTATAATTTGATCTTCAATCATCCCTTATATCATGATTATATATATATATAAGTGTCACGTGTTTCAAAAATATTATGTCGACATAAATTAATAAAAAGATTAATCTTAATTTTAAAAAGCAAGATGTAAGAGGCTATCAAAAATTTTAAAATCATAAAAGCGATTTGTAGTGTGTTTGTCTAGGGTTTTCCTTTGACTACGTACGCTCTTCTCTTTAGCCCTCTTAAAACCTTTGTCACCCCAACGTCTCTCAATCGATGCGAACAATGGAATTAGGTCCATCACTGATAAGACAGCTAGCTGCAAGCGACAACAAGACTCGTAACAGAGCAATACGAACAGTCCTCAAGACATGGTTACCCTCCGAATCCGAAATCTCCGAAGAAGACATGAAGAAGCTTTGGAAAGGCCTTTTCTACTGCGTCTGGCACTCCGATAAGACCGCCGCTCAGACCAATCTCATAAATCGCCTCTCATCCTTGTTTCCAGACCTCCCTCTCCCTTTATGTCTCCACTATTTCTCTGTCTTTTTGCTCACTATGCGTCGCGAGTGGACCGGCATCGATGCTCTCAGGTTGGACAAGTTTTATCTCTTGATCCGCAAATTTATTCGATCCTTTTTCCTTCTTTTGAAGAAGAATTCCTGGGATTTGGAGCTTTCGGAACGGTTGATGGGTGTTTTATTGGAAAGAACTTTCTTGGCCGACGACCAGTTGCAGGGTCATGGTGTTAATTACCATATTGCCTCTGTTTTCCTTGAGGAGCTCAGGCCTTTTCTCCCGTTATCCAAGCCTGTGATTGAGATTCTATTGAATCCCTTTGTTTCTGTTATGGGAAAAGTCCAGGATAAAGCGTTGTTGGGTAAGGTTAAGAGTAACATATTTGATTTGTTGTTGAAAATGGGAAAGAAATTTTTGGAAGTAAGGAGATCTGCGGAACCTGTTGATAGTGGGGATGATACTTTTGTTTTCGGCTCAGTATCACTGGCTTTGGGATTGTCAAGTAGGTTCTATGAAATAGGTTCTTCAATTCAGTGCTGCCAGGGGAACAGGAAACTGCTCTTTGGATTGCATGATGATTTTTCCAAGTTGGAGAAGGAATTGGCATCTTCGGGATTGAATGTATCTATTCCCGAAGTTAACAGTCTTACTGATGAAGAGGAGGTTCCAAATTTGGTTCCTATTGTCGACGAGATGGAAGTTGATGGAACTAATGTTGGTGTACCCAATGGCTGGAATACCACGATTTTGAAGAAAAGCCAGAAAGCCAAGAAGAATTCCAGCGGTGAGTGTAAAAAGAAGAAGAAAAAGAAGGATAATTCCAAAGCCAACTCCAGAAAAGATGCTGTAGATGAGAATGAGATTGTGGAAAATAATGAAAAATCAAGCAAAGAAATGATAAGTGATGTCAATTTGATACCACTCAATGAATCCCTGAT
This sequence comes from Erythroxylum reticulatum, assembly GCA_025504915.1. Classification (NCBI taxonomy): domain Eukaryota; kingdom Viridiplantae; phylum Streptophyta; class Magnoliopsida; order Malpighiales; family Erythroxylaceae; genus Erythroxylum; species Erythroxylum reticulatum. Next base: position 14,937,649 of record JANSVA010000216.1, on the reverse strand, counting down.
ATCAAACCTCCAAATGCAGTTTGAAAAGGTTGCTGAAGAAGGGGGGTTAAATGAAGATGTAGGGAGTGTGTTAGGCTCTCCAATAACCTCAAGTGATGAGAATGTGCCTAAGAGGAGAAAAAGAGTAAGAGGTGTGGACATGTTGCAATCTGAAAATCTGGGGTTGTCTGAACAGGACATTGCTGAAAGTGACAAGGCTGTAAAGAGTGTGAAGAAGGTAAGATTCTCCATGAAAAACAACTTGGTATGGAAGCCCAACACGCCTTTACCACCACAGAGTTTGAGAATACCACCATCGGTGACTCCTAGAGGAAGTGCACTTAAGAAAGGTATACCTCCCGGACCCATCAAAGATCTGCCTGCTAAAACCAAAAAGCCGAGAGCGAAATCCACCAAGAAACTTCAGAACAGAGTCTTAGGTGTTTCGCCCTCTGTTAAACGGATAAAGAAGTTGAAATCTGTTTCCAAGTAGATTTAAGGTTTGTAGTTTTGTTATAAAAACTCTATGCTTGGTCATCGCAATTCTTGCCTTAATTCATATTATCCTACCCCCTTCGTTTCTGATTTAATCTGATTTAGGTGCTGACTTTGGGGAGGGGATAGAGATATAGCGGCTTTGCTGCTTCTTGTTTTCTTTCCCTTTTGACGTCCTGATGCCTATTCATCCTCTAAATTAATGTACGAATTATTTTGATTTTGCATTATCTTTTATGTGATCTTTATTCATCCTCACCATTGATATATTTCCTCCTCAATGCAGATTTTAACAGTTTGCGCCATCTCTTTCCGTAGAACAGCTAACTGTAGAAAGTTTAATCCTTATTGTCATTATTTCCTCTGCATCGTTAGTATAGTTCTCATTACAGCTTCCTCTCTGGCACTTATGAATTAGATTGTCTGTTTGTGACTGAATTCCTTAACAATTAGTCAACTTGACATTCAAAATGTGTAAGCTTTATCAAGATATTGATGATGATTTTGAAAGTGGAGTTCATTTCCAAGTTCTAATTTTTTTTCCGTTTCATTACCTTTTCTTCATCGATTTGTTCTTGCTGGAACAAAAATGGTACTGCTTTTCATTTTAAATAATTATGACAGTCGGAGAGCATAGACTGCAACTAGTATAGACTCGACTCTTTGGGGGTCGAACAAATTAGATTTTACCATTAAAAAAAAAAACCATTGTCATAAACGCCACGGAGAAGCTTTCACCACTGGAGATTTGAGAAGAAAAGGACATTTGAGTTATGCATAAATCAGTGGACCATCGTGGTAGCAAGCTGACGCACAACTTTAACTAAAATTTAAAAGCAAACTGATGCAACACAGTAACTTCTCTCATATAGGGGTTTAAAATCTTATAAAAATTCTATATTTTATGAAATAAGTATTTTTGTTATAAATCATAGATCTAAAACTAATGACAATGCCATATAAGGAGAGTCGTTTTATTAATAAACTCAACTTGATTTTAACCCTTTTTACTCAACTAATTTTGTTATTATAGTTGTCACCTCAACGAAAATTAACAGAATAATTTATTTACAAAACATAGACAGTTCTTACGAGATTTTAAAATTTTATAAAACTATAACTCATTTTTTATGGCTTGAAATTAAAGCAGAGATTCTGTATCTACATAAGAAATGTAGTTTTGAAAATAAATTTATACTTCTATTCTAGATTTCTATCCATAACAAAAAATTAAACGATTGTATTCTTCTAACACAAATTATATGTATGATTCATGGAATGCACGCATTAATAAAAAATAACTAGATTAAATGACAATCAAACTATAGATGCATGCTATCTTTCCTCATTACATAAAGGGAATATGAATCAAACTTTTGAATATCATTTCCTACTCGTCGGTACTGACCAAAAAAACATAATGATATTTGTGGTTATGGTACCGATCGTATACCGGCCGGTATTGTAAGTTTTAAAAACTCCAGGCATTCATTGGCGAAAATTAAAAAAATTATACCTAACCCCCTCCCCTCGACCCCCATCTGCTTCTTCGTCTCTCATTTTTCATTTTCATTTCTCTCCCTCATACACCCTCCTCTCTCTCACTCTCTATGCTCTCTCCTTCATTCTCCTCTCTAGCAACTGCTTTTCCCTCTCCAACAATAGCAGGACCACCGCTCGACTTTCTCCACGCCACCACCACAACAACATCCCTCCTCCACGCCACCACCGAACCATTTTCAGGCTTCACCCTTTTAGCCCTCTTCCACGCCACTCTACTCTCCTCCTGCCACCACCGTCCATCGCTACCTGCCACCATTGCACTTGGAGGCACTACTCACCAGACATGGAAAAGATCCAGATCCAAACTCGACCCGACCCAAAAATTCGAAGCAAATACATAGAGAATTTTTTTGGGTGTGTTTTCAATTGATTTTTTTCTTACTTATTTGCATTTGTGACTGTGAATGGGTTAGATTGTTAGAAAGTTGGAATTAAATTGTGAATTGAATTTGGGATTTGTGTTGGGTTGGAATTAGATACTTGGATTGATTTTGAATGAAATGATTTACGATTTTTTTATTTTCGTGGTTATGGTTTGGTTCATTCACGGGCATGCATGAATTGAGAGTTGAAAGTTTCAACTTCAAACCGAGAATGAGAATGTAAAATATTCTTGTATTCTTGCTAGTATTTAAACTTTAAAGTAAATAATAAATTGATATAATATTTTGTTACATATTCTTAAAATTACTATAATAGTATTGAGTATAAAAATATGTCATTGCCAATTAATAATAATATGGTTGTGGAGGAGGAGCCGAGGAGGTCCCTATAATTATATAGTAATTAGTAATAAATCTAAAATCTAATTAATTGTATTTCTAAATAGTTAACATTTTCCAAGGGTATAGTTGATTTGTATAATTGTATCTTTATTTTCTTAATTTGATAAAAGCATGGATCTATTGATTCTTTCAATTATCCATTAGCAATCTCTTTCAATTAAGTTGTCAAGTTGATTAGTTGATCAATTGGTAATGACAATTAAATTGTTATGCATATCATAGAATAGACCAAGAAATCTAGTAGATTTACTTTCGAATGCCACCTAAATTTGTCAAACCATTGATCAATTTTATCATAAGAGAAGACTTTGGTTTTTCTTTTCTTTCACTTTTTAAAGATACATGCAAGGATGAGGAAAGAATAGCAATATAGCATAACGAAAAATAAGTATATTTTGAATTGTGTTGGATAAAATTGGATTTTATTGAATGAAATTGAATTGTCTATGACGTAATCATACAAAATGAGTTATACTACAAATGATGGACATGCATATTGTGTAATTGTGTATGTTGAATAATTGAATTATTAGTTTCTAACTTATTGATGAATTTGCTGGATAAAATTGAATTGTATTGGATGAAATTGAATTGTGTATAATGTAATTATACAAAATGAATTATATTACATATAATGGACATATGTATTATGTAATTCTGTATATTGAATACTTGAGTTGTTGGTTTTGACTTATTGATGAATTGTGTTAGATGAAATTGAATTGTGTATGACTTTGATATATGTCTTCATTTATTGTTACAGATAAATTGAAGGAAGTTTAAGTACTTTTGATCAAACCACTTCAAAAAGATACAATGATCCAACTTGAGTTCATGCTACATTGGTCCCGCGTATGAAGAACCATACAATTTGCTTTTTTTGTAATAAGTATTTAAAAGATGGAGGAATTACTCGATTAAAGAAGCATTTAGCTAGAGTTAAAGGAGATGTAAAAACCTATAAAAAAGTAAGTCATGATGTGAAGTGGTAAATGAAATATATCACTTATGAGTGTTCAATCATGTGTGATGGATATGTTAGTTTATGCCCTACAGCCAATCGCTTTGGTTGTAGTTTAGTGACAAATTATTTAAAAGGTAAATTTATCTTGTACATGTTTAGATGTATATGATAAAGTCCATGGAATGATTATATATTGCAAATGAAATTATAATGAGATTATAATTATGAGATTCATATTGCATTTATATAATAATCCTAAATGTTCCTAGTCATTGTTCTATTAAGATTGGACATTAATAGAACGGAAAAAGACTAGTACACGTTTTGTTTTTCCTTATGAAGGAAGTAGT
>JANSVA010000216.1:14910601-14922185 GCA_025504915.1 Erythroxylum reticulatum | reverse complement strand
GCACTCCCTTATCTTAGGATATGTATCGGAATGACCTACGGACGTCCCGGTGCGTACCCTAGGGTAATGGGGTGTTACAATAGATGAAATAATAATTACATCAAAATATCATATATTAAAAATAATATAGGTCATCAAAATATTATATATTAAAAATAATATAGGTCTGTGACTCCGCAAGCACTACAGTACAAGTTTGTGTTGAGGAATATAGCAAAGTTGAAATAAAAAAAAAACCAAAAACACTTATAATTAAAGATTTTATATTTATATTGCATATAAGAATTTATTATATACGTCAAATTTATGTGCAATTAAAGCAAAAGAGAATTATGAAAAATATGAAACTTCATTTTATTGAATATCTTCTCAAATAGCATTGACTCTACTTTTATTTGGTACAAAATTCTTATTATTGAGAAGAGTTTTATCATCACTATTATTCATATTTATTATACTAAATGACATGTTAATACTTTTTCATAAAAAATTTTCCTCTAGGTCATTTTCATCTATGAAACTTGACTCCTTAGAAACTCAATCCACTAAAAGATCGAATATAGTCAAAGCTAACTAGATCTATAAAACTACTTATCCTATCAGGTAGAAAGAGTGAAAATTTCCAATCTAGGTAAGAAACTTGAAAAGGTCGTAGCCAAGCTGGAAGTTATTGACTTGAAATGCTTAGGGATTTTTTTTTAATTTAAAGTAACAAGAAAATGGGTAGATCTTTTATAGGGAAAAAACTAGAAAGAATTCTGGTTAACTAATGTTGGTTGAATGAGCTACCTAATTCCTTTGCTATATTTGGCCTTCTAATGTTCTTTGATCATTCTTACATGGAAGTCCATAACTTGTGCCTCTTAACTTCTCACAATGTCCTTTTTAGATTTTTTAACTTTCTGTCCACCAAGGACGGTTTTATAGAGTTGATAAGTGAAGTTTGGGACAACTAGATCCTTGGATTCAAATCCTTTCAACTAATAAGGAAAATTCAGATTCTAAGAAACATATTAAAGCGATTTATGAAACTAAGAGGCTCCATTGCCTTAATCTAATTGCAATTAGCCAAGATTGGGCTTAGAAATGCTCAGGAAGCTTACTGTATCTCTCCCAATAATCCAGATCTAAAAGTGATTGAAATTAGAAGTTTAGAGACTTATAATACGGCTTTTCTAGAGCATAATTCACTCCTCTTATAAAAGGCTAGATTCACTTGACTAAAGGAAGCTAACTCTAACAGTAGGTTCTTCCACAACTCAATCTTAGCAAGAAGAAACCACAACATAATCATCTCTCTGTTGGATGGAAAAGGACAAATGATCTCTGATAAGACTTCTATTGAAAACATGATCCTCAAATTTTACTCCAACTTGTTGAATTTAAGGACGACAAATATATTCAAACTATAAGATCTTATGGCTCTCATTGGATCTCCTCTCTATTAGGATACTCTGGAGTAGCTTCAGCTGCTAGCATCTTATCATGAAATGAAAAATATTCTTTTTAGTCTCAACCTAAGAAAGGCTCTAGGCCTTGATGATTTCAATGCAAAATTTTTTCTTAAGTATATGGCACATCACACGTAAGCTCCTAGTAGAAGTTATCTAGGAATTCTTGAAATTTGGATAACTATTAAAGGAGATTAATGCAACTTATATTTATATGATTCTTAAGGTTCCCAATGCCAATTTTATCAATGGTTTTTGTCCTATTTCATGTTGTAATAATGTTTATAAAGCATTATCCAAACTATTAGCCAATAGGTTAAAGGATCCTCTCAAACAACTAATCCATTACTGTTAAGGAGCTTTCATATCAAGTCAAAGTATTTCTGACAACATATTATTGGTGCAAGAGCTAATGAGGGATTATAATGCCAACAAATCCATTAATAGTTATGCTATCAAAGTGAATTTCTCCAAATCTTTTGATAACATAAATTGGGAATTCATTAGTAGTTTAGAAAAACTTGGCTTCCCTAACTTGTTTATTAACTGGATCAAAGTTTGACTCTTAACAACTTTCTATAGAGTGCTCATTAATGGCGCCCCTAGAAGAAGCTTCAAAGGTTATAATGGAATTAGAAAAGGAGACCCACTTTCTCCTTACTTGTTTGTTATCTCCATGGAGATCCTTAATAGAATTGTTAAGTAGAATGCCTCAAGTACCTCTGACTTCTTTTTCACTACAAATGTAAGGAAATCCGCCTCACTCACCTTCACTTTGTAGATGATCTTATATTGCTCTGTGGTGCTAATCATAACTCCATTTCTATTCTTCACAACTCTCTCAATGAATTTTTCAAGACTTTTGGTCACATTGTCAACTTTTAGAAGAGAAAGATATTTTTTTCTTCTAATGTCACTAATGATGAAAGCCTTAAGAACATCTTTGGTTTAGGAGAAAATTGCTTGCCTTTTAAATACCTTAGATTCCTAATCTCTTATAAGAAACTTTAGTTGCTAACTGGCTTCCTCTGTTGGAGAAATTCAAGAAGAAATCAATGCTTGTCAAAATAAAGCACTCTCTTAGGCAAGAAGGGTCTAGCTCTTCATTTTAGTATTGAATAATCTCCACACTCATTAGAGCTCTCATTTTTTCTTTCTTAGGAAGATTAACAAGGAGAATGGAAAATGTATAAGGAACTTCTTATGGTTTGGACAATTTGACAATCCTAAAGAATCCAAAATCGAATGGGAATAATTATGCTAGAAAAAACATGATGGTGGATTAAGATTTGTCTTAATTAATATGATTCTAATAGTGTTAGTGGTAAAGAGGATCTGAAGGCTTTTTAATGATAAAGTGGATCTTTGGAGAAAGTGGATTAATAAACATAACTTGAGGGATTCTAGTTTTTGGCAACTAAGTGAAATGAAGGAACACTCATGGCCTTTCATCCAAATGCTTAGGAAAAGACAAACAATTTACCCTCTCTTTAGAATTCATATTGGAAATGGAGAGGACTTTTGGTTCTGGTATGATAACTAGATTACTTTAAGTCCTCTAATTTCAAGAGGTGATCTTTCATCATTTGTAGCAAGAATTTCAATTCATGCTAGAGTTTCCAATGTTATTAATTAGAGTTCTTAGCTAGCTAAGGGAAGAGGTATGGACAGACTGCTTTATTACTTTCTTAACTACTCCCCAATCCTCTCTTGAAGGATAAAGTAATATACAACTTCAACAATAATGGGAAATTCTCCAATTTCGTTTGTTTAGGAGCCATTAGTCCTAATACTCCCACTATTACTTAGTATAAAGGATCTTTAATGCCTAAAGCCTCTTTTACCACACAGCTTGCTGCTAAAGGGAGACTAAAAACCAAAGATAAACTAATAGGTTCCATTGACTAGACATGTTGTCTTTGTAATTTGCTACTTGAAAATACATTTCATGTCTTCTTTCAATGCTACTTTTCTACTTCCATATGGGCTAGATTACTTCATATCATGAATTTGGATTGTCCATATGGAAATTGGGATAAAATCATAGTATCGGCTAAAAATCAATAAAAAAGAATGGGAAAAGATAAAATATGCCTAAACTTAAGCCTTAATTGTTCAGTGTATTCTATATGGAGAGGAAGGAATCAAAAAATCTTCAAGAATATCAAAATAGGCAAATATGCTCTTGCTCATAGAATTTGATTTTAGATCAGAGGAATTTTAATTGTATATAAGGTTACTTAAAACTTAAGCTCCTCTTTCAGAAGACGATGGAATTTGACATATTCAAAATTATGTCTTTTAGTAGTCTCAAGGGTTATAGTGTGTAAATCCTTTATTTTATGGTATCTTTTGACATCACTACCTTGTAATTAACTCACTTATTGCCTTTTTTAGGCTTGCTAATGAATTCATTTTATCTTTTAAAAAAGAACCTTTCTTAAACATTTAAGTTGTATCAAACAAAAATCAAGTTGTTCAATTTTTTTATTCTAATCTATTTCTGTTTTAAAAATAGAATACTTCAAATGTGCTTTAATTCTGTTGACATTTAGTTGCACTCATACATTGACTTAAAATTCAAATTTCAAACCTCTAAGATTATGGAACATTGCTTCCGAATTGGTCCTACCAAAGAACTGTAAACAGCAAAAGTAATTTTATAAACAAAGTAAATTGATTATTAATTTCAAACAAGTAATAAAAGTGAAGAAATATATACTTAGATTAAGTTTATGTCTTTGATAGATTACAATTTGCACTTTAAAATCATCGTATGCATCCTTGTATGCTTCTATTTGTAAGCTAAAGAGATCTTGCATAATCTTATATGCAACAATTATTATAATAGTTAATGAAATTCCCCGATTAACTTTATCTTTTTTTTTTGTAAAATTTGGTCTAACATAGATACTAGGATTAAAAAATTCCCCATTTGTAAATAAAAAAAGTAAAATTACCTTTCATATCTTTCATTGATGACTACAAGATAAGTTGTATAAAAATAAGACATATTTCTTATATTGCCTTAATTGCTTCATTCGCCCTCTCCATGATATCATAAAAATAACCCATTGTTACCTTCTCATTATTATCAAACAGAAGATGTACTCTTATTAAAGACTCACAAACTTAGATGACAAATTGACATTGAGACCAAAATTCAAGATCATTAAGTCTAATTATAGAAATCTTCATTCTAGCATTAAACCTAGTATGTAGAGATGCAACTCACTTATTACTTGTTAACATTTGTGATAGTGTTTTAAGGAGATTGGAGTGAGTGGAGTGGCTAAAAGGTTGCTAGAGTAGTTTGGTAGAATTTGGCTAAGTGATGGTGGTGGAGGTGTTTTGTGCATACGCTGTATTCTAGGCAATTTTGTGGAGAAATAAAGACGAACTGGGTTAAACGATAAGAAGTGGAATTGAAGGATTGTGAGTTAGTTTTCCAACGGTTCAAGTTTGACTCAATTGGGATGTGTATTTTGGAAGATATGATTGATTTAGTACGGTTGGTTAGACTAGGCAGAAGAATGAAATGTTTGTAGAAATTGAGTGTTTTTGGTAAACAATAAAACCCAAATTATGGCAATTGGTTTGCTATGAACCCAAACGAAATTAAAAAGTCAAAAAAATATTTGAGTTGCAAAAATTTGAAACGAAACTCTCACTCTTTTATTAATTTTCCAATCTTACATATGGAAAGAAACTTGACTTAAATAAGCAAACAAAAGCTAGAAGAATGTGGATGACCACATATAGTCCAACCACACATTCTTTGTGACGTTAAATGGAATTAAAATATTTAATATGGCTCATAATGTTTGTCATTAACTTGTCATTAAAAGAAAAAAAAATAGCTAATTAAAAATGACACTAAATGATCATTAAGTAGCTTTTATTTAATGCAAATTTGATGATAGATAAAATAGTTAAAACTTGGCCAATAAGTCACTCTATTGGGCAGAAAGTCGACTTACTCTTTAATGGGATGGGAATGAGCTTCAATTAAATAAGATTGGACTAAGGCTTTACAGTCCCCAAATGGTTTCCATAAGGCCTGAAACTTCATAAAACAACTCAGCCCAATTTCTTCTTCGATTTCTTGATCAACTGCTTCCTTTTCTACTCCAAGGCCAATTGCTTCAATATGTTCGATGGCTAACCTAGATGGTCCTCCATCATCCTCTCCATCTTCAAAAACTTGGACATTTTCATTTGCAACCATTGTATCTTCGACATATTTTGCTAAGTAACTTACATTAAATGAATTTGAAATTCCATAGTGGCTTGGCAAATCTATCTGATAGGCATTTTGGTTGATCTTCTTTAGAAATTTGAATGGGCTTTTGGCCCTTGGAATGAGCTTGGATCTTCTTTTGGATGGAAATCTTTCATTCCTTAAATAAACCCAAACTAAGTCGCCTTCTTTAAATTCCACAAGCTTCTGCAACTTGGACCGACCTGAACTTGTATTCTTCATTCTTCTTTATGAAATGGGCCTTGACTTTTTCATGTAGCTTGATAATTTCCTAGGCCCTATTTTCAGCTTGAATGTTTGATGGAAAGCTAAAGGTGGCTTGATTCAAAGTAATAGGCTCAAGAGTATTAATACCATAAACAACTTCAAATGGAGATAGATTTGTAGTCTTATTTTTGGAACAATTGTAGGCAAACTCAGCATGTGCTAGCATGTTGTCCTAATTCTTGATTCTTCCTTTCAGTAGGCTTCTTAGAATATTCCCAAGACTCTTGTGTACTAGTTTGGTTTGTCCATCTATTTGTGGATGGAAAAAAGTACTAAATTTGAGTTTTGTTCCTAATCTACCCCACAAATGTCTTCAAAAATGGCTTACAAATTTTACATCCCTATCACTTACAATGATTTTTGGAATTCCATGCAATTTTACGATATTTTCAAAGTATAAATTCATGATATGGGCTGCATCATGAGTCCTACTACAAGCTACGAAATGGGCCATTTTACTAAACCTATCAACCACAACTATTATGGAATCAAAGTTTCACCTTGTTCTAGGAAGACCAAGGATAAAATCAACACTTACATCCCCTCATAGTGCTTTAGGATTCGGCAAGGGAATGTATGGGCCATGGGCTTGTCTTGTCATCTTTGATTGTTGGCAAGTATTGAATCCTCTTACAAGCTTAGTCACATATTTAAGCATTTTGGGCCAAAAACATTTAGAATGGGACAATTCATAAGTCTTTTCTCTACCAAAGTGTTCGGATAGACCACCTTCATGAACTTCTCTCAAAATTGCTTCTCTAAGAGAGCATTTTGGAACATAACAAGCATCAAGTTTAAACAAATAACCATTGTGAACCACATAATCTTGAAAACTACATCCGGCCAATTTACACTTATAAAAAAATTTCCCCAAATTCATCATCTTTCTCATACAACTCCCTAATATTATCAAAACCTATGACATGAGCATGCATGGAACTCAACAAATGATATTTCCTTGAAAGTGCATCTGCTACAACATTAGTATGGTCGGGCTTATGCTTAATCACAAAGTCAAAAGATTGCAAATATTCCATCCAACTAGCATGCTTCCTATTCAATTGTGATTGTGTTTGTATATATTTCAAAGACTCATGATCAGTATACAAAACAAATGAATTAGCAAGAAAATAGGAACTCCAATGTCTAAGAGCTCTAACCAATGCATAAAATTTTTGCTCAAAAGTAGAATACTTCTTTCAAACATCACACAACTTTTCACTAAAAAATGCAATCGGTTTTCCTCCTTGACTTAAAATAGATCCTATTCTAACATAACAAACATCACATTCTAATTCAAATGGAACATAAAATTAGATAGGTCAAGAACTGGGGCCTTTGTCATTAGATTCTTAAAAGTATTAAAAGGCAATTTGAGCTTGACTTGTCCAATTAAACACACCGTTCTTCAAGCAATCAATAATGGGACTGTTAATTGAACTAAAATCCTTTATAAACCTCCTATAGAATGAACAAAAACTATGAAAACTCCTAAAATCAAACTAACTCCTAGGTGTTGGCCAATCAACAACGACTTGCAGTTTAGAAGGATCCATACTTATTCCATCGCCAAAATCAACATACCTCAGAAATGAAATAGATGAATCACAAAAAGACACTTCTAAATATTAGCATACAACTTCTCATTACTAAGAACTTTAAAACCAACCTCAAATGCATGACATGCTTATGTAAACTACCACCACTATACACTAGAATGTCATCAAAATAAACCACAACAAACTTAGCAAGAAATGGCTTCAAAACCTCATTCGTTAATCTCATAAAGGTAGAAGGAGAGTTAAAAAGTCCCATTGGCATAACAAACCATTCATATAAACCCTTCCTAGTTTTAAAAGCAGTTTTCCATTCATCACCCTTTTTCATTCTAATTTGATGAAACCCATTAGCAAGATCAAGTCTAGAAAATATCTTAGATCCATGAAGCCGATCAAGCATGTCATCCAACCTTGGGATTGGAAATCTATATTTGATGGTTATCTTGTTGACGGCTTTTGAATCAATGACCATCCTCCATTTGCCATTCTTTTTAAGAACAACAAAGGCGGGAAAAACGTATGGAGAAGTACTTGGTCGAATGAAACCTCTCTCTAACAACTCGTCAACTTGTCTTTGCAACTCATCATGCTCTCTTGGGTTCTTTCTATAAGATTGCTTATGGGGTATGATAGCATTTTGGACAAAGTTTATTTCATGTTGGATTTTCCTTAAAAAGAGGAAGTCCTTTAGGAGGCTCTTTTGGGAAAACTATACTAAACTTAAGAATTAAGGATTGTACCTCATGGGAAAGTGGCTTTTGGGGTCTCAGTTTGGTTTCTTCAAGGTCAAAGGGAATGTGTGATGGTAGGCTTTGGATAATCTCTTCCTTTTCTTTATTTGTCATCAAGGCTAAATTTTGATCACCTTGACTTTTCTTTTTTCTTGCTCCCAGTGGCATAGGATTGAGTGTGAACTTTTGTCCTTTAAAGAACAAAGAATAAGTGTTGGCTCTTCCTTGGTGTTGCACATCTCTATCATAGAACCATAGACGACCTAAAAGCACATGACAATAACTCATAGGAATTATATGACACCGTATCTCATTGACAACAGCTTCTTCTTCTCTTAAATCACAGTTTAACATGATTTGCTCAAACTTCATCGTATATTCTTTAACCGATTTTGTTCCTTGCGTCAAGGTCATTATGTTGTCCAACATCTTTTACCTATAATGTAGAGGCAAAAATGTCTCATCCATCATCTCTTTCCTCCTATACTAAGTTGTGATTTTTAGTCTACCCTCTCTCAATCTCATCTTTTGGACATTATCCCACTAAAGGGATGCATAACCTCTCAATTTTAATTGCACTAACTTTAACTTATTTTCTTCACTCAACTCTTTTAACTGAAAAGTTCTCTCAATTGTGTACACCCACTCAAGATAAACATCACTATCAATTTTTCCATGAAATTCTAGGAACTCAATCTTGAAATTGAAAAATTCATCTCTAGGAGGAGGGGTGTTTTGAGAGACATTTCTAATAGGGAATCGCGATGTTGCCCCTACGGTTAGTTGTGGGAAAGTTGAATTTTGAAATTTGGTGGTCGGTTGTGATGGTGATGAAATGTTTAGAGGAAATTGTGGAGGAGGTTGGGAGAATGGATAGGTGGGTGGTTGTACAGCGGAAGAAGAAGAAAAGGGCAAATTGAAATTTTCTTCTTTTAAGTCTTAACTTAGATTTTTAAGGATGAAGGAAGAAGAACAAGGTGTTACCCTATGATGACGTCATATTGTCTGTGATGACGTCATATTGTCTGTGATGACGTCATATTGTCTGTGATGATGTCATTCGTCTTAAAAGATGCATCGTCTGTAAAGATGTATCTGTAAAGACGTATCATCTGTGATGATGTCATTCATCTTAAAAGACACATTGTTTGTAAAGATGTATCATTTGTAAAGACGTATCGTCTGTGATGACTTCATATCGTCTGTGATGATGTCATTTGTCTTAAGAATTGTATCGTCTGTAAAGACGCCTCGTCTTAAGAGTTGCATCGTCTTAAATTGACTCCACTTCGTCTTACGTGTTGCATCATCTTAAGTTAATTTTGCTTCATCTTAAGATGACTATGCTTCGTCTGTGTTTCTGCTTCGTCTGTCTTTCCGCTTTGTCTATCTTTTCGCTTCGTCTGTCTTTTCACTTCGTCTATCTTTTCGCTTCGTCTGTCTTTCTGCTTTGTCTGTCTTTTCACTTCATCTGTCTTTGTACTTCATCTATCTTTATGCTTTGTCTGTCTTTTGCTTCATCTGTCTTTCTGCTTCATCTATCTTTCTACTTCGTCTGTCATTTTGCTTTGTCTGCTTTCTGCCTATATGACCTAAGCTTCTCCTTTTGTACACTATTCGTCTGATGTTATTATTTGCTCCATTTTTGACCCTTTAGATGATATAATCCACCTTTGAAGCCTTTATGGACTTTGTAGACCTTGAAGTCTTCTTCCAAACTGTCCTAAGATGGTATTAATCTGATATCCCAAATGACATTTATGTTAATTACCTCAAGATACGTGCAATATGATTAGGTCAAAACCCTGTTTGACTCTTTTAGCCATAACTTTGTTATGGGATCTCCAAATGAGACGACTCTTGTCTCAAAAAAAAATCAAAGACATAGAGCCATAAATGTTCTGAAAAAGTCAAATTTGAAACTCCAGATTGAGGTTTTCCCAAAATAATCTGTTCTGAAATAGGAGAAGGGTGTTTTCTTGATGTTTGTCCTGGTGTGGGCTCACCACCCTTGTAGAGCATGCGTTCAGATGTCACTTAGGATGTCAGGCATGTGAATCACGAGGGCAGGGTGCCAACACTTATAGTATCAAAGTGACTAGGTTTAAGAGTATTCTAGACATGAAGTGAATAGTCTAAGACATAAAATGAACATGCATTGTTTTAAAGTGAATAACTTGCACTATTTTAAATTGTTTTACAAGATTTGAAATTGTTTTATATGATTTGAATTGTTTTACATGATTTGAAATTTTTTTGTATAAACTAAATATTTTTAATGATTTTAAATTGAAGTAGTGGAAAATGTCACCTCGAAAGAAACTTCAAGGAGCTGTGACTTGATCTAGCTCTCACCAAGGGAGCACGGATGAATCATATGTCCCGCAAGATGCTGGGACACAGCTTGCTCCTGATTTTGAGGAACCTAGTGTACAATATGAAGTGCCACTGCCTCCTCCTCCTATGCCTGCTATAAACCCACAGTTCTTTCAAGTCTTTCCTCAGGCTTTCACATATGCCATAGGCCAAGGGTCACAAGTACCGATGCTAGCTTTAGTAGATAGAAGTGGACAGTATGACAAGCTTCATAAGTATGTAGCTGTGGATTTTAGTGGAACTATAAATTTGGAAGAAGTTAAAGCCTGATTGAAGAGGACCGAGAGGGTTCTAATTCAGATGAAATGCTCTAATGAGGAGAAGCTAGATTATGCAGTTAGCTTGCTACAAGGGAATGTACTTCATTGGTGGGAATCAATGCCCCACAGTCAGGATATACCTATGGTGTTATCATGGAGAGACTTTTTGGAAGCTTTTAGAAGGAAGTACTTCTCGAGGGTCTATATTTAAAAGAAGGCTAGGGAGTTCCTAAACCTTGCACAGAGAGACATGAGTGTGAGTGAGTATAAGCTGAAGTTCATCCAGTTATCACGATATCTGGCCAACATTGTTACGAATGAGGAGGAAAAGTGTTGCAAGTTTGAGGGAGGTCTTCGTTTGAGGATCAAGGAGAAAGTTTTTATCCACAATTTCTGTGATTACTAATAAGTAGTGGATGCTGCACTCCAGGCTAAAAAACTGGAGAATATAAAAAATGAAGTGAGCAGGAAGAAGAAGAACAGGGAGCAGTCTTCTAAGAAAGGAATGAGTGCTAATGCATGAGAGGAGTACAGGGAGTCACCATACTTAGAGTGAAGTGGGAAGCAGTGGCCCTACCAAGAACAAACAGGTAAGGGCAGTTTCAGGCAAGCCTCAACTATAAGAGGAAATAGTATGGTGGGGAGGAGCAGGAACATGAGCTCCTAATGTGAGCATTAT
>JANSVA010000216.1:14886803-14899190 GCA_025504915.1 Erythroxylum reticulatum | reverse complement strand
TTATTAGTACTACTACTACTACTACTACTATTACTACTACTACTACTACTACTACTACTATTACTACTACTATTGTTATTACTACCACTACTACTACTACTACTACTATTACTACTATTACTATTACTACTACTACTATTACTATTACTACTACTACGACTACGACTACAGCTATGACTACTACTTTCTTTCTCCATGTTAATCTTATTGAACTTTAGTGAAGGGAAAAAAATAATAAAAGATAGATCTTGAGTAACTTGTAATAACTTTTGGGCATAATCATCTTTTTTTCCTTTAATTTCTCAGTCATTGGAGCAAAATGCTCCTTTTAGGAGTGTTGTCAAAAATAGTGGATTAGGTTCAATCCGTCAACTCAATCATCTGATTACCAATCATGATTATCAGCTGTTACATGGTAGAGTTTATGATGGTTTTTTGTTTTTCTAATGGTATATGCATTTTATGTTTGCAAGATGGTCAAATGTGTTTCTATTTTAGATGTGTATGGGGTTGACATTTCCTTTTCACCTTCCATGCTTGCTTGAGGAAATCTGCTAACTATTTAATTAAAGGTCCGTTAGAGAATTAAGGCTATATCTGTAACTATTTATGTACATATTTACTATACAATTGGTTTGACACCAAATCTCTACCACTTATACTTTACTAATGTATCTATCAAAAGAACTTTATTCCAACGTTTAATGAGGCTGTGATTAGACATAACAATTAAAAGAAAGATGATCAACACCAGAAATATTAGTAAGGTATCAAAACATATATAGGTAACAAATTTATAAATTAAAATCATGATATTCAACTCAATTAAGAATGGCTAATTGCTTCATATGAATAAAATTAGACTCACATTAAGTTTTCTTTTATTTTTGGATATAGAAGCAATCATATTTCGGAGCTATAAGGGATGTTTATGAATCACTTAAATATAGTACATACGCACTTAATATTCTTAACCTTATCATATGAAGTAGTCTCACTTGATAGATCACAAAATTAACATTGCTAGAATGTTGGAACATTTAAATAATAATTCTTCTATTGACTTTTCAGAATAAAACTGTTACTATTAATTCATTGCGGAATGTCAGCATAGTTCCTGATGGTGGAAATGAGTTCCACTAGGAGAAATGTGGCAAATTGTCTCTAATGAATAACAAATCAATGCAGGACGAATTCCATCATCCAACACTAACCACCCCTCGCTTTCCATGGCTGATCTTCTTCTTCAAGGTTTTTAGTATCATCTAAACTAGCTCTTTTTTTATTATTAGTATCTCATTTTCTGTTATGAAGTTATTATATGAACATTTGATTGTATATACTATATGATTTGTTAAGCTTCCTTGAATCTTCAAGAGAACTTAGATGGAAATGGAGTTGGTGGTGATGTCTCAATGGTACATACAAGATTGGGGAAATTGATTATTTCAGAATAGTGGTTGATTCCAAAAACTATATATGTTCATTATGACGATCATAGAGTTTATCAGTCGGGTATCCATGTGTTCGAATTTTGAATTTCTAATACCATTTGATTTAGCTTTAATTGTTTTATTCTATTTGCTTATTAGCTGAAATGCTTAATACGTGCGGTTCATCTAATATCATTGTGCATACTGCATTTGGGATATCGTTTATTGTAACTTCTGGAAATTTAGTTAAAGTAAAGAAGTTGTTAGAAGACAGTGTCAATTTACCAGACCTTGAGGGATGATCTTTAACTATTTCAATTGATGACTTGGAACGTGCAAGGAGGCTTCTTAAGAATCCAGAGATTGAAAACTCCCTTTACCTTTTCTACCAACTCTAATGTCACTTGGAATTCAAAAAAATAATTATTTATTTTCCTTTTCAACAGAATATTAAGTGTGGAACTTTATTTATTATTTTCTCTGTATGAATTGTTAAACTTCTAATTAACATCTTGTGGTACTTACCATATGTCATTATATTATATTGCTTACTATATTGTAACATTTATATGTATTATTATTTTATTGTTCATAAATATTAATGATTAAGAATAGTAGTCAACTTAAATTTGTTATTTTTTTATCTTATTAATATTAAAATTTTAGGTATGTTTGTCTTTTTATATCCAAAAGATAATTTATAGAATTTTAATGCAATAACTATATATTTAAACAAATTTGTAAAGAAGGAAAATGAAAAAAAATGAAAAGTCATATATATATATGCCAATTATCAGTAACCTTAGGATTATTATGTACACTTAGCATTAAAAAATTGTCAGTTTAGAATTATTAATTATAAATTCTTTGATATTGATTTTTGGCGATGATTTCAAGGTTTGTCCAAATAGTCAACATTTGGCAATGAATTACCAATTTTGTAGCAAAAAGTTACTATTTTTTTGCGACATTTGAAACTATCATCACCAAACACTCGACCTTTAGCGACGAAATACTAAAGCTATCGCAAAAATAGGGTCTTTTATGATGACTCCAGAAAATCGTTGGTAAAGAAATTGCTTTAGTGAACGATACATTATAACGTTGCCAAAACCATGATTTTTGGCGACGAATTAGGAAATTGTCACTAAATGTGGATATTTAATGACGGTATAAAAACATAGCTAATATTCTGTTTTATTGTAGTAAGTTGAGGCACAATAGATTAAAAGATGAAGAAGAGAACAACAATAGAGCCAAATTGAAATGGAGTTGTAGAAGGATGATTGTAGAGTAAAGAAGGTTGAAGGGATGGACGCAATAAGCAGTGCACATCTTGACAACAAAAATGATTAATAAAAAAAATCAAAAATTGCTTGTTTTATAAATTTTAAATAAGCATTTTAAAATACTGATATTAAAGAAAAAAGCAAGCACAAATTTACAAATCAACTTGCACATGCCTCACAAATAGGTCAAGTAGGTGCATAGTATTTGGAAGTGTCCTAAACAATATATACATTCCTCTTTTGTTGTTTTTCTTTCACTTTCCTGTTAATTATTAGGCATAATTGTCCCATTTATGATTATTGTAGTGAATACGTCTTTTTTCTTCATAAAATGGTATGTCCTTGGAACAGTTTATTCATTTTTAATCCAACATGATTTTTCGGCCATGTGCACATCATTAATTGCACAAATAAAGACAAGGACGACAATATATTCTTGACTTGCCCTTGTGGCTAAGTAAACTGTAAAAACACGTTTTGAACTTTGCAGTTTAATTAAAAACTTTAAGATAAATTTTATTATTTTTAGTCCTTCACAATTTAATTAACATGACTGCAAAGCTTTCGATGGGTAATTCTAGTTGCAAATAGAGACAACGACTATTTTGTCCATTACCCAACCCAACCCAAGATAGACGGTAGAGGGTTGAGGGTAGGGTCGTGTGTCCATATCTGCCGGCTGTACTAAAGCAAGCTCGTTGGAGACATGTACGCCTTAAAACGCTACTAAGTTTTCACCACAAGAATGGTTAGCTGAAGATAATATCTGCCCTTTACAAGCAACTTACAACTTTTATTATCCTTGATCACAGGCAATAACACATGGTTTGTTGTTATAAATATTCTGATCACCAACTTTCTGATCAACCATTATTTTAATGGGTCTTCCTTGTGGCGATGATTCCCAGCAATTCACTATCCCACATTAATTGATACATTATTTTCATATATTGTACTTGTGCCTTCACGCTGAATTGTATCCATCCGCTTTAGAAAGAAGCCTAAAACATGGCTGCCCATCAGAAGCCTAAGAGATCAGCATTGATGAGGTTCTACAGGTCCAGCATCAAAAGTTACTCGCCAAATTCGGAGCCAAATAAGCATCTATCTTACTCTTTGTCGACCATAAAATTGAAGAACAGGGAAGACATATTGGACGAGGAAAGGAAGGAAGTAGATGGAAAGGTGGCGATGGTGGAGGCCAGGAAGTCGGTGTCCCATGTAGAATCGAATTTGGCGTCAGTGACGTCATTTCTACAGGTGAAGGTGTTGGTATCGGACATGCCAGGATTCATGCAAGTTCATGCCTTCAGGTGTGCAGGGAAAACTTATGATAGCTTGGAGAAGTACAGCTCTCGGAACGTCGCTTATAATATCAAGAAGGTAAGTTCCCCGACGCAAAGTTACCTTTCGTTTCAGCATTATAAAATAATTTTATATTTACCTTATGCTAATTCTGTTCTTATGGACATGATTAAAAACAAAATTTAACTTGCTTGACAGATTATTAGTTGATAAACTTTTATGTATCAATTTAAAATTGTATGAGGATATTTTGAAAAGTTAAAACCAGTGAAGGTTATTATTACTGTATTTAAAATAGCTTAGTTATATATTTATAGCTTTTTATTTGATTTTGGAATTATCTGGCCCAACATAAACAAGAGTGATAGTTTGAACATTTATTTGACAGACAAGCAGGCTGCAATGGTATTATTTATTTGTAACAAGGAAACATTTGCTGATAAAATGTTGAATGTCAGAGAAAATTTCAGAAGCTGATACGTTTTGATAATTATGAAAATATTTCCTTTTGTTTCTTCTTCACCGGTATATAATTTGTAAGGGAGCAAGACAAGGGACTTAATTTTATGATCTCAAACAGGGAAGGCTATATTAGTATCAAGTTGTTTAGTTGTTTTTTTTTTTTTTTTTCCTCACGTGTTCCACTGTCATCCCAACATGGCAATAACTTTGTGAAATCAATAGAACCTTACTCCTACAAAATGTTGTGTCTATGCACAATAATAATTAACAATCACATCTCATAATCAGGCCATGTGCCCAAAAGGCCTTGCTTATTTATTTATGAGATATGTTAGTAAATAGGATATGAATGCATGTGTGCGACAGAGCGCGTAATGCTGTTATATATTCATTTCCTTTGGCTGGGTTTGGGTATCCACGTCAATACTCTCTGACTAGGCTACACATGCAGGAGTTTGATCAAGTGTATGGACCTGCCTGGCATTGCATCGTCGGCTCAAGTTTTGGGTCATACGTAACGCACTCCACTGGTTGTTTCCTTTACTTCTCAATGGACAAATCCTACATTTTGATCTTTAAGACCAGAGTACAGAGAGCTTTAGATTGAGTAATCAGCATTAATAGCCATCCCTCCTTACAGAGAGCTTTAGGTCGAGTAACCAGCATTACTAGCTGCGTTCCATTAAGCTCTCTGTCTCTGTATCACTGTCTATATGAATACATCAATTCCAGTATGAAATTGTCTTCTATTTACTTGATGAAAGATATTAATCACTTATTATTTGTATGTACAATATATTTAACCTATGATATTTATTTTCTGAATATTTTTGTATATATGTAGCAGTTGTATCCCTGAAACCTGGTCGGTAAACAAGAAAATACTGTAGCTAGAGACGAAGAAGAAAATTCTGAAACCTAATCATATATACCCTAGAGTCCAATAAACCAAATTAAATCAGGAAGACCTGTTTACTGTGAGCATCTAAAGCTACATATCAGTAATATTGAATTGTAGGTTATGCAATTATGTAACAATCATACAGGTTTTTTAGCCTACCATGACTTACCAAAGATACTTTATACTGTTAGGATTGAACTTCGAAGATTTTCTACCCTATGTCTGGATAAGTTTAATTACCTTATGATTTGATATATTACACAAGACCTTATAATTCTATTTTTGAATTAAAACTCCTTTAGTTTTCTATTATTAAAACGTGAACAAAATGTTTGGCTTAATAAACCTATGATCTGATCTTCTTTAAGATTGTCTAAAGCTTCATTTTAGTGTTATTATATGCCCTTACCGTCAATTATTGGATGCAATTGAATATATTATCTTATTATTTGAACTAATAGACACTCTTTATCTTTATATATTTTATTAATTATATTTGATATTTTAACACTAAACGTAAGGTTTTTAAAATATTTGCTATGCAATTGAAATTATAAAGAGATTTAATTATAATATTCAATTTGTATTTATACTTTATTCCTAAATTGTTCCTAGTTACAATTTCATCAAGATGATATATTGATGAAATGTTAAAACTAACACATATTATGTTTCTTCCTTGTAAAAAATTAATTGATCTCATAAATTAAAATA
The DNA here is from genome assembly GCA_025504915.1 of Erythroxylum reticulatum. Lineage (NCBI taxonomy): Eukaryota > Viridiplantae > Streptophyta > Magnoliopsida > Malpighiales > Erythroxylaceae > Erythroxylum > Erythroxylum reticulatum. The sequence goes on along the minus strand of JANSVA010000216.1, from coordinate 14,893,086 downwards.
TGGAAATACTTAAATAAATAGGTTTATTAGATAAGCCCCTTCATCATTTCTATAAATAGTTCACTAAATTGGCCTAATTGTGTAGATCCCAAATGAAATACTACTTGTGTATCTATGAATTTCTTCCCTATAATTATTATATAATTGATCCTTAGGCTTGAGATTATTACGATATCTCATATGATAATTACTATATATGTTTTGATTTTACTTATAACATATTCTATTTAGGTTAACATAGTTGGTAGGACTTGGATATAGTATAAACTTTATGAAAATAATTAAGTCAACAAAAAATTTGTCACTCTAAAATAATTAAGGAGAATACTTTACTGTTCTTAATAATAGTGATTTAAAGAAATATCTAGTTAGAGTAAACTGATATTTAAAAAAGTGTATTCAAATATCAATTACAAAATAGTAATAAAGAACATGATTGGATTAAAAAAAAGGTATATACTAATTCCATATTCTATGTCTAATTTGAACATTGGATGATAAAATGATAAAATTATATATTATAATCATGCACGGATAGGTTAAGTTGAATCACTTATAAATTTTAAATATTTAGATAATCATGATATGTTACTAGATGTCACTCTTAATCTATGATAAAAAGTTATCTAATTAGATAATTAAGGATAAATTAAAAGAAGATTTAATTTAGGTATTTGTAGTTATGAATTAGAACTATAATTTGTCATCATTGCCAATATATTAAGAACCTAATACGTCACATATAGAGATCAGTTTAAAAGAGAAAATTAATTTATACTTAATTGTGAAGAAAATTCATATATAAACTATGAGATATTTGATCTATTAAAATTAAATTATAATTAGACTTTAATTATATTAGAAGTTTAATTTTAATTGGAAAGAACTTCCAAAATCTTTTTCTATAGAAGGGAAAAGGATATCAAGGAGCTAAATTCTTTTTTTTCTCCTGTAAAAAAAGTTTGAGTTCTTTTTAGCAATTCTATAAATATTGTTAGTTGTTGTGCACGTAAAAATTTGATGATAATAGTTTGAAACTTTTTTCACAAGATTCCAAATAAGATATGTTTTTAACATGTTAATTTATTGTTATTGTTTTCCAAGTTATTCAATTGAAGAGACTCGATGGAGAAATTGTATTAAAAAAAATATTACTACCATGATTTTATCACGACTTATTTTTCAATAATTCTATCAAAGCCTCCTCTAATTGTTTAATTTGATTAAAATTACTTGATTGTTATTGATTTATTAAGTTTTAAGGATTAAAATTATTCTTTTATGGATTTTTGTAATATTGGTTTAAGCATAAATAGTTTACAAATTTGCTTTTTAATAATGAAAATAAAAAATGATGCACATCCTCCTAGATTTAAGTTTCTAGAAAATCCTTTGTTGAAAACCTTGTTATGTTTATTCATTACATTTGGAATTTCACTAAAATTACATGCTTGTGAGCTTTGTGTTTTGGTTCCTTAAAATCAATTGCATGCCTCCCTTGTTTTGCAAATTTTGAAAACACAAAAAACTTAAATTGCAAAAAAAAAACACAAAAAACTTAAATTGCAAAAAACTTACTTTGGTTTTGGATATTGTGATTAATCTTTTAGACTTAAGATTGTGTTTTTGGGAATTTGATGAAGTATCATTTTAGTTTGATTTGAATGTGTGTGTTTTTGGGGTGCAAGAATCAATTTCAGGAGATGCCTCTCCTGACAGTGAGGCTTTACTAGTGGTGATGTTTGCTACTAGTGAATCTTTTATCTTTAATGGAGATTATCACCTCTAGTAAAGGTGAAAAATTGCCTAGGGAAAGCAAGATGAAACACATGAAAGGGAAGCTACTTATTGATAATTAGTAATTTACTCATATTTTACTTTCATATGTAACGTATTTTGCTTATTTTTTTAGTATTTCTATTGATTTATGTACTTAAGTTGTTCATATTTTATAAGGTCTAATTCACTCACTTGGAGCAAAAAGGAATGAATTGTAAGAGGTTTGTAGCAGTTTAGAGTTATTTGATTAAGTATATGATAGTATACATGGTTGTATTAGAGAGTTTAGAGGTGTGTTCAGTGTTTTCTATGAAACATGCTCGAAATGATTAGGAACATGCAAGTATTGAGTAGTGAGAAGGTCATGCTGATGAGACATGCCTGTGTTTATGCATGTGTTAGCTCCAAATAGTGTTATATGTCTACTTAAAGAACACGACCATCAATATATGCATATATCTCCCAAAATTCAAATTTTTAATTTTAAATGATAAGATATAGTGATAGAAGATAGAGAAGGCTCCAGAAACACAAAGGCAAATCTAAAATGGCACTAAGCACAAAAAAAACTAATGAAACCCTTTTGGAGTAGATTTTCATTAATCTAGAGTGAAGTTTTAGAGATTTTAGAGATTTCAATTATATCATTCTTGATTTTTAACTTTTTATTTAGTTTTGGTGTTTTGTTTTCTATGATTATAAACAAAATTCTTTTTGGTATATAGATTGGTTGAACCGTATAGTTAGTTTAATTTAATTTATTCTTTAGTTTTATTGAGATTCAATTTTGTGTTCTTATTTATTTTTGAATTAATATTGCTAATATGTTGATTCATGCAAGATTTCATGCAAATGAGACTGAGAAATCTAAATTATGAATAAATGTAGCATAATTGAAAGGAGTTGCATGCAAACTTAAAGATAGGTTCACATAAATCCCCTAAATTAAGGTCAAACTTAATAGTGGAATTCAAATCGATTAATACAATTCTAGAGGTTTTAATTAGAAAATTAATTTAATTAACTAGTATGGGCTTAGGTGTTAATATTCTTGAGAAAGATATTAGCATAATTGAAGAATTTTGATAGACCAATGAACTTTATATTAAATTGATTAGTGAAATCATGACTACATAAGAAGTCTTAGGGGATTCGAATTCCAAATGCCATTATTTTATTAGATGGATTTTTATTCTTTTCTATTCTAATTTATTTTATTATGCTTTCATGCTATTAGTTTATTTTCTTTTATGTTAAATTTAATTCATCAATATCATTTTAATTATCAGTCTTATAATTGAAAAAGAGTTATTATTAACACTCATAGTCCTCAAAGGATTGACTTGTACATACTAGTGCTAGCTAATGTTATACTAATGCACTCATATTTTCTTTTTCTAAACTTTTACACTTAGTTTTTATTCTCATTTGATGTCTAAATCACGTGACTTACATTGATTTTATCATTTCAGGTGTTTTATGTGTCAAGTGAAGAAAATCATGCTAAGGAGGGAGATTTAGGACTTTTGGATGTCATTTTCAAAGTGGGGAGGTCAAAATACCCTCAGGTGACCAAGTTGTAGAAATCCTAATCCTATAAGGAATCCTACTTTAACTACGATTTCTAAATTTCAGAAGATTCTTGTTCGACACTGTAAGAAATGGATCCAGGAACAATCCAGACGGTCAGCGAACATGTAGATTGGGAGAAATAAAGATTGTTAATTTTTAGGAAAAAAAATTCCTACCCTTGTAAAGATCCTAATTTGATAAGGAAAGAAAAAAATCTACTTCTACTTGGAAAAGAAATCATATCCTTGTAAAGATCCTAATTCTAAAAGGAAAGAAAGACCTACTTCTACTTGGAAAAGAAATTATCTCCTTATAAAGATCCTAATTCTATAAGGAAAGAAAGACCTACTTCTACTTGGAAAAGAAGTCCTCTCCTACAAGACCTCTTCCAATATAAATAGAATCCTTTAGCATTAGTTTAAGTGTGTATTCACGTTTTCTCTCTTCTACTCTTTCTTTCTTCTACGTTTTCTCTTTCTTTCTAGGTAGAACCCTAGTTTTATTTTCTTCTCTATTTCTTCTTCTTATTATATACGAATTCTGCACTATGTTTTTAATGATGATTTTTAAATTTGTTTTACTTAGAATTATGCTTTAAATTATCTTTTCCAATTGTTCAGGCTATTAGGTAAATTCATGGTTGTTTTTATGAGAAGCATGTGCATATAATTGATGAATCTATGATTGGAAATTTGTGCTCTTGGTATGGACATGATTTCCAAATTATGCATGTGAATTTGAAGTCATGAATTCGAATTTTGCATGAATAATTTGTATGCTATCTAATTATTTTAATTGCTGGAAAATAAATTGATTAGGTTAGGTAGCAACAATTAATTAAAATTGAAGCTTATATATAGGTTTTAATTAGTTGGATCAAGACATAGGTTAATTTTATGCATGCTAGCTTTCTTGAAAATTAACTTAGGTTTGGCAGTCTTGATTTTCATCTTAATGCTCTTGTTATTGTGTCGTTCATGCTAGTTTTGGATTAATGCATTAACAAGAAGTCGTTGCATGTCATGCTTGTTTTGAATGCATCTATCTTTGCTTGATGAACCCTAATCTTCCAATTTTAGAAATAATTCGCTTTCAATGATTAAAAACAACCTAAGGATTTAGAAAAACCTTTGCAATTGGTCTTTGATTAATCTGAACTTTTTACTAAAATTTTCCTAACAATTTCTCTCTTGAAAACTTTCGGCTTTGTTTTAATTTTCGAAACTTAAATCACGTCTTCTTCTTTCTTTTCTTATTCACTTTTAACGCAAGCAAAACAACTCCTAATATGGTCCTATATCTTGCATTCAACTTCTATTTTCCCCTTTGACATTCACGCATACTTTGCTTGAAAGTAAAAAAATCTTCCTTATTTTTTTATCTCTGTGGGACGATACCCTTACTGCACTATACTAAAAATCAACTTAAGTAGGGATTATATTTGTAGGCTAACGACAATCTATCAAATGTTTGGTGCCGTTTCATGGGATCAAAGTGTTGATTTTTATCTTTCTTTTATAGTTTGGGTGTTATTTTCCTTTCTTTTGTGATTTGGTGCATTTAACCTTTTGTTTTGAAGGTTGTATGTCGCAATCATCCAGAGAGCAACTTTCAGATTAAGAACATGCCGAGTTAGATCAATTCTACAAAGATTTCTTGATCAACTCCATACAAACACCAGCCCATACACAATTTCACGATCCCATCATCCTTGAGCAATGCCATTCATTCAATCCACTCTTTCAACCAAACTTTGAGAGGGAGTTATCTTTCACACATGCATATCCTACCAACTCAGCACCATCCAACATCTACATTGATCCTGTTCCCGACATCACTTACACTTACCATTACCAAGAAGACATGGCAGTTGCACAATGAAGGACTTTGAAGGAGCTTGCTGCTCCTGACTTGGAGAACCATCCTCTTAGCATTAATGTTGAGAATGCTAACTTTGAGCTAAAACCTAGTTTTATCTATTTGCTGAGGAGTGGCTGTTCTCAATCCCTTCTGGTTCCATAAGGACATGGGATGACCTTAAGAGAATTTTCTTGGAAAAGTACTTCCCAGCCTTAAGAGCCGCCAACATTAGGAAGGAGATATGTGGGTTAAGATAAGCTCATGGTGAATCATTATCTGAGTATTGGGACAGGTTCGAGAAGCTCTATAATTAATGTCCCCACCACTAAATTTCTTACCAACTCCTCATTCAATATTTTTATAAGGGGTTAACTCCCTAAGATAGGAGTATTATTGATGCAGCTAGTCGTGGAGCTTTAGTGAACAAAACACTCGAGGCAGTAAGGCATTTAATCTCTGATATGGCTATAAATTCTAAGCAATTTAGCACCCGAGCTGATCATAGATGCGTGAATAAGGTAAGTGTCTCTAACTTAGAGAACAAGGTTAATGAGCTTACTTCTATGATGCGATCCTTTATGAGAGGTGATATGCAAGCTATTGTCCATTCTATTTGTTCTATACATGGTCATAATGCTAATATATGTCCTACTATGTAAGACGATTCTACTGACCATGTGAATGCAGTTGGTTGTGTTTTTAATGCTAACCCACAAAGAAAATATGATCCTTACTCTCAGACCTACAATCTGGGATAGAGAGATCACCCCAACCTTTGCTATAGGAATCCTCAGCAACCACCTATGCATAATGGAGCAAGAGCACCCAACCCCCTAGATTTCAACCACAACTGAACATTTCCAGACCTATTTTGTCGCCTTCTAACCCTTCTTCTTCTTCTTCTTCTAATCCTTCTTTGAATGAGATTATAGATATGATGAAAACTATAGCATCTAACACCTTTTCCATGCAGCAAAATTTCATATCTTTTCAATAAGACTATAAATCTTTTCAGCAAGAGGCAAGGTCGAGCATCCAAAACCTTGAGAGGCAAATGGGACAGTTGGCATCT
>JANSVA010000216.1:14874764-14886703 GCA_025504915.1 Erythroxylum reticulatum | reverse complement strand
TTGTAAAGATCCTAATTTGACAAGGAAAGAAAAAAAAATCTACTTCTACTTGGAAAAGAAATCATATCCTTGTAAAGCTCCTAATTCTATAAAGAAAGAAAGACCTACTTCTACTTAGAAAAGAAATCATCTCTTTGTAAAGATCCTAATTCTACAAGGAAAGAAAGACCTACTTCTACTTGGAAAAGAAGTCCTCTCCTACAAGACCTCCCCCAATATAAATATCCTTTAGCATTAGTTTAAGTGTGTATTCACGTTTTCTCTCTTCTGCTCTTTCTTTCTGCTACGTTTTCTCTCTCTCTGCGTAGAACCCTAGTTTTATTTTCTTCTCTCCTTCTTCTTCTTGTTATACACGAATTCTGTACTATATTTTTAATGACGATTTTTAACTTTGTTTTTACTTAGAAATATGAGCTTAATTATCTTTTCCAATTGTTGAGGCTATTAGTTAAATTCATGGTTTTTTTTATGAGAAGCATGCTCATATAATTGATGAATCTATGATTGGAAATTTGTGCTCTTGGTCTGGATATGATTGCCAAATTATGCATGTGGATTTGAAGTAATGAATTCGAATTTTTTATGAATAATTTATATGCTATCTGATTATTTTAATTGCTAGACAATAAATTGATTAGGTTAGGTAGCAACAAATAATTAATATTGAAGCTCGTATGTAGGCTTTAATTAGTTAGATCAAGACAGAGATTAATTTTATGCATGCTAGCTTTCTTGAAAATTAACTTAGGTTTGACAAACTTGATTTTCATCTTAATGCTCTTGATATTGTGTCGTTTATGCTAGTTTTGGATTAATGCATTAACAAGTAGTTGTTGCATGTCATGCTTGTTTTGAATGCATCTATCTTTTCTTGATGAACCCTAATCTTCCAATTTTAGAAATAATTTGTTTTCAATGATTAAAAACAACCTAAGGATTTAGTAAAAACCTTTGCAATTGGTCTTTGATTAATCTGAACTTTTTACTAAAATTTTCCTATCAATTTCTCTCTTGAAAACTTTCGACTTTATTTTAATTTTCTAAACTTAAATCACTTCATCTTCTTTCTTTTCTTATTCACTTTTAACACAAGCAAAACAACCCCCAATCTGGTCCTATATCTTGCATTTAACTTCTATTTTCTCCTTTGACATTCATGCATACTTTGCTTGAAAGTAAAAAAATCTTCCTTGTGTTTTGATGTCCATGGGACGATACCCTTTCTTCACTATGCTATAAATCAACTTAAGTAGGGGATTAAATTTGTAGGCTAACGACAACCTATCATATACTGTGCACTTATGGTATAAAAATTAATTTTAACTAATTTTTTACTGACAATATTGTGCACTAGGATACTAAGAAACCTAAGATTTTATTAATATAACCATTATTGTCTTTTCTATATTTACTTATTTATTCTTAGAGCTCTTTATCTTGATCTTGTTTTTTCGTTTGTTTGTAGGAGTTAGATATTTGTTATTATAGCCACTAAATATAATAGAAGGATGGAGAGGATAGTATTTTCAAAAGGATTGTGGTATGTCATTGATTGTGGTGGTTTTGGAATTTTAACCAACATCCATAACATATTTTGATAATTGTGGGGGTGACCACCCTATTTATAAATGTGAAGCATCAGACCATATGTAGGGGCATCCAAGTTGTGTAGGAACTGACCTCAAGACACCCTATATGAGAATACTTATAATATAAACTATAGCAGTTATTACAATTTTACGTGGAAAGATCATGCTCCATCTAGATTTTTACAACAATAGTAGGAAGAGAAGTATCATCATCTTGAGGATTTTCTTCTGAAATTCATTACTTCAACCAAATTTCCCATCTACAAAATTAAAGACCTAAGTATTTTATTTTAATACACTAAACCATATTTAAGGGAATATATGAATGTGATAACATTATAGAGTGGAGAGGAGCTAAAGGTACAAGAAAGGAAGGAAGTTGCTATTCAAGAAGAGGAGAAAGAGGATAGTGAAGATGTCCCTATAAGAGAGGAGTAAGAAGTATCTTGAGCCTAATGAATCTATAATACAGAGGAAAGAGTTTGAGGAGATTAATAGGAGCAAAGAGAAGAGATTAAGACCCTCTATTGAAGATCATTTGTGTTGAAACTGAAGAAATTGCTAGATCATTTGGAATATTCATTTTTGGAAAAGAATTTGAAGTCCATTATGTGCATTAAATGGTGATATCATAAAAGATTTTAGATATTAGAGTAATTAACCCCTCTTTTTGTACATACAAATTTTAAACCAATTTTGGAACTCTAATAAAGGCTAAGCCAAAATCTAAAGGATGTTGTAAAGACAGAGGTAATTAAACTTCTCAATGCAAAAGTAATTTACCTTATTTTTTATAGTTCTTAGGTAGGCCTTACGTAGGTTGTTTTGAAGCAAGGGGGAATAAGGATGGTGCCTTGCAAGAGGAATAAGTTGATGCCCACTATAACCATCGTAGGATTGAGAGTATGCATCAATTACAGGAAGCTTAATGAAACCACCCAAAAGGACCATTTTCCTTTCCCTTTCACTAATTAGATGCTCAAATAATTAGCTAACCATATGTACTACTATTTGTGGATAGCTTATCATGCTACTTTTAATTTTTGATAGCTATAGAGGATTAGGAGAAGGCTACATTCACCTATCCATATAATGCATTCACTTATCGAAGAATCATTTTAGGTTATACAATGCATCTGTTACATTTTAAAGGTTCATAATGACAATTTTTGACAAATTAGTTAAGGATTTCATAGAGGTATTTATTGATTAGTTGTTAATTATAGGGGATTCTTTTGATTTATGCCTCTAGATTTTAGCAAAAGTACTTAAGCATTCTGAGCAAACCAATATGGCTTTAAAATGGAAAAGATTTTATTTTATGGTACAAGATGGCATAGTTTTAGGCCATAAAATCTCATATTAGGGATAGAGATTTCTTTTAGAAAGTAAACAAATATAATTGATATGAAACTAGTGATTATATGGAATGTACAAAATTATACAATATGAGATATATCAAAGACGTGATAACTTAACTTAACCTTAATCACCAACAATGCAATATAAGAATCCATTAAAGGTTCCAATTTATCCTCCACAATGGAGATAAAGTTGGGTTTTTCCCTCTAGCTACAATATTTTCTCTAATATTCATAATGTATATAGGGGGATAGAGATTGATAGAGTGAAAGTTGTTAACAATTAAGAAATTACCACCCTACTTTAGTTAAGACTATTAGGAGTTTCTAGGACATATAAGTTTTTATAGAAAGTTCATTAATGAATTTTCTAAAATTGCTAGCCCCTAAACTAAGTTACTTAAGAAAGATGTGCCTTTTATTCTCACTCAAGAATGTTTGAATGTGTTCATTCTTCTTAAGTAAAAAATAATTAATTGCTTAATTATGGTTACCCCAGATTGGAATCTTCCCTTTAGACTAATGTGTTTATAAGAAATTTTACAATAGGTGAATTTCTTCGATAGAGGAAGGACAAGCACTTTTAGCCTATCTACTACATTAGCAAGACTGGATTAATAAATTTAGATCTTATCTAATTTTGTCCAATCTAAAGCCCCAAATTACACTATAGTAGAAATGTTACATGTTCATGAAAGTATATGAGTTAGGTGTTAAAATTATATTATGATTGTGAATTGCATAAGTCTTGGATCTTGGTTTGATAGGCCATATTTAGTAACTTGGAAACAACTGTTACCATTGGAAATTGATGAATGAAAATGTACATTTAGACTAGGAAAATTGTCAAGTGACAAGACAAGTTGATACATGAAAATTGGGATGATTAAGCCTATAAATTTAGTGACATTTAGCATTAGTATTAAATGACAAATGGCCTAATATAATCGTAAAATTTGGTAGCCACACAATAAGACATGTAGATGACTTAATTGAAGGATAAGTAGCTTACCTTTATGTGTAACATGTGGCCATTGTAACTAGGACACCTTGCATCCAAAGAGTTAGGCAAGTGATGAATCATCTTTCACTTTTGATGTTTCTACCTTCTCTTTGTCCTTTGCTCCTCTTCCCCGAAATCTCTCACTCTCTCAAAACTCTTAGGATTTTTACTTAAATTTGCACCATCATCAGTTGGATTCTTTGCAAGATGTTGCATCAAGGAAGATAGATCTTGTTATCTTCTATGATGTTTTCTTGGTGTTAAGATTTGCACCTTGATCTTGGATGTGTGTTGGTTCCCTGGAAGGGTTAGCTGGTTCTTTGGAGTTGAAATTTAAAGTTAAATAGGTAAGAGAAATCTAAAATTGATAGCATGTATTAATACAAGTTCTATGATGATTGAATTGGCACATAACATGTGTTGTGATGTTGATAAATGAGTGATGGAAAAATGAGCTTTGTATGGAAAATTCTATTTTGGTTATGATGCATGAAAGACTATGAATTGTGAACTACCTAATGAATATTTTTTAATTAGATTTGTACATGAATTGGTTGAGTAATTAAAGAATAAGTAAGGTAGAATTGAGGTGAAATGAATGGACTTTGATGGACGTGTATTGAATGGAGTATGAAGGAGTTACAATTTAGAGACAAATTGAAGGCTATAGGTGAGTGAACCTTTGGTGCACTCATACCAGGATCGTGGGATTTATATGGCCCCTACCTATGGTTATGGGAAATTCTTATGAATGAGAAAAGGTTAGTTTATGTAAGTGTTGAACTATATAAGGTTAAGACACTTTATAATGATGTAATTGGACTTGACTAGGGTAAAATGAACCTAGTTGATGTGGAATTAGTTAGTTAAAGATTGAATAAGGTTTGGATTATTAATTGAGGTAATAACTTAAGGAAGGTGTTATTTGATATCAAAGTGTCTAATTTTGAAACTTATGAGTTATTAAAGGAATGAAGTATACTTATGAAAGCTAACGTGATTTAAAGAACAAGAATAATGTGTTAGTTGTTAATATGTGTGAATTGGGAACTTATGTGAATACATGTAATGTGTAATTACTTAATGTATTCATTGGTGCATTATTGCAAATATTTATGTTTTTTAGGCATGTTAAGTTTGATCAAATGTGAATAAATATGTTCAATTTGAGGAAAATGGAATAAAGTCATATGTTATGCACTACATCATCTACATGTGATTATGAAATCTGAAATGTTTTGTCTTAAAACTATCAAGTCCTAGTCATGGGTAAATAGGCATGCCTAGAAGGGTCTACAGCTACTTTTGTGACACTAAGGTGTCTTCTATACTTGACACTATAGTGTCTTATGATATTTGACACAATAGTGTCTTTTGATACTGAGACATAAGGCTCTTCTATTCTGTGATACCAATCATAGGTATCTTCTGTTTTGGTCCCGATACCCAATTCTGTATAAAAGGACTAGTAAGCTAATCTATTTTGTGTTTTGATATATGTTCTGATCTGATACAAAATAAGTTATGATCTAATACAAGATATATTTTGATTTGATATAAGTTATTTTCTATTTTTTCACAATTATATCTTGTTCTGATACTTGAACATTTTGTTCTGAAGTAATGATGTTTTGTTTTGATACTTATATGTTTTGTTCTGATGCAAGAATATTGTGTACTAATGAATTACATTCGATTCTGAGACAAATAATGTTTGGATTGGTCTTTAAAATGAACAATTAAAGATTGCTTATGATATGATTTGATTCAATACATGTGAAAGCTAGTCGACTGTTAGAAACAGTCGCCATTATGTATACTTTTTAGTTATTTCCCACTAAGCTATATGCTTAGCACGGTGGTTTTGCCTTCATGTAGGTTTTGATAAGAAGACTTAAGGCTAAGACAACCGTTGTGGCCAAGTAAGGACACGATGTAATTTGGAAAATGTTTGTTTGTGTTGTTTTTGAGTTGTAATCAATGTATAAGACATATTTGTATTTTGGTGTAAATGGTTTGTAATAACTTTTATATAGGATGGATTGGTTTTAAAGCATGCTTATGATAAGTACTATATGTATAATGTGTTTTGTTTATTTATGTCAACGATAATGTAAAGCTTGTTGCCTTGTTTTAAAGAAATTTCTTGGATGTTTTGTTTAGATATGTATTGGATGGCATCCTTACATTGTCTTAGGGGGTATGTAGGTGTTATATCCAAAGCTATTATCTATACTGATCACTTTATATTGAAATATTTTTTGAATAAGCCATAAGTGAAAGTAAGATTAATTAGACAGATTTTGTTATTGAAGGAATTCGAATAAAAAGATTATGGATAAAAAGGGAGTTGAAAACTTTGTAGTAGACTATCTATCACATCTAAAACATTCAAATTTGGAGAGGGTTAGAGAACACAACATTAATAATGCGTTTCCTAAAGAGAACCTATATAATCTTGAAGAGGTTAATCAATACAAAATTTTATAGTTTGTTGAGTTTTTTGACATTAAAGAATATTAATGTAAGGCTATAGCCCAAAACCATTACAAAGCATTGCATGCAATATAATTGAGAAGATGCTTTCAATAACAACTTGAGTAGTATGCATGGCCTAGAAAAATTATAAAATGAAATTAACCTTTAGTTGAACTAATCTAGGAGAATCAACTAACTAATAAATATTGAATTATCTTTCATTCTTTAAGATATTGAGTATTTGGAGCCCCTGAATGTGAACACCAACCTTATCCAATTAATGGTATTCACTTTAGTATCTTCAAGTGAACTAGATTACCCTTTAAACAACATCAAATTTCTTTTCTTCTACAGTGAGTATATAGTGTATCCAAGATATATGTAGAACATCGTAAGGCCATCTTTACACAAATGAGATATAGTTAAAATCCATTAAAGAATCAATCTTCAATTTGTAACTTGGAAATTTAAGTTACATTAACATGGAATTTCATTATATACCTTTTTAGAGAAATGGAAGTCAAAGAAAGATAGTTAATGGATTCATTAGAGCCCACATATATGAGATATTTATACCATTTCTAATTTTACTACTATTTATAAGATAAATGAGAAATTTAGAACTTGTGGGCTGTTCCAAAATAAAACATAACAAGGGAATTTAATAACAATTTCCTTTATAGAGTTCATACAAGACTTTTAATAAAAGCTACCTGAATTCCCAACCTAACCCTTCATCTCGAGATCAAGGGAGTAAGGTTTCAAAAATCATTGGAAAAATTCAGCCTAATTATTAATATATCCCCACCTGCCATCAATGATTAGTTCTTTAACTCTTACATAAGTTGTATAAAGTAATCTAACACTTTGAAATATTAGTATATGAAAGAGAAGTTGTATAAAGTAATCTAACACTTTGAAATATTAGTATATGAAAGAGAGGGACAGGGCGGCTCCACTTATCTGTCTACAACTATGTGTGATCATCGTTACCTATCTTATAGAGCATCAAAGGTTGCACGACTCCTCTAAGCTTTAACATTGTGCCATAATTTAAGATGGGTCACTTGTCAACTTAATGGTCCAAATACTCTTGTTTCTTAATTAGTACTCATTCACCCATTTCGTCCAAAGTAATTACTTATTAATGACTATCCTACAAATCCTTTTTGCTAAAAACGCTTTGTTAACAAACTAAATAGGTCTTATACCCAAACCCCCTTATCTTTGGGTACACAAATGTCTTTCCATCTAACCATTTCAAAAGGTTTGGTATTAAAGTCCCCCATCTATAACAAGTTCCTAAAGAGCTTTTTAATGTCACTACTTAATCTCTTAAGAAGACAATGATAGGCTAAACAATAAGTATGTAGTTTATTTAATACTAAATTAATGCGTTGTAGCTTACTTATAAAAGAGAGGCATTTAGAAGTCTAGTTCCTAGTTCTCCTTCTAATCATATTAAAAAGTGATCGGTAGCTAGATTAAGAAATTTTCCTTGAGGAGATGGTATTCCTAAATAAGTAAATATGGGGTTTTTAATTGCCAAACGTATGATTCCTTTAAGGTTGTGAGATATAGATGAAGCATTAGTTAAAATCGTTAGAAAGCTTTTCCCTTTTATTGATGGAAATCCTAGAATGATCACTAAACTTATCCAAATACTTCATTAAACATTCAAAAGATTTAATATTAGCTTAATAGAATAGGAGTAAATCATTAGCAAAGGCTAGGTAAGTGATTCCTATACCTTAACAGTTCTTATGAAATTTGATGTAAGCCCCCAAACTGTATCCTAGTTGAAATGTTACATATCCATGAAAGTAAAAGTGATAGGTGTTGAAATTGTGATATGATTGTGAATTGCATATGTCTTAAATCTATGGTCCATAAAACCATATTTAGTAACTTGGAATTAATTGGTACCATTGGAAAATTGATGTATTAAAATATACATTTGGACTAGGAAAATGTCAAGTGGCAAGACAAATTAAATTTAGATGACTAAGTCTATAAATTTAGTGACATTTGGCATAAGTAAATAAGGAACAAATGGTAATATAATTGAATGACATTTGGTATAGATGATTAAATGAAAAATGGCCTAGCAGTTGTAACATTTGGTAGCTTATGGAGTGGAAAAGTAGGACACATTCAATGGTGACAAATTCCATGTTGTGAAAGTGACACCTAGCAACTTAGGTGTTAAGCTCTTGCAAGGAAGTTTTTGCAGTTCTCATTATTGCTCTCCACCGAAATCACCCACCTCACTTAGCTTCTGAAATTTTGTACTAATTCTATGTATAAACTCTCCAAACTTTTTGCCAAATACCGCATCAAAAAAGTTACCTCATGCTATCCTCTTTGCTACTGTCTTTTGGTGCTAAGATCATCCTAATTTTACCTTGATCTTATGATGGTTTTTGTTTGCTTGGAAGGCTAGTTTAGCTTGTTCTTTGAAGAAGGAACTTGAAGTTAAACACATAAGGGAATTCTTAACTTGATAGCATGTATTAATACAAGTTCTATAATGATTGAATTGGCATGGAATGTGTGTTATGATGATGATAAATGAGTACTGGAAAATTGATCCTTATATGTCAAATTTTGTTTTGGTTTTGATGTATAAAAGATAATGATTTGTGAGTTGCCTAATAAATGACTTTTTATTTAGATTTGGAGATAAATTTGATTAGGGATTGAAGCATGAATAAGGTATAATTGAACTAAAATTGATATACTTTGGTGAAGGTGTGTTGGATGGAGTATAAAAGAGTTCAATTTGGAAATAAAATGAAGGTCATGGGTGAGTGAACCTTCGATTCACTCATCCCATGATCATGAGATTTATATGAAACCTTCCCACAATCATGGAAAACAATTTCAAAGGGGAAAATGTTGGTTTTGTACATTTGTTGGACTATAAGGTTAAAGCACTTTTTAATGATGTAATTAGACTTGATTAAGGTGTAAAATGAACTTAGTTTGATGTAGAATTAGTTAATTAAAGGTTGAATAAGGTTAGGATTATTAATTGAAGTAATAACTCACGGAAGTTGTTATTTGATAACAAAGTATCTAATTTTAGAACTTATAAGTTGTTAAAAGACTAAAGTTTACTTATGAATGCTAATATGATTTAAAGAACAAAAGTTATGTGTTATTTGTGATTGTTTGTGAATTGGGAACTTGTCTGAATACATGTAATATGTAACTACTTAATGTATTCATTGGTGCATTATTGCAAATGTTTATGTTTATAAGGCATGTTGAGTTTGATCAGATGTGAATGAATATGTTATTATAAAATCTGAAATGTTTTGTTTTAAAAACTGCTAAGCCCTAATTGTGGGTAAATAGGCATGCTTAAAAGGGTCTATAGTTGCTTCTGTGACACTAGGGGTCTTCTGTAACTTGACACTATGGTGGCTTCTGTACTTGACACTATGGTGTCTTTTGATATTTGGCACAACAGTGTCCCCTGATATTGAGACTAAGTCTTTTTTGTTCTATGATACCAATCATAGGTATCTTCTGTTTTGGTCCTGTTACCTACTTCTATAAAAGGGACTAGCAGGCTAATCTATTTTGTATTTTTATATATGTTCTGATATGATATAAGATGAGTTCTGATCTGATACAAAATAAGTTTTGATTTGATGTAAGATATATTCTGAGTTGATACAAGTTTTGTTCTATTCTGACACAATTATGTCTTGTTTTGATACTTGAACATTCTGTTATGAAGTAATGATGTTTTGCTCTGATACTTATATGTTTTGTTCTGATGCAAGAATTTTATGTACTGATGAATTACATTTTGTTATGAGATAAATAATGTTTATATGGCTCTTTAAAATGAACAATTAAAGATTGCTTATGATATGATTTGATTCAGTGAAAGTGAATGCTAAATAACTATTAGAAGTAGTTGCCATTTTATTTCTTGTTTATTTATTACCCACTAAGCTATATGCTTAGCATGGTGTTTTTTTCTTCCATATAGGTTTTGATAAGAAGATTAAAGATTGGGATCAAGATAGCTGCAGTGGCCCAAAAGGATGTGTTTTGTTTTGGAAAATGTTTAGTTTGTTTTTGAGTTATACTCAATATGATAGGACATTTTGTATTTTTTTGTATATGGTTTGTAATAACTTTAATACTATAGCAAAATCCCGATGCGTGCATCATATACACACGTTGTAGAAAAAAAAATTGTTCCAAGACTTTCCCTAAGTCCATGATCTATGTGCCTATATAAGGAAATACCATTAAACCTAGCTGAAAATTCCCAATTCACATATATGTTCATAACTTATGTGTGTGTGTGTGTGTGTGTGTGTGTGTAGTAATTCATGGAATTTACATAAAACAATCATTCATATAATAACCATGTACCTTATGTGTAGTCTCCTTCATTCTTTAATCTTCTACTCGTCGGGTTGTGGTAAACCACAACAATCAAAACAAATTGTCTTCAACAGTATCCATACAGAGATCGGAGAAACTAACTAAATCAAACTCTTTGATCTGGAAATGGCTAGAATAAAGACAAGAGTGTTAGCTCTCACCTTTGTTCTATGGAGAGCAACATGAAGGAGAGGAAGAAGATGAAGAAGGTAAGAAAAATGAGAGAGAAACATAAAGATGGCCTTTCTAAAACTTGTTAAAAAATTCTCACAATCATCATCTTGTTTATTTGCTTTCATTGTTTTTGTCTTTTATCATTTAAAGACAACAAATGCAATAAGACAAAATACAACACTTTAAAGAACTCATCTTCTTCATCTTACACATTATACACATCTTATATGTATATATATAAATGCTGAAGTGGTCCAGTCATACTAGGGTCAGTCTAACCAGGTTTCGGGTGTGGAAAAACATTGAAGACCTATTTTAGCAATATTGATGTCGTAATCTCATCGGGACATGTCCTGATCTCATTGGTATCCATTTGGTTTTAATGCTCTCCATATAATAGATCTCTATCCAAAACCATTTAATGAATCCTCCGAGTCACTCTTATGCGTGTGACCTATTAGGTTTCCGATTATGTTGGCCATTTAGATTAACACTTAATCTAAGCAAATCATGAACGGTGTCTAGCAACACATCATAACCCCTAATTGAACAAAAGGTAAGTAGTTTGATGAACAAACCTATGCACATCATGAACTATCTCACAAGCCCTCCTGTAGACAATTACTGTGCAATTCATCCTTTCACTATGCTATACTCCACTTGGTTATGAGTATGGGCAAAGTGTCAACTCTCACTAGAATGGATATGTCAAATCTAGTCCAATTGATATCATTTCTCATTTTGGAACTCATTACTCTATCTGTCAATGAAGATATTATTCATGACACATGTACTCCGGTCAGAGATTTTCAAGTAATGACTCTGATAAGAGGCCATGGGTGTCATCTTCTGCTATCACAGAAGTGGTGAATCCTCTATTGGCTACTTAATTACCTTCGAATACCTCAAGCTGTACCCAATCAC
>JANSVA010000216.1:14840812-14859944 GCA_025504915.1 Erythroxylum reticulatum | reverse complement strand
CACCACAGCCGCAGCCCGGATAGTCCATAGTCGTGTGGATACCGGTAGAGGGCATTCGCACATTGCAGTGTCTTAGAATCCGAAAAGAATCAACTCACCTACGGTATAAAGGTATTTTCATACATCCTAAGTATTTTCAATTATACTTCATGTTGTTGTATGGTCTTTTCCGCAGTGTATTATAAATACTCGAACTGTACGCGATCCAACAATTCCAAGTTTGTACAGTGCAAATTTCAAGTCTTCCATAAGGGTAAAATTCATATTTTGAATTTAGGGGAAATTTTGGTTTAATATAGGTTGAATTATAAAAAATTGTCTTCTAGAAAGTTGTAAATTGTCTTTCTAGCTTTCCAATGATATATAGTATGAAATTTTTAGATATCAGAGTTGAAAGTTATGATCTTTATAAGTGGAGATGCTATGGAGAGTGTAGTTAGTGATTTAGAACTTTTGGTAATGTGAGGAAGACCCAGTAGAAATACCTTCGTCTGATACATCTCAGACTGAATCGTCTGATGCATCTCAAACTGAATAGTCTGATGCATCTCACACTGAATTGCCTAACCTTTCATTTGATTCAATTTTGACCCTCTATATGACAAAATCTCTCAGCGGTGTCTTCATTAAATTTGTAGATCTAGAAGTCCTCTTCAAACTATCTAAGAATGACCTTAATCTGATATCTCTAGTGAAAGTTATTCCAATTGTCCCAAAAGAGGTCTTATATTGAAGCCTTTCGTCTGCCCTTTGTCTGATTTCATCTAACCTTTGGCTAGTTCAATTTTGACCCTATAGATGACAAAATATATCTTCAGGGTCTTCACAAAATTTGTAGGTATAGAAAGCCTCTTTGAAACCGTCTAAGAATTACTTTAATCAGATAAATTTAGTGAAAGTTATCTGAATTGTCCCAAAAGAGGTCTTAGACTGAAGCCTTTCATCTGACCTTTCGTCTGCCCTTTGCTTGATTTTGTCTGACCCTTGTCTGGTTAAATTTGGACCCTATAAATGACAAAATCTCTCTTCAAGATCTTTGTAAAAGTTTTAGATCTTGAAGTTCTCTTCGAAACCATCTAATATGACCTTAATTCAACATCTATAGAAAATGTTATGCCAATTGTCCCAAAACAGGTTCAATATGATTGAGGACAACACCTTGTTTGATTCTTTCACCCATAACTTTGTTATCCATCTTCAAAATGAAGTGATTCTTAGACCAAAAGATTCCTAACACATTTTTTCTACCTCTCCTTAAATTTTTATGGTTTCTAATGTTGATTTGAAGAATATTGATTGAATCAAAATAAGGGTATGGGATGGAAGAGTATGAATGGCATATTTTATTGAACATAATTCGGTATTTTGGTGATATCTTGATCTGTAGAGCTTATAATGAGATGATTCATGTTTCAAAATAAACTAGAGACATAGAGATACAAATTGTATGAAGGAATTAAATATCAATTCAGTCATTAAGACGTTAAAATTTTGTATGGAAGTTAGGTATAGTGTACTGTTCCAGTTTGAGGTTTCCCAAAATTTGTTCTGAAATGGGGCACGCCACCCTTGTGGGATGATGGCCATTGAGGGTTCTTTAAAATAACCCTATAGGATAATGTGCTTACATTTTATGACTCTGAATGTTGGGCTCTGGAATTGGATTGCAACATTGTATGGTATAAGAGCCCAGGACTAGGATCTTAAATGGGCCACTTTCAGGATACGTGTCAATCACAAGAGCAATTGTTAAAAGTTTGGGCTAATAGAATTATTGAGAAAAATGATCCTCTTTCATGATATGAGAAAATCAAAGTTTGTAGATGTTTATAAATAAGGAATATTACGTAGCTCGATATGACAGACACAGATTCAGTATTTATGATTATGTTAGTGAATATGGTGACAAAATTTTGTTGTGGATATGTACTTGAATTGATATGGATGTGAAAATATTTTCATGAATTGACTGAGAAGAAATATAAATAAGTGGAAATGACAAGATTTAAGGTGTACAAGCAAAGTGGAAATGAAAGGTTGAACTTGATATTTAAAATGATTGTTTAATTGTTGTGATAAGAGTTAGGATCTTGTATAAGAAGATATTAGTGGAAATTGAGATCAGAATTTCATAATGATTATGCAACAATAATTCTAAATTGATTAAGGATATAGATATGGAAGATTCATGAGATGAATAATATATATAGTAAGGAGAAAGTCAGAAATGCATACAAGATGGGAATCTATGTATGAATGAGATTAAGGGAAAGATGAAGAATTGAATGAGAAGAGTTAATGCACTTAATATGGTAATTGAACCATTAAGATATTAGAAGAGGTAAATCCTAGAAAATTGGACTATAATTGATGTTAAATTGGGATGATTTTGATGATACACACATAAGAATATGCGACAGTAATTATGTTGAGTTCTGGTAATTTAAACATTATGATGTTGTAAGAACGATAGAAATTGGTCTTCCTGAGGTATTAAGAATGGATGATAATGTGATGATGATAACAGATGATTGATAAAGATTACATGAATAGTATAGAGAATAGTAGCAAGAAATCTTCTTTCTAAGAAGAATTTCACTGAATTAGATTAAGTAGATCAGATAGTTTATGTTAAGAATGATTAATGAAAGAACAAATCAAAATTGAATACGTAATGATTTAAAAGTAAATATTAGAGTCATATTCCTAGTGGAGTTTCAATCATAAAAGGTATAGTATGCTATTGAGAATGTATGTATTTTGTTTGATGCAAAATGTAAAGTATCCAACTACATGAGTGGATTTTTGGTAACACTATTGCTAATGTGAGTAGAACTTAGATCCACATTATATTATATGCGAGTATGCACAGGAGATATAAATTAGGTTTTGATGAATGTTTTACCCACATAGGAAGTTAAGTTTGCAAATAAATTGAAATGTGTGGAGAAATTAGTATGAATGAGCAGACGGTAGAATAACTCAATGTGAAATAAGAGGAAATTGAATGAATTGAGAAAATCATTTAAGAAAAGAAGTCAATTGGGACATTGAAAATAACGTGAGATAATGTTACCTCATTGAGAAATTAGTTATTTAAGGAATTACAAGAATTAATCAAGAGGCACATGGAGTTTGATAACAATTGTTTGAGTTAACAAATGGCCTGACAGTACTATGGTATTAAAGATTAAAGCGATCCAAGCAAAAATTTGATGAAATATTAAAGGTATTCGAAAAGTTGAGAAGAATAGTTTGAATACTTAAAGAAAAACATCTAAATCGTATGAGTAATGAAAGTAAAGAGAATTTTAGAGGAATTATAACACCGATATTAATTATATCTTCTGGATTTGGAGATCTTATATTATACAATGATGTTGTATAAGAGATTAGGATAAAATCCAATGTAGCATGATAAAGTGATTTTATATGCATGGAGACAATTGAAACCTCGAAGGTTGATTATTTGATACATGAATTGAAACTTGCTACAATAGTGATCGCTTGAAAGTTTGGAGACATTATAAGTACAAAAACATTTTGAGATATACAGATCATTTAATTTTGAGGTAAATATTGAGTTGAAAGAACTGAATACGAGACTGAGACAATGGATAGAAGTATAGAAAGATTATGATTGTATAAATGAATACTATATTGGTAAAGCTAGTGCTATAATCTGATGCATTGAATAGAAAAGTCAATAGCAATGTATCACAAATTTGGATATTGAGGTTATGAAATCTAGTGCCATAAAGAGTACAAAATGGAGTTGAGTTTGGGGGGGAAATAAAGCATTATTACCTGCATTGAAAATTAAGAAAGGCAAGAGAAGCAAGAGGAGAGGCATTTTGAGCAAG
The DNA here is from genome assembly GCA_025504915.1 of Erythroxylum reticulatum. Lineage (NCBI taxonomy): Eukaryota > Viridiplantae > Streptophyta > Magnoliopsida > Malpighiales > Erythroxylaceae > Erythroxylum > Erythroxylum reticulatum. The sequence goes on along the minus strand of JANSVA010000216.1, from coordinate 14,856,081 downwards.
TCTTTAAGCAAGGAAATTAAGGTGGGTACATGTTTATAATAGAGTAAATAAGCCACTACTGATATTTTCTTTGAATCAAAGAAGTTTAATGCTTTCAATTGCATCATAAATGTGGATTTATTTCTCTTTAAATGTTTTGAGAAAGTGTGAAACTTATTTATGAAATGAAAGTTGGAAATGATTTTGAAAAGATATCAAGTTTATGAAATCAAGTTTCGAAAATGTGTCATTTTGGGTAACAAGTTTACAAGTCATGAATTACATGTTATGTGGGTTTGTGATGGTCCCCTAAGTTAAGTCAAGTGCACTTTGACAAAAGGCTTCTCTCGCCTACCCGCTAGTGACATGGAGCTCCTTCATGGACTCCCATAAGTTCACGACTACACAAAACCATTATGTGGGATTGCGTTAGTACGTTCTTTTCACGACTACACAGGACCCTTAGGGAAAATATGTAGTACGTTTTGTTTTGGATCCACCCAAACCATTCTAATGTGCTTATGTGCTTATGATATGTGAACAAGTTTGATGCATTCATGTTTTGTAATTGGCGAACTTTGATTAAGGATTTGAGAATGATACAAATTATGATTTCACTTTGAATTTTAGATTGACAAATGAACATTTTAAAGGTTTTGCTTATTTTTCTATTATAAATTGTTACACATAAGCATTCAAGCTCACCCCCTTTTCATCCCATCTTTAGGTAAAGAAAATAAGATCGAGTAACCAAGAGTCAAGGAATCATTCTACTTTTGCAATGTTTTTGTAAATTAAGTTATATTTTGCAAAAGCAAGACTTTAGACGCAATTTGAGAATTATTGGGGTTTTATATCTTTTGTATTTTGGATTTTGATATCGATGATGTAAAGTGGCTTGGAATGTCATTAAAGCTTTGTCAATTCTTATTTTGTTGTTAATGAAATATAAATTGTGTATGGATCATGTGAGTTGAAATTAGATATACTTGAAAAAGATGCCAACTTGAGTTGATGATTTTTTAACATGAATTGTGGATATATATATATACATATATATAAGTGAGATGTTATGGAAAAGAAAGATAGAAATTAGGAACGATGAGATGTAGTTGAATGTGATGAGTCAAATGAGTTTAGATTTGAGAGTTTAACGAAGTCAATTTGGTAGTTGAATGGTTATTCTCAGGACATTCGAAGTTTGTACAGTGCAAATTTCAAGTCTTCTGTAGGGGCAAAATTCGTGTTTTGACTTCAAGAAAAAATCTGGATTAATCTAGGCTGAATTAGACAAAGTTGTATTTAGAAAGTTATAGCTTATCTTTCTAGCTTTCCAACAACATATAGTATGAAATTTTTGTACATCGAAGTCGAAAGTTATGATCTTTATAAGTGGAGATGCTCTGGAGAGTGTATTTAGTAATTTAGAACTTTTGGTGATGTGAGGAAGACCCAGTAGAAATACCTTCGTCTGATACATCTCAGACTGAATCGTCTGATGCATCTCAAACTGAATTGTCTGACCTTTCGTTTGACTCAATGTTGACCCTCTATATGACAAAATATCTCTTCAATGTCTTATGAAAGTTGTATATCTAGAAGTCCTCTTTCAAACCATCTAAGAATGACTTTAATCCGATATCTCTAGTGAAAATTATTCTAATTGTCCCGAAAGAGGTCTTAAACTGAAGCATTTCGTCTGATCTTTCGTCTGCCCTTCGTCTGATTTCATTTGACCTTCATCTGGTTCAATTTTGTCCCTATAAATGAAAAAATCTCTCTTTAAGGGCTTCACAAAAGTTGTAGGTCTATAAGGCCTCTTTCAAACCGTCTAAGAATTACTTTAATCTGATAACTCTAGTGAGAGTTATGCTAATTGTCCCAAAAGAGGTCTTAGACTGAATCCTTTCGTCTGACCTTTCATCTGCCCTTCATCTAATTTCATCTAAGCTTCGTCTGGTTCAATTTTGACCCTCTATATGACAAAATATCTCTTTAATGTCTCATAAAAGTTACATATCTCGAAGTCCTCTTCTAAACCGTTCTAAGATAACCTTAATTAGACGTCTCTAGAAAAGGTTATGCTAATTGTCCTGAAATAGGTTAAATATGATTGAGGACAAAATCTTTTTTGGTTCTTTCAGCCATAACTTTGTTATCCGACCTTCCAATGAAGTGATTCCTAGACCAAAAGATTTATAACACATTTTTTCTACATTTACATAAAATTTTATAGTTTTTATGTTTATTCGAAAAAGATTGATTGAATAAAAATAAGGGTATGGGTTGGAAGAGTATGAATGGGATATTTTACTTAAGTACTTCGATATTTTGGTGATATATTGATTTCTAAAGCTCAGAATGAGATGATTCATATTTTAAAACAAACTAGAGAGATAGAGATACAAAGTATCTGAGGAATCAAATATCAATTCAGTCCCTAAGACTTTCAAATTCAGGATAGAATTTGGGTATAGTGTATTGTTCTAGTTTAATAATAGTCTGAAAATGTTTGGCCCTAACTCTTAGAATTCTAAACCAAATTGAATGATTTTGACGTCATTAGAAACTTAAGACAATGGAGAACAAATATTATGAAGAATTCAAATTGTAATTCCAATTTGAGATTTCTCAAAATCCGTTTTGAAATAGGAGAAATGAGTTTGTTTTGATATTTGACTTGTGTGAGCACGCCACTCTTGTGGGATGATGGCCAATAAGGGTTCTTTGAAATAACCTTATAGGATAATATGCTTATGTTTTATGACTCCAAATGTTGGGCTCTAGAATCGGGGTCCAACAAATTAAACTTGTACAATGAATTTTTTAAAGTGATCACAAGTAACAATAAAAGCAATAATGTAAGATAAAGCTTGAGGAAAGCCTTGAAATTGATACTTAAAAAATTAGATTGGATGAAAAATCTTGAAAGAGAAAACTTAAAAGTTGAAGTTTATGTTCAATAATCTCCAAAAGGTGAATCAAACCTTTGATTTGAGTGTTACTAAAAAATCTCAAAGCAAATTAAGAAGGTAATAGGCTTAGCAAAAATTGCCCAACTCGACCAAGATTTAATTAAGTGAACATGACCCAAGTTGACTTCGCTTTGGATTGAGTTTGAGCTACCCAGATTGAAGCTTGAAATTTTTAAGTGAAATAATGTAATAATTAAATTTTAGAAATTAAATGTATATATATTTAATCGAACCCAATTAGGCTTTGGGCTAGCCTAAGCTTAACCCAACCCATCACTAAGCCTAAAAGATAATATAAGAGAATGATATTGTAGAGTATTTTATTCATAACTTGCTTTATGGATGTCATAACATGGTGAATCAAGAACATTAAAAAGTTAAGAGAGAAGGCTACGAATCTCTATAAGACACTAGCCAACCAAATTGGATTGGTCGACTGGAAAATAAGTTATGATGACAATGGAACTTATGTCCATATGATCATATTTTATCCAAAAAGGAAGGCATTGATCTTAGTCTACTGTGTGATCAAGAAAACTTATAGTAAAGGTTTATTAAAGCCAAACAACTTAAAAGAAATAAAGAAAAAAAGAAATTCAAGTCCTATATGGATCAAAGCTTTAAGTTACAAGTGACTTTTTCTAATGAAAAAAAGTTTTGATGTAATATAAGCTGCATAGTTCTTGAAATATCTTGTATATTAAGAGGCTTAGGAGTGTGATAAAGAGACACTCAAAACTTGCAAGGAGCACTTCAATATCTCATTCATATCTCACAATCATCAGACCTTATGTCCAGAAATCAGCACAATCAATCACATTCATATGATCATTTAGTAGTCAATCAATACAAAAATTCAAAACAGAACAAACAATGAAATGAGACCATCTAGGTCGACTCACAGTACGCTTCAGGTTAGTAATAGATTCTATGATCCGAAAATGTCTGGATGGGGACGTTCTATCTTGTATCATCATTATGCAAAATACATATTGCACGCACATTATTAATTGCACAATCACATAAACATTTAGTTTTTCACACATGTATATGTGTAATGTATAATGCATGCTCAATGACAATCTCAGGTATATTTTCTAAATTCACATCTTATGCTCATTCTTTTTTCATGATTCATATTTGTCTAATTTAACTTAGATTTACACTTCATTTGCATGTGATCATTCTAAATTCTCCATTCAATCCTTACCCTTTGTATGTGTCTAGCTTATTTATAAGCTTACACCTCAAGAACACTTGGTTACTCTATATCATAACTCAATTTGTCGTCATCTCTTTTCTAACCTCATATGATCTCATAATATCCAATTCTCATTCATAATTAATCACTTATTACATATTACTCAACTTCTTTGAATCATAGCTACAATCATATGAACATCTTTATTCCCATTATACTCATGCCTTGGGTCCTTTAATATTATCCCTTCATTCACTAAGTCTAACCTTCATTTTCACTTCAAATATATCATACATTAGTCACATAAACCAAGGATCATTCTAGGTTCAATTTAAGACCCATTTAAGCCTCAATTGGGGTCACTTGACCCGCGAATGTCCATTAGGCAGACATCCATGTTTGTTAAATGGACCTTTACGGGTCACTTATAGAAACTTGAAAATTTGACCCTTTAGACATCAAAATCTCTTCTCAAGGTCTTCACAGAAGTTGTAGATATCAAATTCCTATTTAAAACTATACCTAAATGACTTCAATCCAAGTTATACATAAAAAGTTATGCCTCTTGCACCAAAGTATGTCCAATTGCATCATAATTTCTAGATTTTTACCTCTTTACTTATTACATTCAACATTATATGCTTGATCTATCACTTCTAGTTCAATTACTCATCATGTATCCATTATTATAATTCTCTTTCAACTTAATATCATCCATAAACAAATTATAGCCCATGATTGATCATAAACACTAATAACAGAACATACACATATATATGCATTCATCATCAATTTTCTGCACATATTCAACTTCATTTCCACTTTCATTTCACTTCTAACTGTCACCTTGATCATTGACCTTTCAAGACACCACATTAATCCCTTTATTTAGATCTAGAATCATTTTATTTCATCATAAAAACACTCAAAGAGATTAACATTAATTCATTAAGAGAACAGAATAAGAACCCATTATGTATCCAGTTTTTCTACACTTTTTCCCTACACCCAGTACTCAACTTCAAGTCAAAATTTAAAACTCTTAATGATAGAATTTCAATTCATTGTCTTCATGCAAAATGTAGCCATATATCTCTAATTTAATCCAAATCAAAAAATCACTTCATTTGGATATCTACATAATAAGTTATGACTAAATTACAGATGTATAATTAAATGGAAATGTTACAGTCATCATTTTTCCAGCACCCATTAAACACCATTCACTCACTCAATCCAACATTATGTCATTCCCTAATCTATTATCCATCAAAGCACCAAAGCAAGACATGAATTTATCCACATTTTCCATTCACGTTTTAGCATATACCCATCCTTACATCATGAATATCTAACCTCTAACTATCATCAAATCATGTTTCATTTATCAATTCAAGAATAGTGATGCTTATACTTACTTGTTTAGTTGCAAGATCTTCAAACTCTTCAAGCTCTCTCTTAACCCTAGCTTTCTTCTCTCACACGTGCATCACCATTCAAGGGTGTTAGTGTTAGGTCTTTAGTAAGAAATGAAGAAAATAGAATGGCTAGTGATGGAACAAAGCAACGTTCAACTTTAAAGCTTAGGACAAGAGAGTGTCGTAGATGGAGAAGAAGAAGAGGGAAATGAAAAATGAAGAAGATGAAGAAATGTAACATATGTCGTGAATGCCCAAGTGAAAGACCCAAAATATGGTCTTTCATTTAACAAATTCTTGACTTAAACATGTGGTGCTGTCACTTGCCACATGTCGCTCTTTAAAGGTCTCTTCTTGGTCTTTTATTAACTAGTCCTTTTATCTCTAATTTTCTGCCCAATTTTCTCCCAATTTTCAATGACACTTGTCATTAAAGCCTTTGTTTGGATTGAAAGAAAGCAAGAGAAAAGAAAGGAAGGGAATTGAACTTCTCTTGGTTTCCACTGTTTGGACAAAAATAAGCAGAGGGAAAGTGAGAGAATGGAAAGGAACCTGAGGGAAACTTGAGCCAAATATATTTCCCCTCAAATTGGTGGGAAAGGAGGAGAAATCTTAAGACAAGAGAACTTTTCTCTTCCATTATCTGAAAACTTACCAATATAAGTTTCAATTCCCTCCTTTAATAACTTAGGAAAACAAATAGAGGAAAGGAAGTCTCATTTCTCTTCTATTCTTTTCCCCTCTTTTCCTCTCAATATTTCCTTTCCTTTCCTTTGTGCAAGTAAGGATCCAAACAAAGGCTAAATCTTAATTTCAAATATTAAAATTTCCATTGCCATTCGACTTTTATTTCTAAAACCATTCTTCAATTTTTCTATCGCTTGGTATTTTTCTTAGTCCAAAAATACCCTTAAATTTTAGAAAATTTCCAAATATTGTCAAAAATTATAATTCACTACTTATACACTCCAACTCAATTTTTAACATATATAAATCATAATTTCCAATATAATCACATTTGTAGATCAATTATACCTAGAAAATGTCAAATGAGTATATGAATAATTATTTTCATGTGCAAAAATCACAATTCACGTGTGTGTGTATGCTATATTATGTATGAGCATGAAATGCATTTTTCTTAACCTCTCTTTGATCTCACAAGTAAAACGACATGTTACACATATGATTTAGGTTTTAGCAAGAACGTCACTTAAAGGGTGTGATTTGTGTCATATGGGTATTATAGCCTCTAAACATAATGTTTCTGTAGTTAACTTTTGACTTATTATAACTCTTTAACTTAATAGAGCCTTCAAATGTGTGTTGGTGGAAAAATATGATACTAAAGTTTTATTAAATTACTTGTGTGTTTGAAATATGGATTGGTAAAGTATACTTATTAGCTTGTGAATTCGTAATCACTTTGTTAGATTGTTGCTTATAAGACTGTTTTGTTCTTGGAATATTTGAAATAGGTATTGGATATGTTACTGAAGCATATAGAATTACTACATCAATTATTGAATTCGTAAGATTAATGGCTTGATTGACAATTGCATCAAGTCAATGACCAATAATTAATGGTGAGTGGATGTGTTGTATAAGTTTAATTTTATGCGTCTGATATTGATAAAGGTTTGATTGTTCTCAATATATTAAACATTTATATTTGACAGTTTGACTTTAACACAAGGAGTGTAAATGTTGCACATTGTGTTGAGGTAATGTAATCATTTTATATCATATAAGGATTACTTAATTGAATTGAATTTTTGATTGAAATGAGATATTAAAATTATTTGATATCAATGACAAGTATACTGTATCTTTTAACCTATTAATGTGATTAATATGGATTGAAGGTAATATTGATATGTTTTATAAACAGAAATCATACTAAGTAAAAATTTATGATGATAAAGTTGAATTTCAAGTTAATTTTTTAATAATTGTATTTAATTGAGTTGAGCATTTGTTATTACATTGTTAATCCTGGAGCATGATGCTACAAAATGGCAAGATAAATTCTTTTGTTCTCGTTTTCATGTGTTACTGTGGTTAAGATCATCCATCTATCCGTCTATTAACATTTAATAAATAAATGGATGATCTCGAACAGAGAGTGACACAAGAAAACGAGAATAGCCACTCTCTGCCCTAAAATGACAGCTTTTATCAATGGAGAAAATCGATATATGAGGCTTTGAATCTAGGCTAGGTCCAGGGATATGAAAAGCAAACCAAATAAATAAAAAGGAAAAAGGTTAAACGGCTGGGCTAGCTACAAATTTGAAAAAGATTGTTTGAGCCCAACGGATGAGCCTTGATCAGCCCAAGAAGAAATTAGGTGGTGAGCAATGGCAAAGGGCCCAGGGACAAACATAGGAGCCAGTTCCCCACTCTCAACGTTGAAATCCCCTGATAAATTCTGTCCTTTCTCTACACCCTGACACATTTGCTCTACTTTAGTGGCTGCTGTCCTTTGCGCCTTCTTGTATTCCGCAGCCATCAATGCGTTTTTTACTTCTTCTCTACCATGCCACTGAGCATCTACGCAAAGCAAACAAATTGTTTGTTACAAGAATCATGCCAAAACCTGGTTCGATTTGACATCATAAGATTAAATTCAACTCCTACCATAAGTATATTTGCAAATACCTACTCTACTAGCATACACCTATCAATTCCAAATAACACTCTATAAAACTGAAAGCCAGTTCGTTGGTCCACCATCAGCATGCTATCATGCTGAAGATTTATCCATGAAAACTGCACCTACCAAGCAAATAATTCGAACCATAAACTCATAAAACAAGCTATTGTTGAAACGTTTTCTTACCATACATCTCAATGTACATAAAAATATTCAGTAAAACTTTAGTTTTGTAATTAGATAACATATTATTTTAATTGTTTATTAAGAAATTATGAATTATTTTTCATTGTAATTTTCTTTAGTCGTTACTCTACATCAAGACAACCACTACACTAGAAATTCACGTACATTATGCAAATACAGAAAAGAAAGAAATTCTCTTTTATTGCATTGAAAACATTTCAGTCAACTACATTAATTATAAATTGCATACTTTTAAGAATGAATTAAAAAGATAACACTAGGAATCTAAAAATAGATAAAATTCTAAGTGTCTGTCAAAAAGGTTAATAATGTTACAGCATGAACAAAGTTTTCTGAGCTAAATAACAACCAGGAGGGCTCCTCCTGAGTTTTAGCAAAGGACACAAGTTTGCTTGTTCTTGAACCCTAAACTATAATACCCATCAAAAGTAAAAGCATGTACTCAATTTCTTGATTTCAAGAAAAAAATTTCATCAACAAATATTAACATAACCTAATTGCTATCTCTATTTATCACTTCATACGTTCTGTTAGTGTTCTGTTATCCGCACAAAGCATGAACTAAAATTTGTTGTCTAGTCAGAGAAGAAAATGGTCTATCTCACTATCATTCAACTCATGAAAATATTCCTCCAAATCCCTCCACACACATTTTCATGCCTTGGGATGGTAATCAAAAAGGCACGACAAAGGAGGGAGTGGAAGAAGGTCATAACAGTTAAACTAAAAAAGGTGCAGTATAAGACTGATGCAGGAGCATACAATGATTCTATTAGACTTGGAAATAAATTTCGATTTGGATTACTTTGGACTGAAAGTCGTTAGACTATTATTCAGGTTTCAAAGTTGTTATCCCTTCTTCAAGAACAGTTCCTAACTGTTGAGCTTAATTTCACTCCTCTATCATTTTCAATTCTATGTCCTAACCGCACTAGAAATTAGTCTAGCCCATCATAAGAAGAGGAGGTTAAGTTCAATCTAAAACAGATTTCTTATTAATGATTAATAGATACTGAAATTCTTCTCTAAAATATCGATTCCTCCAGTTAATTACTTTCTTCTTTGATCTGAATCTCACTCTCCCAAATTCTCTATGTAATTCCCCGTTTTCCTCTTCATTTCTGCTTTTCCTTCCACCGAATATCTAATCTAGGACTTGTCCTACATCAATCTCAAATTCCACTAATAAACAAGGGAAAAGGGGAAAGAAGCAACTTTTAAGTTTAGAAGTACCTTCCAGCTCTTCCTTGTCTACATTTATTTCATATGATTTTGCATACGCAAAAAAACCCACCATCAATTGACATGGCATGCTAGTTGGGCCAACTGAAAGGAAACCAAAACAGGTTCAGAGTTGGCAGCACAGTCAACAGATGAACTGAAGAGTCGCTACCAGGTTGAAATTTGCAGGAAAAAAAAGAGCACATCCAATCATAAACAGATAAAGAAGATTTTGTTTGTTGCAGAAAACGAACTCCACAATTAGGTTCATCACAAATTAAGGCCTGAATACAGTGCTACTCTTAAATAATTTTAGCTCCTGAGCCAAACATCTATTTTATGATAGAAGTGTAGGACTCTTGAGCTTAGGCAATGCCACTAGACAGGAAAGCAGGAGTGAACACCATCCTTTCCTATCAGTGATGGTAGCTTATTATTCAATCCAGTACGAGATAATAAGTAATTCAATGTCTTGAGATCAATACAACACTTTCAGAAACAACGCTGGAGATACATGAATAAAATGTCTATTTGGGTGATGAGGGACAAGCGGCAACTCTAGATTTTCATTCTAAAAATAGCTCTTTTACCACAAACTACAAGAATTGTAATAGCAGAAAGTGGAGAATCTCATTGAGTGTGTTAATTACATGACTATTGTGGAATGGATGAATGGTAAGTGAAAGTTTAATGTATAACAGTATCGTATGAAAATGCCAAAAAAATGTTTTCTGTATTGAAGAGATAATTTCCACAAAAATTGATTGAAGTAATGGCCTGACAAATCTTTGAACAAATCAACAGATGGTAGCATAATGACAATGGTAACTGCTTGAGTTTCCATATCCTAGAGAAGGTTATGATACAGTCTCATAAGATGTTTAATGGGTAAAATACACCAAGATCTGTGGTATTCTTCTTTTCTAATAACCCCATTTTGGTTCGAATTAAGCTTTTACATGTCCCTGCAGTTTGTTATATAACAAAACAGACTCTTGTTATTATTTCACCATATAATATCACAACTTCAAGTTACTAGACATAAATGCTTTAAAATAACATGTGAAATGAATTTTCAATCACTGATATAATATGTATAGAAAGTCTTGTTTTGCTAATAAACAAATCACATGGAACTTTAAGGCTAATTTAAACAGCACTGGGGTTCCAGAAAAAGATAGCAAAACAACTGGGGGTCTTGGTGTAACTAACCGCATTTATTTGTCTATTTTGTCCCAATAAGGAAAAACAAAATGAGAAGGAAGTTTCTAAGCTAGTAATATATACCAATTCATCCCTAGAAAAACCATATCAGTAACACAAGCAAAGAATTAGCACAACATGACACAGAATTAGCCAAAACTTTGTACCAGGCCATGGCTGGGAACTATGGTAGACAACTTCCCCCACTTCAATCCCAGTCTCTTCCCATGTTTCTCTCCTCACTGCCTCTTCTAAGCTTTCTCCAGGCTGAGGAGCATTTAAGAAAATAGAGAGAGAACAAGAAATAAAATAACAGTGAATCATATGTTTTTATATGGAGCATACACATATATAAAGCTTATGAGTAGCATACTTGACTAGCCTAACCTAAAAGACGAGAAAAAGTTGGGAGAGTTATGGCAGGATGACATATTTACCTCTATAAAACCAGCCAAGCAACTCCACATTCGAGGTACAAATCTTGACTGTCGGCTCAAAAGGGCACGATCATTTTCTCTATCAATAACCAGCATGATGACAACCTACAATAAGAACATATGGTGCCCGAAGGTGCACTTAATAACAATATGTGGCCATATCCAAATTCCATAACCTAGAAGCGGAGAGATCTTTGAAATAGATACCGGATCAACTCGAGGGTAGATCTTCTTCCCACACAGTTGATTCGAGCATTGTTTCCTTCTTCCAGCTTCCATGGGAACGGTTTTATCTCCACAATGACCACAGAAACGTGAAATATTATGCCATTCCAACAATGCCCTGGCCTAACAATATAAAAACTAAATCAAATTAATGTAATGCCTAGTAAACCAAGTTCCACAGAAAATTCATAACCTGAAACTATAAGGCTCATCTAGGAAAAAAAAAACAAAAACAAATGAGCCGCAAAAGCATGAGATCTGAAAGAAAGAAACAAATGAGCCTAGAAACAAATGAGCCGCAAAAACAAGCCTAGAAAGGAAAGCTCTGAAAGAAAGAAAACCTCAAGAGCCAGCCAAGAAGAGAGAAAGAGAGAGCGAAGGAAATATTTCAACAAACATAATGTTACTTTATAGCTCAACTAAGCCCAATAATAACCAACATATACAGCCTATTAACGGCTTCAAAATCCAAAAATACACCATCAAAAAGCATTATTCCCAGACACATAAAGATTTAAATAGCAATTAAAATCTTTCTTGCAGTGATGCCAACGTACATTCAACAACTATAGTGAGAGATAAACCAGCAAGTATACATATGATACCACAACGTTTTGACCTTACATTAAAGCCATTTTTTTAGTCAATCACCATCTCAACAGAAATATTTTTCCAAAATAATTCAACAAAAGAATCCTCATATGAGAACTTGGCATACAAAAATATCAACAACGATTATTACATATTACATATAAACCCGAAAAAGAGAAGTTAAGAAAGACCAGCAAACACCATAAAGCAGAATCATATCTGGGTAGAAGCAAATAGCAAAAGCAGTTCCTTGTTAAGAAACATGAACCTCTCAGTTTTGGCCAATAACCTGGAGGGCATATTTGGGCAATTAAAAACTTCATTTCTAAAACTATTCATCCTTTACCTCTCAATTTGAAAGAACACAAGGTGATGACGGTTTTTCAGTAATTTGCTACATTTAATAGAAACCCTTAATCCAAGAATATTTATGCTGGCTGCTAAGGCCACAAGCTAAGCACAAATAATTATTCTTATCTCGAACTATTTAAACTGACAATTAAGACGTCAATACATTGATCGAATCGAACCACAAAAGAACGTGCAAGTCACCATTGTCAAATGAAACAACAAGGAGTATTTGAAAGCCAAAATGACTCACGTGACCAGCAATAGCCAAATTACCCATCACATGCTCATCAGCCCAATCAGTGGCAACCATGAGGGTCCTTAACTCAACAAAACATAACCTTTTGCCACCCAATTCAGCGATCAAACCACCTGCATCAGAAACATCAATGGCCCAGTAAACTAGATCCTCCTTAGGTCCTGCACCCAAATAGACCATGCTCTTTTCGCTCAACTCAAACCCAGAACTCGCCAAGAGTTTTTTGCAATGGGCCAAAGTTATCCAACCCAGATTCCAGTTTGGTTCCACACCATCATCACTGCTTGAAGAGGCCAGAGGTCTGCCCTTTCTGAAAGGCAAAACCTTGAAATTGAGAGAAGACAGATGGGTAGTGCTTTCAAGGAGTTGACTCTTGAGGGTTTCAAGAGCTAAGGTTGGCGAAAATGGCTCGGTGGGTTTGGGGGTTTTGGACCGGAGAGGATTACCTGCAAAGGCATGAGACTGTAAGTTTAGGGACATAGTTGTTGGTCGAGAAAGATAGGCGAGAGCTTTTGTGAAAGTTTTACGCAGGGAAAGTTTAGATGCGAGAGACAAAACGAAAATTGAGGACGAAGAAGTAGAACTAGAAGAAAAGAGGGAGAAGAGCATGACTCTTCCATTGGATGGTTGAAATCTCACCTGTTTTGATTAGGCAAGCAGAAGGCGTTTGAAGGTGACTCAGCCAGTCTTCGGGTTTAGGCAAACGACATCCGTCCTCATTTCCACACAACTGTGTGGCCCCACATATCCTTTTTTAAATGAGAAATTAAAAAAATTATTAAAAAATTAGAAAAGATTATGGGTCTCTCCCAGATGGGATAGACCACATTAGTTCACTGAGTATATCTAATATAGCAGAACAAGATGACGTTTAACAAAAAGATATGTTGTTTGACATTTAGGGTAAAAGGAACTTTGTCTTTCTTGAATTTTCGAACCTTACTCGATTGAGGAAGATCATTGACAATGCTCTGATGGCGATGTTTGCGGTGGCTCTATGGATCAACTTCTTCTTGGTTCTTCGTTTAACTAACTCCTCTTCTCAAGTAACAGACTCTATCTCAAACAACCTTTGGGGATTAGTGCATTATATGTTTTGCTAATAACTTGCTTTATTTTCGAAGGAGGGAAAAAATTCTCTGAGGACTCAACTCTTCGGTGACAAGCTAGTGAGGGAGATCATGACTCAGGTCAGTAGTAATTCCTGCTTTATATCCTTACTCGAATCCCTTCTTAAATCGAACTCTATAGCCTTATTACGTATGGCTAATCTGAGTTCCACTTGTCAGGGTTTGATTTTCTTAAAGATTTACAAAGACTTTAGAGTCTACCCAAAAAGGGAGAACAGGGAGGAGATCTCATCCACGAAAAAGGTATGCGATTTAAAGATTTATAGATCTTCCTTTCTTTTCCTTGAAAACTCCACTGTTTAAACAATTATTTGTTGGTGACAGGGATATAGATGAATAGCATTGATCTTCAAGCAGTGTTCAACCCAAAAAAGGGAGAGTAAATCCAGGTGAGTCAGTACTTGACAGTCTTACTGTTTCCTTAGATACTGTGAAGAATAATCTGCTTGTATAATAATAGGTACTGTTGTGAACTGTGGTTGGATTTCTTTTCTGCATTGAGAATTGAGTAACTAGTTTATAAGAGAGATCTGAAATGGCTAGTGCTATATTTTCCATACTAGGGTCATTTTTCTACTACAGTGTAGGTTTAACTGATTGATGATCAGTTGCTCCCTTATGCTGGCAGTAGTAAGTTTTATAAGAGAGATTAACAAAGTAAATTGGTCTTTAAACCTTCTACTATTCCTCTTTTTCTAGATAACTTGAAAACATGTAGCCATCGATGGTAGTATAATAGCCCTATCATATTTTGAAATATTCAAGTTAGGTAATTCCTGTATGATATCTGTGAGTCTGCCATAGTTGAAATTAGGGGCACATAGAGTGGAAAATTTTGCATATATTCCTCTGGAGAATACACATGCAAGGAAGAGGTGATCTCTGGTTTCATCCTCTAGATTGTACAGAATACATAGCTTTGAGGAAGTTAGGAATTTCAACTTATCCATGGCACTTAGTCTGTCTCACATTGCTAGCCAGAGCAGAAAACTAACTTTAGGTCTAAGGGCCTTATTCCATATCAATGCATCCCACCCTACTCGATTTTTAGTCCTCCCCCTCATCTTTCTTACTTCCTTAACAGTAATCACAGAAACAGGTACCCTTCCTTAAATATGTATCTCCCTCCCTATGACTTCTAAATTGAGGAATGTGTAGAAGTGTAGTCTCATATGAGGAAAGAGACCAGTTCCTATTTCTTATTATTTCTTGGAGCTTAGTATCCTTAGGGAACCGATTTAGTAGGGAATTTGCCATATGGTTTAGTATTAAAGGTCCACTCCTTGTCCAGTTGTCATATTATAAGGAAAGTCTGTCTCCTACCCTTATTTGGCAAGTAATGTGTAACATCCCATCACCGATGGGAAGGGTAAAATAGTAAATTAGAACGAGTTATGAGTGTGTAAACTCATCTCGGCA
>JANSVA010000216.1:14791217-14810037 GCA_025504915.1 Erythroxylum reticulatum | reverse complement strand
TGAGCCTTTTTCTACATCAACATCATTAATAGCCTGTGTATATGTATTGGGATCCGTTTTTACTTAGTTTGAGATAGGATTAAGCCTTCTCCTAGACCTAGATACCTATTTGGTTGTCTCATAACCCTCCCACGACGTCTAGGCACTACTTGATGTTCAGGTTGCTCTTCTGATTCAACTCTTAAATCCATTTTGATATCTTATTTCATTATATCCATATCAACTCTTGAATTTGATGAAATAGATAAGTCCTTTAGTTCTACTTCACTTCTTTGTGATTTTTCACAAACTCTTCCTTTAAGAAGGTTGCATTTGTTGACACAAATACCCTCCTGTCCTGAGGACTATAAAAATAGTACCCTCAAGTACCCATAAGATATCCTATAAATAAACATACTTCTATCCTTAGTCCATCTTTGTAGATTCAGGCCTTAAAACATGGGTTGGATAGCCGCAAGTCCTCAAGTGCCGCAATGAAGGCAATCAGCCATTCCACAACACCCTAGGTGTTTTAGGCACCGATTTGGATAGAACAAACTTAAAATGATAAGTTACAGTTTGTATGGCATATCCCCATAATGATTTTGTAAGATTAGCATAGGGCATCATTGATCTTACCATTTCCAATAGAGTCTTATTTCTCCTCTCAGTTACACCATTCCATTGAGGTGTTCAAGGAGTTGACAAGTTGGACACTATTCCATTATCAATTAAATATTACTGTAACTCTCTAGATAAGTACTCATCCCCTCATTCTGATCAAAGTTGTTTTAATGTCTTGCTTAGCTGCTTCTTAGCTTCAAATTCAAATTCTTTAAACTTTTTAAAGGACTCACTCTTTTTATGCAGCAAATACAAATAGCCATGTCTAGAGTAATCATCTATAAAGGTTATTACATAACCTCCTCTAGCTTGTTCGTTCATAGGCCCACACATATCAATATGTATCAGGTCCAACGTGGATTCAGATCTGTTTCCTTTAGAAAAAAATAAGGCCTTGCATTTTTCCTTCAATACAAAATTCATAGGTGGCTAATGGATCATTAACCCCATAAGGATCCCATCCTTCACTAACCTGTCAAGTCTTTTTTTATTGATATGACCCATTCTTAATTGCCACAAATAGTTTGAATTAATGCTAGAGACATTGGAATGTCTTGGTTTTATCAATTTTGTGGTGTTTAGTGAGCCTATTATAGTTTTTCTAAAGAATAATCCCTATTTAATTGTCTCATTACAAATAAAATCCTTATTCTTATATATTGAAACAACATTTTCAAAATATAAGGAATAACCAGATTTTATTTAACAAAAACAGAAGTCATGTTTGTTACAATCATTGGCATGTAATAAACATTCTCTAAATATAACCTATATCCACTAGGATGTTGGAATAATGTAAATATAATGCCCTAGAAAGCAAGTGTATTTACATGTAACTTAATTTTCTTCCAGTTACAGTTTTGTAATGAAAATATTTATTATTAATGAAACAAAAGAGTTTGGTTTCATATGTATGAGCATTATATATCTAGTTTAAAAAAAGGTTCACATACATAGAGATGTATGGGAAACATGTATATTTTTATAATCCAAATTAATTGATTCACAGTTGAATAATCAAGTTGGTTTCTTAATTATAGTTTAAATTGTAGTCTTGCGATTTATCTCCATGTAAGTAAAGGAGTTTACTTCAAGGGAAAGATGAGTTTCATATCATTATAGTAGTGGACTATCGATAATGGCACTATTAAATGAATTTGGAATCAAGTATGTTTTTATGAATAAAGTGGGTCGCTACTTTAATCTTAAAACATACAACTTAAGCATTCTCTTATTATGAACCATAATCTTGATGAGTGGTGAACTCATATGTGCTTCATTATAATTCTTGATATAATCATAATGGATTTTTACAGATTATTAATCTAGTGTCTGCATGTTGGAATTATTAATAGAAACATGTATAAGGAACTTTCACTTAAATAAAGAGTTTATAGTGATATCGTCACTTCTAGATGTTTTAAGGGGATTTGGTGATTAAGCTGGCACCAATAATTTGATGGACTAGCTACCCATCAAGTCTTAACACTAAGATGAGATTTTTTGTGTTAATTACCATATAAAGTAAAACAAGAGATGTAGAAGAAAAGGCCAACATAAGGGCAAAATGATAATTTTATCCTTTGATGTGTGGATGGCTATAATAATGTTCAAAATAGGGTTTACAATTGGATAAAAATGTATGTTCTCATAATATTTAGTGATTCAAGAGTTCAACTAATTGTCTTTAGTGGAATGACATTTAGTTAATAAGCTATAATTATTTCTATTGAGATTAAATTAATTCTAGGCTTATTAGAGCTTGAATTATCTAAGTTCAATAAGATTCCCCATTTGGCTTGAAGGAATGTTATCAAGCAAAGTAAGAACTGTAAATGGAGGTTTTAGAAGCCCATAATTGAATGTTGGACTTGCACTAATTAATGGTTAATTAGAAGCCCAAACATACATTTAGAAATGGGCTAGACTTTAGTGTAATTTAATTAATTGGATTAATTAAATTAAAACAAATTTTTTAAGAAAGTAAAGTGCAATTTCGTTTTTCATTAGCCTAAAATGTGCAGCTGCACATTTAACATTGAATTGCTAAATAAATATGGTATTTATCATGGTTTATCATCATTAAATGGAGTTATGAACTTAACATTAAGTGGTTAATGGTTATGTTTTACTAATAGCATGTAACCTATTAGTATTCATTAGATTAAAGAAGAAAGATGTACATTGGATGGACCATCTTTCTTCTTTCATCATTAAAAACAAAATTGATAGTTCTCATTTAGGTTAATAGACTTTTCATGTAGTCATCTTAAATACAAATGAGAAGACTCTTATTTAGTGGCTTCTTTATGATTGATTAAATGATGAAATGATGCATTGGATGGAAAACGCTTCTTTCCGTTGTTGTTAACCGAAAGTGTGAGGGAGTAAGAAGGGGTTCTTATATTTTTATCACTCTCTCTCCTATCTTGAATGAAAGAATCGAAAATTACGTGAGAGTGTCTCATTCTTTGTTTTCTTCTTTCTTTTAAGAAAATTCTCCTCCAAAGTTGTCTTCTTCTTTCCCACCAAAGTATCTTGTTAACCAAGTTGTCCAAGAAGAACAAGTGGTAGATCAAATTAGTTGAGGATACAACAGCAAGGAGAGGATAGATTGACAAAGGATTGGATACAAGAAGAAAGGATAGCGTAGCAAGGAATTAAAGTTGTAGTGAAGGATTTGGTAATATCACCATCTTATTATTATGTTTATTATCTTAATACCGTATCATGTGTGGCTATGCATGTTGGTTTGGATATATTGCTCCTGATGTAATTTAGATTTCTAAAAAGTTTTGAAATCTACTGTTTAACCAAATCATACATGTTTTAGTTTTCTGATCCAACATAGGAAAGTCCAGGATAAATACCCCCACAAATTATGCTGAAACATAGGATCCATCTGCTATCTTGTCTTGAAACTGACCTTTAGGTAGTCTTTTAATTTACTGGAAGCCCTACAAATGATTGCAAACATGGTTAGTGGCTCCTGAATCTAATATCCAAGAATCAGATAAATCTGCCACATTTCTAATTCCTAACAAACTAAGGAAACCCATACCTTCTTTGCTTTTGAGGAAAACAAGGTAGACTGGATAGTTTCTTTCTAGTGGCCCATCTCATCACAGCGAGAACACTTTCCTTGATGTTCTCTTTGGCCTTCTTTTTTATGGGCTGGGCCTTGACCCCTGTTTGGGCCTTCTTTTTCATTAGACCCTTCTTCTTTTTCTTGTCCTTACCTTTGGGCTTAGAAGAAGATGCTACATTAGCTTCTGACTAATGAGTCTTGATATTTAATATCTCCTCCATACTCTAAAGGGTATTCATCAACTCACTTAAGGCGTAATCATTGCTATTGAGATCATAGTCCAACTTAAATTGCTGAAAAGAAAAGTTTAAGTCATTGATGATTTTAATCATCTACGTGTTCACATCCATATCCGCCCCAAACATCTCAGCCTCAATGATTGCAAAGATTACCTTAAGCATGTAATCCTACACTGGTTCACCAAGTTTTTGTTTAAGATTGTGAAAGGTAGCTTTCACCCTTGTAGACTTGGTCTTAATACCAAACATCTCATGAAAGAATTATAAATGCAGGTTTTAAAAGCCCATAATTGAATGTTGGGCTTGCTCTAATTAATGGTTAATTAGAAGCCCAAATGTACATTTAGAAATGGGCTAGACTTTGGTGTAATTTAATTAATTAAATTAATTATATTAAAATGTTAAGTTCTTAAAGAAAGAACGTGTAATTTCAATTTTTGGGCTGAATGTCCAGCTGCACATTGAAGATTCAAATGTTAAATAAAGATGGTATTTATCATGCTTTGTCATGATTAAATGGAGTAATGATGTTACCAATAAATGGTTTAATGGTTATCTTTTAATGATAGCATGTAACTTATTAGCATTCATTGGATTAAAGAAGAAAGATGTACATTGGATGGACCATCTTCCTTCTTTCATCATCAAAAACGAAATTGATAGGTCTCATTTAGGTTAGTAGACTTTTCATATAGTCATCTTAAAGACAAATGAGAAGAGTCCCATTTAATGGCTTCTTTATGATTGATTAAATGAGTAAATGGTGCATTGGATGGAAAACTCTTCTTTCTTTCGTTGTTAACCAAAAGTGTGAGAGAGCAATAAGGGGTTCTTACATTTTTATCATTCTCTCCCCTATCTTGTATGAAAATAAAAAAAATTGCATGAGAGTGTCTCATTCTTGGTCTTCTTTCTTCTAAAAAAATTCTCCTCCAAAGTTTTCTTCTCCTTTCCCACCAAATGATCTTGTTAACCAAGTTGTCCAAAAAGAACAAGTGGTAGATCAAATTGGTCAAGGATACATTATCGAGAAGAGTATACAATAACAAGAAGAAGAGGATACATCATTTAGGAGAGGATATATTGTCGAGGATAGTATAGCAAAACGAAGTAGTTGATAATATAATCTCTATGTTGTTTATGTTTATTATTATCCTTATACCATATCACACATAGATTGATATGATGATTTGGATCTATTGCTTTTGCTGCAATTTAGTTTTCTAAAAAGTTTTGAAATCTACCGTTTCTCCAAATATGGCACGCTTTCTTTTTCCGATCTAATAATTGGTATTAGAGCCAATTTTCTTATGCATGATTTCAGTTCCTAAATGTGTGATGCATAGGTTGGAAATCATTTTTGTATGTTGCATATTTTTATGTTATAGAAATATATATGGTGTATGTTTTGCTCATTTGGTTGTCCATAGATTCTAAAGTTACCTTGTAAGATTTCTTTATTTAGTTTGTAACAAGGAGGGTGGTCTATCATCACCATGTTTCCTTCTTGGTTTCATTTTTATGTTTACTTGATTATGTAATGTACAAAATCATGTAATGATAAAGATGAAGAAGCTATGGATTGAAGAAAGGAAGAGGTAAAGTTTTGGTTATGGTTATGGTGTCTTAGTTATTTTTATGTTTTTAGAAAACAAATGTGCTGGAATTTTGTTTTAACAAAATTTTGATCGTATGAACCTTTTTACAACAAAATTTCATTGTTTACAAGTGCTAGAATTTCTATGTAATATTCATAAGTTTTGGTTTTGGTGAAAAACAAGTGTAGCTTTTTGTTTTCTTATGGGCAAAAATTCAATTTTATGAAAATCAAATTGTGTTAAAAAGTAAAGCCATTGCACACTTTTTACCAATTGGGCTGGGTCATATGAGCAAAGAGTTTGAAGCGTAAGATCCAAGTCCAAGAAGAATATTTTAGGCCTAAAAGGCTTGTAAATTTTTTTTTCCTAAGATGGACAATCAAATGTGGCTTATTATTTCATGTGATGAATGGATAAATGAAAGCAAATAATATGTGATATGATGTGATTGCTTGTCATTTAGAAAATCACCAACCCTAGGCTTTCCATGCATTCATTATGTATGAGATATAATGAAACAATATAGGATGGATGATAAATTGCATCTAGACAAGATGGTAATTAAAATTTAAAGCCCAAAAAGATTGAGTAGGAGAGGATGCTCATGTGAGAGTCCACGGTCTCCAAATGATGGCCCATTTGCATGTGGTGAAATGCTACTCCCCACTGGAGAGTATGAATCCTAGGTCTCGTATGTTTGGGTTTCCTTAAAGATAAGTCCATTTATTGGTAGCAAATGTGACCTCCCACCGAGGCATGATTTGTTAGTACCATTAGTGAATGAATCAAATGGTTAAACACTTAACATATTTTATCAATAACCTATCCACCGTAGCTCTATTGGTAAAATTATGAACCAAATTAAGACACTTCTTTAAAAGCTAAGCATGAAAATGCTTAGTAGTTTTTTTTAATTGGAGGGTCCCAGTTTTTCTTTTAATGGATAGGATGGCCAACCATCACTTAGTCTATTATAAATAAGAAAAATAACCCTCGTATAAAGATTTAATTATTTTTAAGTTTTGTTAAATCTATTATCATGCATACATGTATCATGATTTTATACTAAGTTCCAATTTTATTGACTAGTATGCTCATGTTTTAATAATTTATATTTTTAGACATAATCAACCACAAAATGAATCCATTCATTTTACTCTTGACAAATAAAAAAATAGAAAACGGAGAGAATTTTAATGAACAGAGACGTAACCTTGACTTTTTTCTTCAATATGAACGTATTTCATGGGTTTTAACTAGAAATGAGCCTGCACCTCTAGGTGGAGATTTAATTCCTGAGATAGTCCAATAATATGAACGTTGGCAGAATGCTGATAAAAACTACTGAGTGTTATATTCTAGCTTCTGTCAGCGGCATATTGCCAAAGCAAATTGCTTGCATGAAAACTGCTAGTTCTATGGCCCATCACCTACATGAGATGTTTGGTGTGAGGACTAGGACTGCAAGAGTAAAAGCTATCCAAACGTTTCATAATCTCAGATAAAAACCTGGTGAACTAGTGTGAGATTACATGATGAAGGTAATCTCTGCGGTCACTAAGGTTGAGATGCTTGGGGCAGACATGGTTGTGGATACACAGATGATTATGATCATCAATAGCTTAAACTCTTCCTTTCAGCAGTTTATGTTAGATTATGAGCTTAATAGCAAGGATTACACCTTGGGTGAGTTGATGAATACCTCCAGAGTACGGAGGAGATATTGAATATTAAAGCTCATAGGCTAGAAACTAATCTCGCGTCTTTTTCTAAGCCCAAGGGTAAGGGCAAGCAGAAGAAGAAGGGCCTAATTAAAAAGAAGGCCCAAACAAGGATCAAGGCCTAACCCATGAAAAAGAAAGCCAAAGAGAACATCAAAGGAAAGTGATTACACTGCGATTAGATGGGCCATTGGAAAAGAACCTGTCCAGTCTACCTTGAGTTGCTTAAGAGCAAAAAAGGTATGGGTTTCCTAAGTTTGTTAGAAACTACAAAAGTGGCAGATTTATCTGATTCTTGGATATTAGATTTAGTAGCCACTAACCATGTTCTCAATTCTATACAAGGGTTCCAGAAAAGGAAAAGACTACCTAAAGGTCAGTTTCAAGTCAAGATAGCAGATGGATCCTATGTTTCAGCAGAATCAGTGGGAGTAGTTATCTTGGACTTTCCTAGTGGTTATAGGTTATACTTGGAGGATGTTTATTACATGTCAGTGATTGTAAGGAACATGATTTCTGTTTTTTGTCTAATAAAATCTGCTTATTCCTTATATTTTGAAAATTTTGTTTCAATATATGAGAATAAGGATTTTATTTATGATGTGATAATTAAACAGGGACTGTTTTTTATAGAGCCTATGACAGGCTCACTAAACACCATAGAGTTGATAAAACTAAGACATTCCTATGACTCTAACATTAATTCTAAATATATGTGGCACTTAAGAATGGGTCATATCAATCAGAAAAGACTTGACACGTTAGTAAAGGATGGGATCCTTTTAGGCTTGGATAATAATCCATTACCAACTAGTGAATCTTATATTGAAGGAAAATGACTATGGCCTCATTTCCCTCTAAAGGAAACAAATCTTAATCTATGTTGGACTTGACAAATATAGATGTGTGTGGCATCTATAACATTCTTTAATATGAACGTATTTCATGGGCCCACACACATCTATATGTGCCAAGTCCAACGTAGATTTAGATTTGTTTCCTTTAGAAGAAAATGAGGCCTTAGTCATTTTTCCTTCAATACAAGATTCATAACTGGGTAATGGATCATTATGTAAGCTTAAAAGGATCCCATCCTTTCCTAACCTGTCAAGTCTTTTCTGATTGATATAACCCATTATTAAGTGCCATAGATATTTAGAATTAATGCTAAAGTCATTGGAATGTCTTAGTTTTATCAACTCTATGGTGTTTAGTGATCCTATTATAGGTTCTATAAAAAACAATCCCTGTTTAAATATCACATCACACAAAAAATCCTTATTCTCATATATTAAAGAAACATCTTCAAAATATAAGGAAGAACTAGATTTTATTAGACAAAAAACAAAATTCATGTTCCTTACAATCATTGGCATGTAATAAACATCCTTCAAATATAACCTATGACCACTAGGAAAGTCCAAGACAACTACACTCACTAATTCTGTTGAAACATAGGATCCATCTGCCATTTTGACTTAAAACTAGCCTTTAGGTAGTCTTTTCCTTTGCTGGAACCCCTGCAAAGTATTGCAAACATGGTTAGTGGCTCCTGAATCTAACATCCAAGAATCAGATAAACCTGCCACATTTCAAGTTCCTAGCAAACTTAGAAAACCCATACCTTGTTTACTTTTAAGGGACTCAAGGTAGAATGGGTGGCTTCTAATCCGATGGCCCATCTAATCACAGTGAAAACAGTTTCCTCTGATGTTCTCTTCGGCCTTCTTTTTCATTGGTTAAGCCTTGACCCCTATTTGGGCTTTCTTTTTCATTGGATACTTCTTCTTTTACTTGCCTTTACCTTTGGGCTTAGAAGAAGATGCTACATTAGCTTTTGGCCTATAAGCCTTGATATTTAATATCTCCTTTGTACTTTGAAGGGTATTCATCAACTCACTCAAAGTGTAATCCTTGTTGTTGAGCTCATAGTCCAACTTAAACAGCTGAAAAGAAGAGTTTAAGCTATTGATAATCCTAATCATTAGCGTGTCCGCATCCATATCCACCCCAAGCATCTCAGTCTCAGTGACCGCAGAGATTACCTTCATCATGTTTGAGATTATGAAAGGTTTTGATAGCTTTCACTCTTGCAAACCTAGTCCTCACTCCAAACATCTCATATAGGTGATGGACCATAGCACTAGTAGTTTTTATACAAGCAATTTGTTTTTGCAACATGCCACTGACAGAAGCTAGAATATAACACTTAGTAGCCTTGTCAGCATTTTGCTAATACTCATGTTGCTGGACTATCTTAGTAGTTGAATCTCCACCCGGAGTTGCAGGTTCATTTTTCGTTAATACGTTCATATTGAAGAACAATGTCAAGGTTACATCTCCATTCATT
This sequence comes from Erythroxylum reticulatum, assembly GCA_025504915.1. Lineage (NCBI taxonomy): Eukaryota > Viridiplantae > Streptophyta > Magnoliopsida > Malpighiales > Erythroxylaceae > Erythroxylum > Erythroxylum reticulatum. The sequence goes on along the minus strand of JANSVA010000216.1, from coordinate 14,800,438 downwards.
AAAATTCTCTCCATTTTCTAATTTTTTATTTGTCAAGAGCAAAGAGTGTGGATTCATTTTGTTGTTGATTATGTTTGAAAATATAAATTATTAAAAAACATGAGCATACTAGTCAATAAAATCATGATGCATGCATGATGATAGATTTAACAAAACTTAAAAATTTTAAGACTTTATATGACGGTTGTTTTTCTTATCTATAACAAACTAAGTGACAGTAGGCCATCTTATCCATTAAAAGAAAAACTGGGACCCTCCTACTAAAAAAGCTACCAAGCATCTTTATGCTTAACTTTTAAAAAAGCGTCTTAATTTGATCCATACTTTTACCAACAGAGCTACGGTGGGCAGGTTATTGATAAAATATGTAATATATTTAACCATTTGATTCATTCACTAATAGTACTTGCAAACCATGCCTCGGTAGGAGGTCACATTTTCTAGAAATAAATGGACTTATCCTTAAGGAGACCCAAACCATGCAATACCTAGGATTCATGCCCTCCGGTGGGGAGTAACACTTCACCACCTGAAAATGGGTCATCATTTGGAGACCGTGGACTCTCACATGAGCATCCTCTCCCATTCAATCTTTTCCAGCTTTAAGTTTTAATTACCATCTTGTCTAGATGCAATTTATTATCCATCCTATGTTGTTTCATTATATATCTCATACATAATGAATGCATAGCAAAGCCTAGGGTTGGCAATTTTCTAAATGACAGGCAATCACATAATATCACATATTATTTTCGTTCATTTATCCATTCATCACATGAAATAATAAGCCACATTTGATTGTCCATCTTGGAAACAAAAAAATAATTACAAGCCTTTTAGGCCCAAAATATTCTTCTTAGATTTGGATCTTCCGCTTCGAACACTTTGCTCACATGACTCAGCCCATTCGGTATAAAATGTGTAATGGCTTTACTTTTCAACACAAATTTTGATTTTTATAAAACTGAATTTTTTCCCAAAAGAAAAAAATCTGAACTTGTTTTTCACCAAAATGGAAACTTATGAATATGACATAAAAATTCTAGCACTTGTAAAAAAGGAAATTTTGTTACAAAAAAGTACATGCAATCCAAAATTTGTTAAACAAAATTTCAGCACTTTTGTTTTCTAAAATCCGAAATTTAGCCAAGACATCATAGTCAAAACCAAAAATTTACCTTTTCCTTTCTTCAATCTATGGCTTCTTCACCTTCATCACTACATGATTTTGTATATTACATAATCAAAGAAAACATAAAAATGAAATCAAGGAGGAAACATGGGGATGATAGACCACCCTCCTTGTTACAAACCAAATGAAGAAATCTTACAAGGTAACTTTAGAATCTATGGACAAACGAAAGAGCAAAACATACACCATATATATTTCTATCACATAAAAATATGCAGCATACAAAAATGACTGCCAACCCATGCATCATATATAGGAACCGACATCATGTATAAAAAAATTGGCTTTGGTACCAATTGTTGGATTGAAAAAAGAAAGCATGTTATATTTGGAGAAACGGTAGATTTGAAAACTTTTAAGAAATCTAAACTATAGCGGAAGCAATATATTCAAATCATCATGTCAATCTATACATGATATGGTATAAGGATAATAATAAACACAAACAAGATGAAGATTATTATCGATTCCTTCGCTACAGCTTTAACTCCTCGCTGTGTTATCCTCTCCTTCTTGTTTCCAACCATAGCTTTACCTTTGTCAATCTTTCCTCTCCTTGTTGTTGTATCCTCAACCAATTTGATCTACCACTTGTTCTTCTTGGACAACTTGGTTAACAAGATCCTTTACTGGGAAAGGAGAAGAATTGTTTGGAGGAGAATTTTCTTAGAAGAAAGAAGGAAACAATTAGAAACTTCTCATTCTAGGTTTCAGCCATGCATAGCTGAGAGGAGAGAGTTGGTTAAAACAATGCAAGAACACTTTCTTACACACACCAATTTTGCTTATGCATGAAAAGGAAAGAAGACTGAGCATCCAATGCATCGTACCTTTCTTTAATAAAACATAAAGAACCATTAAATAAGACACTTCTCATTTGTTTTAAGATGGCTATATGAAAAGACCAATCACCTAATATGAGACCTATCAATTTTGGTTTTTGATGATGAAAGAAGGAAAATGGTCCATCCAATGTACCTCTTTCTTCTTTAATCCAATGAATGCAAAAAGGTTATATGATATTATTAAAAGATAACCATTAAACCATTTAATGGTAAATTCATAACTCCATTTAATGATGATAAATTATGATAAATACCATCTTTATTTAGCAATTTAATGTTAAATGTGCAGCCGCACATTCAGCCCTAATAAAATCAAAATTCCTTCTCCTTTCTTTTAAAATTTTGTTTTAATTTAATTAATCAAATTAATCAAATTAAACCAAAGTCTAGCCCATTTTTAAATGCACATTTGGACTTCTAATTAACCATTAATTAGTGCAAGTCCAACATTCAATCATGGCCTTTAAAAAATATATTTTATTTCTTACTTAGCTTGATAACCTTCCTTGAAGCCAAATAGGGAATCTTATTGAAATTAGTTAATTCAAGCTCCAATAAACCTAGAAATAATTTAATCTCAATAGAATTAATTCTAGCTTATTAACTAAATGTCATTCCACTTAAGGAAATTAGTTAAACTCTTGAATTATTAAATACTATGAGAACATAAATTTCATGTCTAATTGCAAACCCTATTTTGAACCTTATTATAGCCATCCGCACAACAAAGGGTAAATTTATGATTTTTCCCTTATGTTGGTTTTTCCTTCTAGATCTACCATTTTACTTTATGTGATGATTCACACACAAGATCTCATCTTAGTATTAAGACTTAATGGATAACTAATCCATCAAACTACTGGCACCAGTTTAATCACCAATCTCCATAGAACATCTAGAAGTGATGATATCACTATAAACTATTTATTTGAGTGAATGTTCCTTAATACATGTTTCAATTAATAATTCCAATATGCAGATACTAGATTAAAACTTTGCAAAAATCCACTCTGATCATATGAAGAATTATAATGAAACTTATATGAGTTCACCACTCATTAAGATTATGGTCTATAATAAGTGAATGCTTAAGTTATATGTTTTAAGATTAAAGTAATGACCCTCTTTATTCTTTAAAACATACTTGATTCCAAATTCATTTCATAGTGCCACTATTAATAGTCAACTACTATCATGATATGGAATTCATCATTCCCTTGAAGTAAACTCCTTTACTTACATGGAAATAAATCGCAAAACTACAGTCTAAACTATAATCAAGGGACAAACTTGATTATTCAATTGTGAATCAATTAATTTAGATTCTAATAATATACATGTTTCCCATACATTTCCATGTATATGCATATTATTTACAAAAGAATCTTGGTATCTTATAAATAGTTATATAATGCTCATACATATAAAACCAAACTCTTTTGTTTCATTAATAATAAATATTTTTATTACAAAACTATAACTAGAAGAAAATTAAGTTACATGTAAATACACCTGCTTTCAAGGGCACTATATCTACATAACTCCAACAAAAGCCTAGGGTTGGAAATTTTCTAAATGGCATGTAATTACATAATATCAGATATGTTTTGCATCCATTCATCTCATGAACTAATAAACCACTTTTGGTTGTCCACCCTAGAACATAAAAATGATTACAAGGCTTTTAGGCCCAAAATAACCTTCTTGGACTTGGATCTTTCGCTTAAAACTCTTTGCTCATCTGACCCGACCCATTCGATAAAAATTGTGTAATGGCTTTTTATAAAATCAAATTTTGTCACTTTGAAAACAAAAATTCTAGCACTAGATTTTCATAAAAACTGAAAATTATTTTATGAAAAGAAAAACCAGCACTTTGTTTTCTATCAAAAAAGAAACTTGATTCATTGAAACAAAATTCCAGCACTTGTTTTTACATAAAAATTGAAACTTGATTCAATGAAACAAAAATCCAGCATTTATGTTTTTGCAAAACCTAAATTATGTCAATACACAACAAAAGGATACACCGAAATCATTACCTCTTCATTTCTTCAACCCATGGCTAGTTTATCTTCATCATTACATCAATTTGTACATTACAAAATCAAATTAAATAGGAAAATGAAGCCAAAGAGGAAACATGGTGATGATAGACCACCCTCTTTGTTACAAACCAAATGAAGAAATTTGACATGGTAAATATAAATTCTATAGACGACCAAAAGAGAAACACATATACCATATATTCTTATCAGATAAAAATATGCAGCATACAAAAATAATTGCCAACCCATGCATCACATATAGGAAATTAAATCATGCATAATAAAAAATTGCTCTGATACCAATTGATAGATCGGAAAAAAAACATGCAAGATTTGGCTAGCCAAATCTTTTTTAGAAATCAAAACATAACGGAAGCAAGATAACCAAATCATCATTCCAAGCTAGACATGATACGGTATATGGAAAATAATTATCATAATAACAAGATGGAGATTATATTACCAACTTGTTCACAATAGCTTTAACTTCTCGTTATTCTATCCTATCCTCGGCAATATATCCTCTTCTAAGTGATGTATCCTTTTCTCATTATTGTATCCTCTTCTCAATATTGTATCCTCAACCAATCTGATCTACCACTTGTTCTTCTTGGATAACGTGGTTAATAAGATCTTTGGTGGAAAAGGAGAAGAAAACCTTGGAGGAGATTTTTTTAAAAAGAAAGAAGCCAGAGATGAGACACGTCTCATGCAAATTTTGACTAACACATGCAAGAAATGACAGAGAGTTCAAAAATGGAAGAACGCCTCTCTTACACTTTGTCAATTTTTGTTATGCATGAAAGGAAAGAAGAGAAGAGCATCCAATGCATCACTTCATTCTTTAATCAAAAATAAAGAAGCCATTAAGTGAGACTCTTCTCATTTGTTTTGAGATGGCTATATGAAAAGACTAATAACCTAAAATGACATGTCAATTTTAGTTTTAGTGATAAAATAAGGAAGATCATCCATCAAATACACCTCTTTCATCTTCAATGGAATGAATGCAAAAAGGTTACATTACATGCCATCATTAAAAGACAACCATTAAACCATCACTCTATTTAACGATGATAAAGCATGATAAATACTATCTTTATTTAGCAATTCAATGCTAAATGTGTAGCTCCACATTCAGCCTTAATAAAACCGAAATTATAGCTTCCATTTCTTAAAGAATTTTGTTGTAATTTAATTAATATAATTAATCAAATTAAACCAAAGTCTAGCCCGTTTCTAAATGTTCATTTGGACTTCAATCATGGGCTTTAAAACCTACATTTATATTTCTTACTTTGCTTGATAACCTTCCTTGAAGCCAAGTGGGGAATCTTATTGGACTTAGATAATTCAAGCTCCAACAAGCCCATAATTAATTTAATCTCAATAAAATTAATTCTAGCTTATTAACTAAATGTTATTCCACTAAAGATAATTAGTTGAACCCTTAAATTACTAAATATTATGAGAATACATATTTCAAATAAGATGTCCAATTGTAAACTGTATTATGAACCTTATTATAGCCATCCATACAATAAAGGATAAAATTATTGTTTTGCTTTATATTGGTTTTTCTTTCTAGATCTCCCGTTTTACTCTACATGGTGATTAACACACAAGATCTCATCTTGGTATTAAGACTTGATGGGTAGCCAGTCCATCAAACTATTGGCGCCAGTTTCATCACTAATCTCCATAAAACATCTAAAAGTGATGATATCACTATAAACTCTTTATCTAAGTGAATGTTCCCTAGTGCATGTTTCAATTAATAATTCCAATATGCAGACACTAGATTAATACTCTCTAAAAATCCATTATGATTATATCAAGAATTATAATGAAACACATATGAGTTCACCACTCATCAAGATTGTGGTTCATAATAAGCAAATGCTAAAAACTAAAGTAACAGCCTACTTTATTCTTAAAAACATACTTAATTCAAGATTCATTTAATAGTGTCATTTTCAATATTCAACTACTATCATGATATAAAACTAATCATTCCCTTGAAGTAACATTACAGTCTAAATCATAATCAAGGGACCAACTTGATTATTCAACAATGAATCCATTATTTTCTATTCTTATAATATACATGTTTCCCATACATCTCTATATATATGTATATTGCTTACCAAAGAATCTCAATACCTTATGACTAGATATATAATGCTCATAAAAACCAAACTCTTTTGTTCCATTAATAATAAATATTTTCATTACAAAAGTAATTGGAAGAAAATTAAGTTATAAATAAATACACTTGCTTTCTAGGGCATTATATTTACATAACTCCAATATAATTGCCATCTTAGACTAAGAAGAAAAGGATCCCATTACTTATACACAGGCTATTAATGATGATGATGTAGAAAAATGGCTCAAGGTGATGGAATCAGAAGTAGATTCCAGGTATACCAATGAAGTATGGATCCTTGTAGATCTACCACCAGATGTAAAATTCATATGGTGTAAATGGATCTTCAAAAAGAAGAAAGGATCAGATGAAAAGGTAGAAACTTTTAAAGCTACACTGGTAGCTAAAGACTATACTCAAAAAGGGGTATAGACTATGAGGAGACTTTTTCTTCGGTTGCTATGCTTAAGTCCATCAGAACTCTTTTGGCCATAGTAGACTATTTTGATTATGAAATATGGAAAATGGAAGTGAAGACCACATTTCTTAATGGGATCTTTAAAAGACCATTTATATGGCCCAACTAGAAAGATTTGTTGAGCCAGGTAGTGAGCATAAGGTATGCAAATTGCATAGGTCCATTAATGGACTTAAGTAAGCATCTAGGTCTTGGAACATTAGGTTTGATAAGTCTATCAAAACCAATGGGTTCATACAAAATCGAGATGAGCCTTGTTTCTATAAAAGGATACAAAAAGGTAAGATTATTTTCCTAATTTTGTATGTCGATGACATTCTACTTATTGGAAATGATGTAGAAATGTTATCTACAATAAAAAGAGGGTTGAATGAACAATTTTCAATGAAGGATCTAGGAGAAGCTAACTATATTCTAGGGGATCAAGTTCATAAGAGATCATAAGAACAAACAAATAGCCTTGTCTCAATTAACCTACATTGAAAACATGCTCAATAAGTTTGCCATGCAAGCTTCCAAGATGGGTTTCACACCTACTAGATATGGAATCAAACTTTCAAAGTAGCAAGCACTTAAGACCTAAAAGGAGGTCGAACACATGCATAACATTCCATATGCTTCAGCAGTTAGAAGTTTAATGCATATTATGCTTTACGCCAGACTGGATATTTATTACGTAGTGGGACTGGTAAGTAGATTCCATTCTAATCAAGGAATAGAGCATTGGACTGCAGTTAAGTGCATACTAAAGTATCTGCATAGGAAGAAGAACTTAATGCTTGTTTACTCTAGAAGTAACCTTTTTTGAAAGGATATACAGATTCTGATTTCTAATCAGATATTGATTCAAGGAAATCAACTTTTGGATCTATATTTATTTTAGAAGGTGGAACCATAGTCCAGAGGAGTGTCAAGAAATCTTGCGTTGTTGATTCAACTTTGGAGGCTGAGTATGTTGTTGCTTCTAAAGCAGCAAAATAAGTTATCTAGATATGCAAGTTCCTAAATGATTTGGAGGTAGTTCTTGAGACAAAAAAGGCAATTACTATTGTGATAATAGTGGGGTCATAAACAGCCAAACACATTGAGAGAAAATATCATCTTATAAAGGAGATAATACAACGTGGTGAAGTGAATGTGGTAAAGATTCGCACAGAGCAAAACCTTGTCGATCCATTTGCAAAGACACCATCTCAAAAGTGTTTTGAGGTTCACCTAGAAGGGATGGGAATGAGGGATATGTCATACTTGTTTTAGGACAAGTAGGAGATTGTTGGGGTTATGTAAATATAGTGCCCTAGAAAGCAAGAGTATTAACGTATAACTTAATCTTCTTCTAGTTATTTTTTAAGTAATGAAAATATTTATTATTAATAAAACAAAAGAGTTTGGTTTTATTTTTATGAGCATTTATAACTAGTGATAAGGTACCAAGATTCGTTTGTAAGTAATATACATATACATGGAGATGTGTGGGAAACTTGTATATTATTAGAATCTAAACTAGTTCATTCATAGTTGAATAATCAAATTGATAGCTTGATTATGGTTTAGACTATAGTGCTGCGATTTATCTCCATATAAGTAAAGGAGTTTACTTAAAGAAATGATGAGTTTCATATCATGATAGTAGTTGACTATGTGGCACTATTAAATGAATATGAAATCACGTATGTTTTTTAAAGATTAAAGTAGGTCATTTCTTTAATCTTAAAACATACAATTTAGTTTATTACGAACCACAACCTTGATGAGTGGTGATATGATTGAAATGGATTTTTACAGAGTATCAATCTAGTGTCTGCATATGGTACTACCATCGCCTGTAGCCAAATTCAAAAGAAATCACTTCCGTTAATACAATTTAATGTAGTAGTGGTAAGTGGATATCGTTCCTATGAGGAATTTTTAATGGTAAAGATTAGTGAGTTTAAAACTAAAACAAAGTAATGAAATGGGGGAGTGGTTTTGATTCACGAAAATATAAGAAAAAGTAAAAGTAAAATTGTAAATAAAAAGAAATAAATGAATCTGAAAAATTAAGAGACAAACCATGGTTTTGGGTCACCGATGTTATCGCGCTAAAATGGATCCTTAACATAAAATTGCAATCATTAACAAACATTCATTGGGAATATTTTCTCTTAAGAGTAATGACTAAGAACGTGTATTCTAGCATTCTTATTAAACAACAACCTAGATACGATTGTAGGCGTAACTGAATTATAACATCATGAATCAAGAACCAATGAGCAAGCAAAATACATGTACGACATGCAATCAATTAAGCGAATATCTCCTTAGAATTTTCCGTCTCTAACGTAGAGAAGATAATTCTAATTGCTACTTGCAATTAGCGAAACTGAACATCATATTTCGTTAATCTAGCAGTTAAACACATTAATCCCTAGTTGCGCACCTAGAAACCAACTAATTCAATTAAAAAGAGTAGATCGAAAGATATTCAATGTTTATTAACAATGTAAACTTTATTCAAATATCTCACCAT
>JANSVA010000216.1:14764277-14791117 GCA_025504915.1 Erythroxylum reticulatum | reverse complement strand
CTAATTTCTCCGATTAATCTCTCGTGTACCCGTTTTGTATAATTCAACCCGTTATCCGAAGACGGGATGTTACATGTTTGTTGAATGGCAGACTAAGGTCTAATGATAAATAAAAATGGGACTGTAAATGTGTTTTAATCGGATTGTGAATGGGAATGTTTGAAACAACGATTGATTGAATATGAATATGATGCATTTCATATATAAATGCATGATCAAATAATGATAGTTATGATATGAGTAGCTACCGAATAAGAGCTTAAAGCTCCGAAATGTGGTATAAAGTCAAAGGCTCGATATGTACAATGAGCCCTATATTCACAATAAGTAAGGGGATGGTATCAATGAGCTTGGTATCCACAATGGATACTGGACAATTTAGGCATTCCGTCACAATAATGTAATAATTGAAAGTGGGTCACACGAACATTGCATATACACTTATTAAGTGTATTTGACTGATTGAATTATAATATGGCCATGTATTTGTATGAAAATGGGTATGTGAAGTGAATGATATGTGGTGCAATTTGCTAAATGAAAAGAAGTGAACTTACCTGCTTATATGATTTGTTATATGGTATGAATTGGTGAACCATTAAGGATGGTTACATCACTGAGTTCGCAAAACTCATCAAAATTGCAACGTTGATTTTTCAGATCTCAGAGAGGACACTGGTGAAAGGGAGACACTATAAAAAGATTAATTCTTGTCCTTTTGTGAGGAAATGGCTAAAATGTTGATCAACTAAGACTGAAGCATTAGATAGAAGTTTTTGTAAAAATCCTCATGTAATGTACCTAGTTTTATACTATATATGTTCGGATGGTTTGTAAAGCTACAATGTAAGTTTGTTTTTTATGAAATGAAATGAGGAATGCAGTTGGTTTTAAAATTTAATGACTTTTATCTATAATAGATGATGCCATGATTAAGTTGGATACATATTTGCTCTAACATACCAATATTATAGGTTATGTACTGGAATGTCCACAGGTGTTCCCGTATGTAATCTATGGTAGTGGGGTGTCACAGTTCATCCAACTCCTTACTTAAAGTAGTTTTACTCCACCTTGTTTCTTTGTCACCCTTCGAACTAGCTTGCATGGGAGTTAGAAGTAGCCCTAGATATGTCGAAAGATTCAAGGTACTTCCCATACTATCCGACCTCGTTGGTCCAATTCCTCCATAATTTTGCACCACCATTTCATATTTTCTTGCTAATTCATAGGCTTCCTGAAGTGTCCGTAGATTCCACAGCCTTATCGGATACTCGATCTCCACCTTAAATTCCTTAAAAAACAAACTCACTAAATAGGGTTAAGGCACTACAAGCTTTTGAGACATCATATGAAATTTAACATAATATTCCTTCACCGTCCCCTTATGTTTCAACCCTTTTAATTCTCTAATAGAGTCCTCAATAGTCATATCTCCAAACCTTTGCTCTGACGCCAAAAGATACTCACCCTAAGTAGGAGGCTCCCTTGTTAACATAGTCCTCATAAATAGCTCATGCCACATTAATGCCTCTCCTTCCAGATACATTGTTGTTAGGCTTACCTTCAGTTTAGTACGTGGGCGGTCCAAGGTGAAAAATTGCTCACACTTAAACACCCATGCTCGTAAATTATATCCTTTAAACACTGGTAACTCTATTTTGCTACATCAGGTTGGAATGGAATAATTTCCACTATAACATCCTTTGCTACTATTAATCTCCTGACCCCGCTGTTCTATAATTATTCTTATTCCATGTTCACTATCATCCTTATAGAATAGCTAACTAATCCATTCTTTAAGCTCTTGCATGCTTCTTTCACATCACATCTCTAGATCTTGCATCTAGTTGCATAAACCTTCCTGGACTCTCCTCCATTCTTATCCACGAGTTCCCTTGGCCATTGTCATAGCGATTGATTTGGTCCCGAATCAGCTTTAATACTAATTGTTACAATTATTTTTAGTAAATGTGATTTTGGGGTTAGGTTTAGAAGTATGGAATTTAGAAAAAGAGAAAATGGAGAATACTGAGAAGAAATAGCAGAGAATTAGCAACAAGGAAATATCTGTTATTTGTTACATACTTCTTGCTCCTCCAATGACTATATAGAGATTAGTATAACCATTAGAGCTGCACCAGTTATCACCAGTCATGTGATTTACACTACACGACTACGTTTCTACCATACAACCCTACACTATATCGTATCTATTTACAATCATCGTTATTACTATCATAACTCGCTACGACCCTATTTTGGTGTAGTAATATTTGATCTTCTTCTTCCTTCTGCAACCTAGATCAGACATCCTCATCTTCATCATTCTCCATCAACTTCTAGTCCTATCAAAGGTGACTTGCAAGTGATGACAAAGTGTTGGCAACTTGATATTAGTGACAACTAAGGTTTCATCTTTAGCAACATTAGGGTTTCTTAATATAAAATAAGGGTGTTTGAACACTTAAATGGATGTTATCCTATTTGGTTTTAAGTTTAAGATAACCAATAAAAAGCCTTATTCCGAAATAAGAATAAGGTATTCTTAGTTTGGAACATAGTTGTTTGGCAACAAGGATATTGTATCCTAAGGTTAGAACAAGGCTTATTTAAGGATAGGATTACTATAATCCTAATAAGTTTATAATTAAATTTTATAACAAACAAATTTTATTTTAAAATTCAAAAATCAATTCCATAATTATTTTTCTTAATGTGATTAAGATTAATAATTACATTAATTCCTATTTAAATTTTAGAAAAGTTGTTTCAAAAGCTAAATTTAATTATTGTTAATTAGATTAAAATTAATTAATTAGACTCCAAAAATTAAGAGAAGTGTTTTCTTAAGTGATTAAGAAAATTGTTTCTTAAATAAGGTTTTATTTAGTTCAATTTAATTAAGATGAATTAAATTTATGATTTTATTTTATGTAGAGAATTATTATTAAATTTATTTAGAAATTGTTTCTTTATTTATGAAGAATAAATTTTTTGATTTACTAGAAAAGGTATTTTATTGATTAAATTTGAAAGTTTTACATTTATTAATTAAGAAAAATGAGCTTTCTTTAATATTTTTAAATATTTTTCTAATTTGTTAAACAAATATTTTCTAATTAATTAAGAAATTTATCTCTAAATAAATAATTTAAAGGACTTTCCTAATTAAATTTAAAAGTTTTTATTTAATTTTAAAACTAGTTTCCTTTTAATATTAGAAAATAGTTTTTTGATTAAAGAGAAGTAATTGCTAATTAGATTATAAATATTTTTCTAACTGCATTAGAATGTCTTATTTTTTAAAATTTTGATAAAGGAATTTTTATAAATTATATTAAGCAAGTAAACATAATTTATTGAAAAATTTTAATTAAAATTTGTTAAAAGAGTCAAGATAATTGAATAAAGTTTCGAATTGAATTTGAAATTTTTTAAAAGTCAAATTACATTTCTATTGAAATAGGAATTTAATTTATTTCGCAATTAATGACTTTAATCTAATTTAACTATACAAAAAGTAGGAAATATTATTTTATATTATGAAGATCGATAACTAAAATCAAACAAAGCTTGATATATTATGTATATAACTTGATTATGGGTGTATAAATTGCATGCTTAAATATATGTTTGAAATATATTATGCATGTTGAATTAAATGTTTTATCTATATGATATTTTACATGTTTGATGAGGAGAAAAAAAAATAAAATCCCTCATTAAAATACTAAGAACATGTTGAGAACGTGATTATTGCATTCTATTATTATAAGAATAAACTAGACTTCTGTTTATTGTTAGGTTTGGTTAGCAAACTCAAGACCGCTTTAACCTAAATATGTTTATTCTCATAATAGTAGGTCCTAACTAAATTTGTGTGATTTTGATGAGCAAACTTATGATCACATGAATTTAGAGACAAAATTATAAATAACATATAAGATATGTTTTGATAAGAGTTGTCAACTAACGGGTCTAGGAGTCACATGAGATGTGATTGATAATTAATTTAAGTTTATTGGATTTATTGAGCAAACTCAAAATTAGCTAAATTTGAATGGGATTTCAGCCCACTAGAAAGATTCAAGTAATCTTTTAGAGTAGAAGTGAAGGTTATTATTTTGAATAAAATAGTGGGGTAACTAAATACATGATAAATCTCATTTGGTAGTCATGACATATAATCAATTACTTGCTTTTCTTACATTTATATTTTTGTTCTTAACGAAATTTACCTTTTTTTAGTATAGTTTATACTAAGTTAGTAAACCAAATTTCTTGGACATAGGATTATGCTTGAGAAGATTTCTTAAAGTTATAAAAGAAAATTGTATTCTTATTATGTAATTTTGCTATAATCCATATTAAGGATTTAGTGACAAAGTGTTAGAGACATGTCAAAATCATATAAATAACAAAATGTATTGACATATTGAGTTGAATAATGTCACATAAACTTTGGTGATAACATGTAAGATGGATTTCAACATCATAATAGCAAGATGAAAGAGGTTGCATAAAGTAGAGTTAAAAGGTATAGGACCATGATGAATTTGTTTCGTTCAATTTAGCCTACAAAAAGCATAAACATGGAGATTAATTAAAGGCTTTGCTATAGAATGATAATAATTTTGATTAAAGAATAATGATTACATGAGTTTTCTTACCTATAAGTGATATGATAGAGATTATATATATTTCTAGTTCATGCTTATGAGTATATGATATTGAATTCATATTTAACATTATTATAATGTTCAATACATGATAAAAATATATTGTTGAGTAAAAGTAGTTGATCCAAGTTTATATAAATAGTTTGTATGTGTTGGATCAAAGGAGACTTATGCTTAACATAAGTGCCAAGAGTAAAAAATTAGATAATCAAGACTATCCTTTTATGTCATGCTGGTTAAATCAACATGAAGAGAATCATACAATTACATAAAAGGATATATGTATCATTTTTTATTATAAATTTATAAAACTTGTTAAGTTAAAGAATAACCAAATCAACATTTCGTGAAATGATGATTATGGTGTTGAATTGTTAAATTTATACATGTGATTTATTAGATGGAATAATGATTCACAAAAAGATGATACTTATATTTCATTATATCACTAATGAATTTATATGATATATTCATATGTATTAAATGAAATGTTGATTTAAAATTTTGAAAAGTTCAAATTGTTTAAATCTAACTAGAAATTAAGCATTAAGAATATTGAAGCACTTTGTTAAATTTTCAATTATCTATAGGAATGAGATTCTTTGGAGAATACCTTTATAATAAAATTTCATAAGTGTATGGTTTTATATAAGGAGTAATAGTATAAGATATTATATAATGCAATATTTATTTCTTTTATAGTTATACCTAGTATAATGACTTACCTTCAATAGTTCCAACTAAATCAATTAGCAAGATTTCATATTAGATATGGATCGATAAGAAAAGTCAAATTTAATGATGATGTGATGATTAACTAAATCATTTATTATCAATAAAGTTTAGAATTAAATTGGATAATAAAAGGTTAAAATATATCCAAAATGTTGGATATAATCTTAAAAACTTATTGAAAAAATTATTTGTTTCAATGTATACTTATAGGACAAGGGTTCTTAAGACAAGTAGTGGGAGTAAGAAAAAGTTTAGAAAGTTCAAATCTCATGACAATACATTTAATTGGGACTAGTGCCCTTGTAGATACATTTGATATATGGTTGAAAGGCCATGAGACATTAAAAAATTTCCTTCCATGATGAATTCAAAGAGTTTCTTTTGAAGATGATTGTGAATTTATCATATCTATAACAAGCTTAGTGAGAATGTGATTGTCCTCTTCAATAAGAGTATGGAAAGACATATTGTTCATTAAAAACAAAAATTTTAATTCTTAATTGCTCAAAATATAATTGTCCAGAAACATCTCTTGTTGGATATGATAAAGTAAAAACTTAACTCTAGGAATTAGATCTATCTATATATATATATATATATATATATATAATGTATTAAAGATGTTTAGTATTTGAGATATTTGATACTTGTGAAGTATTAAATATATCCATTATTTTTTGTATAAGTTGATATTTGAGTTCAATGTGATAAGGATATTAACTTTAAAAGTAAATCCTGATTAAGGTATATTTTATATAGAACGATATTATTTAGAGTTTGGAAAGGTTCCAATGTAGTAATGGTTGTTAATTAAGCTATAATACATTCTTCATTTAGTGGAAATGATTAATTGGATCAATAAGTTCTTTAGTGAACATAGAATAATTATTTACATTGTCTAAGATAGTATTGTACTGTGAAACATTACAGCTATTATGCATGTAAAAGGTCTTATTAAATATCCATGGATGTATTTAGGGAATTTTCTTAATTATGATGATAATTAAGATGAAAGTTGTAAGATTTAAGCAAGTGCTCACTATAAATATTCTTGTAGAATTATCTCATTAAGTCACTGTCCCAACAGTAGCATAATTGTCATATAGTGATATGGTATAAGATACTTAAACAATTGGCTTAGTGTAAATGGGAGATTGTTGGTTTATGCCCTACAGCTAGTCAGTTGGTTGTAGTTTTATGACAATTATTTAAAGACATTCTTTATCTTATACATACTTAGATGTATATAATAAAGTTTATGGAATAAATATACATTGTAAATAAAATTATAATGAGATTATAATTATTAGATTCATATTGCATTTATGTATTATCCTTAAATTGTTCTTAGTCATTATTCTATTGAGATCGAAAATTAATAGAATGTAAAAAGACTAGCATATTACATTTTCCATTATGAAGGAAGTAGTTGATCTCATAGGCTAAAGTATGAAGATACTTAAACATATGTGTGGGTGTTTATTAAAAAAAGAAAGTTCATTGAGTTGACCCCGTATGAAAAATCCATTTATAACATTACTTCTATGTCTATAGAACTTCTCGTTGATTTTATAAGTGATCCTTTGACTTGAGATCTCTAAAGTTATCTTATATAGGGATTGCTATCTTTTGATACTACTTATGACCTTTTTTTGTCAACAATAATTCAATCACTAGTTATTAGATATAGCATGAACTATATAGAGGTAGTTGAGTGATCATGATATGATTCATCACCCTAAAGGGAGAATGTTAATTTGGGAAATCCTTGGCCAAGGTGGAATGAAATTTGTTAAATAGTTTACAAATGTCATGAATTGAATCAATAGCTAATAGTGGAGAACTAATATGATTGGACTCAAAATAAAATAGACATTAATTACATACTTTATAGTTAATCATAACATTGTATGATGAAATAATTGGATGCTAGACATCAATCTTGATCTATGAATATAACTTGTTTAATTAGAAAATTAAAGATAAATTAAGGGTTTTTAATTTATCTAACCTTAAGTATTATCTAGGGTTATAATTTGTATCCATTGCCAATATATTTAAGAACCTAATGGGTTACTCATAAAGAACAAGTTGAAGAGAGCAAAGATATTTTAATTAAGTTTGTCTTGATTATAAAGTTTGAGATATTTTATAATTAAATATGAAATATTTAATAAATAAGAATCAATATATGATATTATATATTATTTAGGCATAATTGGTATTTAATTAGAATTATTTATAATTATAATCAAAGTTTAATTGAAATTAGAATTTAATTTTAATTTAATTACTAAAATATCCAAAACTTATTATAAATAGGCTTAAGCTTTAAGGGAGCTAATACTCCTTATCTAACCCTCTCTATAATTATTGTAAAGTTTTCTCAACTTGTTCTATGGATACTGTTAGGGACTGAAAACTTGTGTTGCTACGGTGGTTGAGATGAGCCAATTTCATAAACAAATTAAGAGATATGATAAGAAAAGGATCAAACTTTGGAATAAGGTACAAATTATGATTCATGCTTTATTATAATTTATATGTTAATCATTTCATAGAATTTTAGTGATCTTGACTTTCAGAAAATTAAACAAAAAAGTTTTGTAATTATTTCTCTACACAATATTTTAGATCCAAACGTAATTTTCTTAGAGAACTCTCATAACAAAATTATAAAATCCTAGTCAAGGAAGCATCTCTTAAAATATAAACCGTATGTTCATCGTCTAGTATTAGGCTCCTTTAAGATAAGCAAAAGAGTTACTTACTAACCCTTCTCAACCACTATTGTAGAATTCATGTAAACAACATTAATGCGGTGTTGAAAAAGATAACATCTATAGATTTCATATTACTCCTATAATAGATATCATAAAGCCACAAAAAGAGGATAACTAGGATATAGTTAATCAATAGTTGTCCAAAAAGAAAAGACCTTATAAGAATGTTAATTGTGATCAGAGGCAAACCAAACTAAGGACTTAGAAGGTTACTATTATAGCAAATATATTGTTTTTCCATCGACCGTGCAAATTTAGAAAGTCTCCTCAAGTTGAAATCAACTTTTCAATGAAAAAGTAGCTTTTATCTATTGATATATCATCTAGACTAGTGAAATCTATTGGAAAATTTAAACAATAAGTTTCAATTAAAGTATAAAAAGAATCATTTCAGAAAGGATGAAAGCAAAGTTGCTAGTTATTGAATTGTACAACTTAAATATAATAGGCACCAAAAGACAACAAGATGTACCATGGTTATCCATATGAGTTTCAAATGCACATCAAACAACACAGCCAACTAAAAATGGAACCATAATAATCAATGTCAATAGATCAGCATTGGCCATGTAATGTATACCAAGAAGAGTGGGGTAATGACTTCAAATCCTATAGCAAAGAAGGTTCATATCAATTATCCTTTGAGGTCTGTAACAAGATTCCGCTTCTTTGATGAATTCAATAGGTACAATGAGGAAAGTTGTATGACCAACATAAAATATAGCCTTAAATAATAAACATGTAGCAATTTCTACATAAATTATT
Source organism: Erythroxylum reticulatum (assembly GCA_025504915.1). NCBI lineage: Eukaryota > Viridiplantae > Streptophyta > Magnoliopsida > Malpighiales > Erythroxylaceae > Erythroxylum > Erythroxylum reticulatum. Next base: position 14,782,152 of record JANSVA010000216.1, on the reverse strand, counting down.
AGTAACAATGATGAGTTTACTTATGTTTTTGTCTCTTGATCCAAAAGAATAGCATGCACAAATTAAAAGGTAGGTAAAATTGATGAAAATATATAAAATGAGTAACATTTCCAAAAAAAAAAGGTAAATAGAAACACAAAACATAATTTGCAATAATAACTAGTAATTAAGGTGCACCTAGAAATCCTCCATATAATTTTTTTTATAGTTGATAATATACTGCCTCTATAATGTAATTACATCGTATTTGAGGGCAGAATCATAAATTCCTAAATTCCTACATCCAATTAAAAGGTAATGCTCTGAACACTTAAATGAAGAAAAGGTAAAGTTGATTTAATATGGAGTTTTCTACGTTTTCGCTTCTTCCCAAACTCGTATCATCTTCTTTCATACCTTTTTATTGAGAGCTTCCAAGGATATCTTTGAGACTTACTGTGTTGCTTTCTTGATGGCTGGTGCTGGGTTTTATCAGGTTAGTCCACTATACTTCGTCTCCTTCTTTCGCTTTCTCTGTGTTACATGTTTCTTTAAGACATGATATGGTGATTGAGATGTGTAAATTTCCTAAGTCTACTTGTGATGATTACATGCTAGTATCCTAATGGATTATTCCCCAATTGCTGGAGGCAATAGGATCTAGTTGGGTTTCTAGTTGGCACGCAATTACCTTTGACTATAAGAAGGTGATGAGCTATCTTAGACATGGATTCACCATTGTAGAGGATAATTTGAAAATCAGTTTATTCCTTTCTCCCTAGATGTAGTAAGTAGAGGCCCCTAAAGCATTTTTAAATAAGTTGTAGTCCCTTTTCATTCTGAAAAGGTGTGTAGATGCCCACTCTAGGATGCTAGATATGTTTAAATGAGGGTAGGAGATGTTAAATTTGTCTAAGGTAGGTCTCCAGTTCTAGTTTAAGAAACCATATTCAAAGAACAGGTGATTTACACTTTCAATACATATATTGCAAAATAGACAATGCAGACATGAAATTGGGGATTTTAATATGTCTTTAGTGCCCATCCTATTATGAGCTACCAGCCATAGGATAAATGAATGGGAGGGAGTAACTGCAGAGTCCTAAATTAGCATATATGTTGGCAGTTCAGGAAGAGGCCCTTAGGAGTTCTCTGCAAGAGTCAGTTCTGAATTTTGAGGATCTTTTTAGGGCCCAAATAATTGTCTTAAGTACTCGAGTTAGGAGTAACTCCTTTTATTAATGCAATGAAATTCTGCCTTACTCTAGCAGACTGCGAAGGCCAATACTAATAAATTTTCCTGATGAGAGCTTGGACTTTAGTATTGAGAGGTATAGAATTTCTGAGCAGTTGGGTGTTAGGTATTCTATAAAGAGGCCCATTACTATGCTAAAAGTTAAACCAAAAGAAGGTTCTATTTCCATCTCCAATTTGTGCTTAATGTGAGGGTGTCTTAACTCCCTCATTTGTAGGATTTGATTGAGAGTTTAAAAGATCACAAGATTTACTTTGTGGTTCCATATGGATTTGTTGGATCCCATTTCCAAAGTCCAACATTGGAACCATAAAACGTGAGCGTATTACCCTATAGGGTTATTTCAATGGAATCTCATTAGCTATCATCGGTTCATCTTCATTCTCGTACCATCCCAAAAATTCCCTATTTGATCAATTGATATAATACAATCCATTCTTATGTTTATGTCCTCGATCATATTGTACCTGCTTTGGGACAACAGTTATAACTTTCACTAGAGATGTTGGATTAAGGACATTTTAGGATGGTTTCGAAGAGATTTTCTAGATCTACAACTTTCATTAGACCCCAAAGAGAGATTTTGCCATTTAGACGATCAAAATTGTAGATTTCTCAAAGTCCGCTAAACGGACATACATTGCACCACAATGGACATAAACAGGACTAAAGGTCTTTCCAGACCCGAGAAGGTCCACTTAGCGGACCTAAAGTCTGTCTAACGAACATAGGTGAAACAAAACTCACTCAAAAGCCTTCCCAAAGGTTTCTACATCTATCCTAACCTTACTTTCACTCTAACTTGTCCCAAATTCACTTCCTCTAATGCAACATCATTTCATAACAATCCAACTACCAATTTTATTTCATTAAACTCTCTAATCTTTACTCATTTGATTCATCACTTACAACTGATTCTCATCATTTACTATAGTTTTCCCGTATACATCCTGTGCAGTATTACTAACTTATAAAGAACATATCTCTAAACTACGATATCCAAAAAATTCATACTCTATATCATTGGAAAGCTAGGAGGATAATCTATAACTTCTAAACAGACAACTTTGTCTAAATCAGTCTAGATTAATACAATTTTTCCCCTGAAGTTAGAACACAGATTTTACCCCTATGAAATGCTTGAGAATGCAATGTGAAAACTTGGAAAGTCATGAGAAAAGCACAAATATATTTCATTAACATCAAAAGAAAAGAGTTTTACAAAGCTTAATGCGCATTTCAAGCCATAATATACCACTGGTCTCATAACCCAAAAATACAAAATATACATGAATAAGCAATACTTAAAATGTGACTAAAGCCTTGTGTTTTCTATAAAATAACCTAAAATACAAAAATATGCAGATTTGGAGTGATGCCTTGACTCTCGATCACTCGATCTCTTGCTCATCACCTAGAGATGGGGAGGAATGAGGGTGAGCTTAAAAGCTCATTGGTAATTAGTTTATAAAAGAGAAATAAGCAAAATCATCGAAAATATTCATTGCCATAGTAAATCTGCATTGAATCCATAAAACACATGTTTCTCAAATTCTCAACTTGTCAAACAATTCGTAAACAACATAAGTATTGTATTCATTAAACATGTCAAAAAAAACCATAAATACATAAGCAATCAGAATGGTTTGGGTGGTTTGGGTAGATCCATAAACATGAGGGAGTTCTTGCTAATCTCCAGCAATAACATAATGGACTATCTCAAACACACATAATGGTTTTGCATAGTCCATAAACATAAGGGAGTCCGTGAAGGAGCTCCATGCCACTAGTGGGCAAGTAGGAGAAGCCTTTAATATAGTCAACGTGCACATGACATAATAGAATAGACCACGACAAATCCACACAAACATGAATTTCATGACTTGTAAACATATTGCCTAAAAGGCACATTTCGGAGACATGATTTCCATAAGCATAATATATTTCAAATACCATTTCCATCTTTATTTCATAAATCATCAGCAAGGTTCATGTACCAATCATGTAGCAATTTTTTAAATCATTTAAAGAGCAATAAATGCAACATTTATAAAGCGATTGAAATCATTTAATACTATTGCTTTGGAAAAATATTCAGGGCTTATTAACTCAACTATAAACATGTAACCCACCTGGATTCCTTGCTTAAAAACTTGCTTAAAGGTTCCTATCCTCTTGCTCCTCTTGCCTTTCTTGATTCCTTTTAACATTGGCAAAAATCCCATTCAATAGGAATACAAATTGAGAACCCACAAAGCATATTCACTAAAATTAATTCTAGAATACTTAAACCTATGCATTTCGTAATCTTCATGAACTAAAACCCTACCAAAAATCCAAAGGATTAAGAACGAATTTACCTTGAATCTTTACTAAATAAAGAGAATTTTGGCTCAAATGGAAGCTCTTCTTATCCTTTTTCTTTTTCTCTTCTTAAACAACCTCAAAATCACTGTTGAAAGTTAAGAAAAGATGAAACCTAAATTGATCTTCCTTCTTTTCCCTCAAGAACACAACTCCCTCTCCTTTCTCTCATCATTTTCATTCTTTTCTTCTTTTTCTACCTTATTCATGTTTTTCTCTCCTTGTTAAAAACAAGACTACACTTTCTTCTTCTAGCTATACCCTTAATGAATGTGTAATGTCAACTTTCCCCTTCCTTTAAGCTTTATGGCTTTTATACTTAAGTGACATGCCAAAATTGCCATTTATTCACCCTTACTACTTTAATTCAACTAACCAATGTAATAAAATCCTACTAACAATGACATAATAATTAACTCCAAAAATTAATCTATCAAGACCTCATAATTTGTTTAAGTCATGCTTAACTCAATAAGAAAAAAATTCAGGAGCCAACATTTCTGCCCCTCTTAAAAGTATTTCTTCCTTGAACTTCTTACCTGGGTCATTGAAGAGGTGTGGATACTTCTCCTTCATAGCCTCCAAAGGCTCCCACATGGCCTCTTCCGAAAAATGGTTTTTCCACAGGACTTTAACTAGTTGAATTGTCTTATTCCTGAGGACCTTTTCCTTAGTGTCCAAAATCTCCACTGAAGTCTCCTCATAAATCAGATCATCTCTTAACTGAACTTCAGTAGTCTAAATGATTTGGGAGGGATCTAATCTATAACTTCTCAATATGTAAACATGAAAGACATCATTTATCTATGAAAATTCTGGTGATAGACCCAACCTATAGGCTAGTAGTCCAATCCTCTCAACAATCTCGTAAAGACCCACGTATCTTGGGCTCAACTTGCCCTTCTTACCAAACCTCATGACTTCTTTCCAAGGAGATGTCTTAAGAAAGACTTTCTCACTAACTTCATACTCCATTTCTTTTCGGTGTGCATCAGTATAGTTTTTCATTCTATCTTGAGCTGCTTTAAGCCTTTGCTTAGCTAGAATGACATTGTCGACTGTCATCTAGAGTAACTCTAGTCCTATTAATTTCCTTTCTCCTTCTTCATCCCAACATATAAGATTTCTACATCTTCTTCCATACAATGCTTCGTAAGGAGCTATCTGAATGCTCATGTGGTACGAATTATTGTAAGCAAATTTGAACAATGGCAAATGCTCGTCCCAAGCACCTTTGAAACCCATCACACATGCCTTGAGCATTACTTCAAGGGTTCAAATGGTCCTCTCAGATTAGCCATCTATTTGTGGATGGAAAGTAGTGCTAAAATTTAACTTAGTCCCTAGAGCCTCTTGCATACTTTCCCAAAATCTCAAAATAAACTGAGGATCTCTGTTAGAACTATAGAGTATGGAATCCCATGTAGTCTCACTATCTCATCAATATACTTCTTTGCTAGCATGTGTAGAGAATTATTCTGTCTAATTGCTAAAAAATGGGCTGACTTCATCAATCGATCAACAATAACCCATATAGCAACATGCTTCTTACTAGTTTTGGGCAAACCAATAAGAAAATCCATGGTTATCTTTTCCATTTCTACTCAGGAATCGACAATGGCCTTAACTTGCCTAAAGGTGCCTAGTGTTCAGCCTTGATTCGCTGACACACTAGACACTTGCTTACATATTCTACTACATCCTTTTTCATGTCTTTCCACTAAAAATGCTTTTTTAAATCTCTGTACATCCTGGTACTACTTGGGTGCATAGCATAAGGCACATTGTGTGCCTTGTCGAGTGTCTCAACCTTTACTTCCTTGACATTCAGAATACAAACTCTATTTCTTTCCATTCTTAATTTCTTCTTAGAGCTTGTTCAAATCTGCATCTTCAGCTTGTAACTCCTTAACTTTCTCCCTGAGTATTGCTCTCACTCTAAAATTAGCAATAATGCAATCAAGTTCCTCCTGTTTTAAGCTTATTCTAAGCTTAGCCATCTCTTTCAAAAATGGCAGATAAATTGTCTGAATATGGGCTATAGAGGATTTCCTACTCAAGGAAATAGCTACTACATTTGCCTTTCCTGGATGGTATTTAATCAACAAGTCATAATCCTTAAGTAACTCTAACCACCTTCTCTGTCTTAAATTCAACTCTTTTTATCTCAATAAGTACTTGAGACTTTTATGATCTGTAAAAATCTTCGTCTGAACTCCATACAAATAATGTCTCTATATTTTCAAGAAAAAAGTTATTGCTGCTAATTCTAGATCATGAGTCGAGTAATTCAATTCATAAGGCTTTAGTTGCCGCGAGGCATAAGCTATTACCTTGTCTCCTTGCATCAACACACAACCTAAACCTTTTCATGAAGCATCACTATAAACTGTATAAGCCTCATCTCCTATAGGCAAGGTCAGAATTGGAGCACTTGTCAGTCTGTGCAGTTATCATAGAGAATCCTTTAACAAACCTCCTATAATATCCTACCAGACCCAGAAAACTTCTCACTTCTACCACTGTCTTTGGTGCATGTCACTTTACTACTACTTCAACTTTCTTTGGATCAACATGTACCCCATGCTTCGAAATTATGTGTCTAAGGAATATCACCTTATGAAGCCAAAATTCACACTTGCTGAATTTGGAATAAAGCTCCTTCTCCCTTAGTGTTTGCAACATAGTCTTGAGATATTCCTTATGTTCCTCCTCGCTCTTGGAATAAACTAGAATTTCACCTATAAATACTATGAAAAATTGATCCCGATACTCTTTGAAGACCCTATTTATTAGATCCATGAACGCAGCTGGAGCATTGTTCAATCCAAATGGCATGACTAAGAACTCATAATGCACATAACGTGTCCTAAAGGCTATCTTGTTTACATTCGATTCCCTGATTCTAAGCTGATGATAGCCTGAATTGAGATCAATTTTGGAGAAGACCTTTGCTCCCTGCAGCTGGTCAAACAGAACATCGATTCGTGGCAGAGGATATTTGTTCTTAATGGTCACCTTGTTGAGTCTCAGATAGTCAATGCATATATATCATGTTCCATCCTTCTTTTCAACAAATAGAACCGACGTTCCCTATGGCGACGAACTTGGCCTTAGATATCCCTTCTCAAACAGTTTTTCTAACTATTCCTTAAGCTCTTTCAGCTTTGCTAGATTCATTCTATATGGTGGTATGAAAATGGGTGCGGTACCTAGAATCAAATTGATGGCAAACTTGATTTTTCTCGCTGGTGGCAAACTAGGTAAGTCTTCTAGAAACATGTCTGAAAATTCCCTCACAATTGGAAAATCTTCTAACTTTCCTTCATTCACATCAATGTCCACAACATGTGCGAAGAAGGCTTCACACCCTTTTCTCATCAACCTGTCAGCTAGCAAAGCTAAAATAATTCTTGGTGATGGTATTCTTCTGTTTCCTCTAAAAGTCACCTTCTCATCCTTGCCAAGATCAAATTCTACCTCTTTGAGGCTACAATCTAACTTTTTCATGATATTTCTCCATGGAATCCATTCCAAGTATAACATCTGGGCCCTTTAAATCTAAAGGCAGTAAGTCCACTACCAGTCTAGCACCATCAATAAAGAGTTCACAATCTCCATATGGTTGACTTATTATCACCTTCCTCCCTAAAGGAGTACTAACAATCAATGGATTATCCAATGGAACCAAATTAACACCATGAAATGTATTGCTTATAGAAACAAAAGAATGTCTGGAGTTAGAATCAATCAGTAAATATGCTTCTAAATTAAATAACTGAGTTATACCCATAACAACTTCAGGTACGGTTGCAACTTCATCTCTAGTCATGGCAAACACTCTTGCCTATGCTTGACCGCTTGACCTTCCTAGAGGAATAACCTTCCTTGCTTCTCTAGAACTTCCCACCTTAGTGGCTAGCCTGGTTCCTACTATTTCAGCTCTCTTTGGGGCTTACAACTGCTACCAATCTTACCTTGGTGCTTAGGGACTTTCCCTGACTATATGTCGCTTCTCTCTGTATCAAAAACATACTCCAAGTAACTTGAAGCACTCTCCTCTGTGAAACTTCTCACAGTGTTCACATTGGGGTTCATGTACCTACTCCTCTCCATCCTTCTATTGCCTCCTACAGTTGAGGCTTGCACTGAAGCTGCCTTTGCTTGCTTGTTCTTAGCAAGGCCACTACTTTCCATTTTACTCTCTGTATGGAAATTCCTCATACTTCTCTCAGGAATTGGGGCACTCATTCTCTTCTTGGAAGATTGTTCCCAGTTTTTCCTCTTCCTATTTACTTCATACTTTATGTTCTCTAGTTTTTCATCTTGGAGTGTAGCATCTACCAACAGCTGGTAGTCATAAAAGTTGTGAATCAATACTTTCTCCTTGATCCCTAAATGAAGTCCTTCCTTAAAATTACGACACTTATCCTCCTCATTCGCAACAATATTGGCTGCATACTATGAACGCTGGGTGAACTTCAACTCATATTCACTCACACTCATGTCCCTTTGTGTAAGATTTAGGAATTCTCTGGCATTCTCTTAGACATAGACTTTTGACAAGTATTTGTTAAGCTATCATTTTGTACTTATTTTGTATTTAATTTTCTTTAATATGTTGAAATTATTATTAAAAATTAATGGAATTGTCTCTTAATTGTTCTCAGATGAATTTCAACAGTTTATAGATGAAATTGAATTAAAAAGATGCAAAAGAAACAAAGAAAATCTGAAATTCCAGATTGGCAGCAAATTTAGTGACTAAACGTGGGCACGTGCAAGGATGGAAAAAAATATGCAGATCTATCAAATTCAAATCTTATTCATTTGAGATTTTCATAATCTTGAAAGATCAAATTGTTGGAGATTTGCAATCTGAACATATGAGAGATATGATCTGCAAAAGATGATGGAAAAAGAAGGGATCGGAAGGCAAAAAAAAGGGGAAAATGTATTGTTCACGTTAGCTTGAAAACAGTAACACAATTAGGACTAGTTTTTATGTTTTTTTTCACTTTTTCTTCAGATCTTCTGGACAGTCATAGATAGTTTACGTTTCTGCACTTTTCTTCTAGGGATTTTTGTATTCTTTAAGAAAAGACCAAGGATGGAGACCATGTGTTTTGTTATTTCTTTTATTTTCAATTCCATTATGAGTAGATAAACTTCTGTTCTTGGTTTAGGGAAACCATGTTATCATCTATTATGTGTGAGATGTTTCAATAAAGTTTGTTTCGTTAACGAACATTAAGTATCTTCTGAATTACTTTTTCTAATTGAATTAATTGATTTATGGGTGTGCAACTAGGGATTGATTAGTTCAATAGCTAGATTAATGAAATATGACGTTCAGTTTTGTTAATCACAAGTAGCAATTAGGATTACCTTCTTTATGTTAGAGTTAGAAATTCTAAGAAGATATTCATGTTGATTAATTGCATGTTGTACATGTATTATCTTGTTCATTGGTTTCTTGGTTCTTAAAGTTATTATTCAACTGAACCTACGATCATATCTAGGTTGTTGATTAATAAGAATGCTTAGAATACATGTTTCTAGTCATTTACACCTAAGAGAAAACATCCCCCAATGAATGTTTATTAATGAACTGAAATTTTAGATCGAAGATCCATTTTAGCATGATAACATCGGTGACTTGAAACCATGGTTTTTCCATTAAATTTTCATATCCAATCACTCTTGTTAAATTCATATTTTATTATTTTTATTTTCTCAATTTACGTGAATTGCAAACCTCCCCTTTTTCTTTACTATTTTTAGTTTTGAACTCGTAAACTCTTTACCGTTATAATTCCTTGTGGGAACGATATCCCCTTACCACTACTACATTAATTTGTATTAACGGAAGTTGGTTTCTTTTTGATTTGGTTGCAAGTGACAACACTACCAGTATTTCTTCCTAAAAACTTCTAAAATGTTTCTCCATGAAAATATCAGCTGTATGACCTAACTATGGGGCACTAATTCCCACCAATGGAGTGCATCCCCTTGTAGCAAGCTAACTGTATAATCCAATTTCTCCTCATCAGAGCACTTCATCTAAAACAGGACTCTCTCTGTCTTTCTCAACCATACTTCAACCTCATCAAGATTCGTAGTCCTATTAAAGTCTACAACCCCATACTTGCAGAGCTTATTATAATGTCCGCTTCTCTCTACTAGAGCTTGCACCAAAACTTATGACACTTGGCCTATAGTATATGTGATAGCCTGAGCAAATGCTTGAAAGAAGGAGGCGGTGGCACTTCATGTTATACACTAGATGCCTCAGAATCATGAGCAGAGTGTGTCCCTGCATCCTGTGGGATATAAGATTCATCCGTGGTTCCTTGGTGAGAGTGAGATCGAGTCCTAACTCCTTGAGTTATCTTTCAAGGTTGCATAATCACTCCTTCAATTTAAAATCATGTAAAAATCTTTAGTTCATGTTTGATGTCAGGTTCAAACTAGTAATTGTGCATGTAAAACCTTCTTAAACCACGCTTCATGTAAAACAATTTCAAATCATATGAAATAATACAAAAACAATACATGTTGTTCATTTAAAACAATGCATGTTCATTTCATATTTTAAAACTATCCATTTCATTCCAAGGATACTTATAAACCTAGTTGCTCTGATACCATAGGATGTTGGACCACGTTTCCAGAGTCCAACTCTAAAACCTTAAAATGTGAGAATATTACCTTGTAGGGTTATTTCAATGGAATCTCATTAGCCACCATCGGTTAATCTTCATTCTCATACCATCCCGAAAATTCCCTATTTGATAAATTGATATACGACAATCCATTATTATGTTTATGTCCTCAATCATATTGTACCTGTTTTGGGATAATAGGCATAACTTTCACTAAAGATGTCAGATTAAGGTCATTCTAGGATGATTTGGAAGAGATCTTCTAGATCTACAACTTTTGTGAAGACCTCAAAGAGAGATTTTGCCATTTATACAAAATTGCGGATTTCTGAAAGTGTACAATCAATGTCTGCTAAACAGACATCAAAAGAAAAGATTTTTATAAAGCTTTAATGGGCATTTCAAGCCACAATACATCATTGGTCTCATAACCCAAAATACAAAATATACATGAACAAGTAATACTTGAAATGCGGTTAAAGCCTTGTGTTTTCCATAAACTAACTTAAAATACAAAAATATGTTAATTTAGAGTGATGCCTTGACTCTCAATCACTCAATCTCTTGGTCATCACTTGGAGATGGTGAGGGATGAGAGTGAGCTTAAAAGCTCGTGGATAACAAGTTTATGACAGAGAAATAATCAAAACCATTGAAAATATTCATTGCTATATTAAATTTGCATTAAATCCATAAAACACGTGTTTCTCAAATTTTTAACTTGTCAAACAATTCATAAACAACATAAGTCATGTATTCATCAAACTTGTTAACAAATCATAAACACAAAAGCAATCATAATGGTTTGGGTAGATCCATAAACATAAGGGAGTTCTTGTGAATCTCCAATAATAACATAATGGACTATCACAAACTCACATAATGGTTTTACGTAGTTCATAAACATGAGGAAGTCCATGAAAAAACTCCATGCCACTAGCGGGCAGGTGGGAGAAGCCTTTAACATGGTTAACGGGCACGTGACATAATAGAATGGACCACCACAAACCCATACAAACATGAATTTCATGACTTGTAAACTTATTGCCTAAAAGGCACATTTCGGAGACATAAATTCCATAAGCATAATATATTTCAAATACCATTTCCACCTTCATTTCATAAATCATCAATAAGATTCATGTACCAAACATGTAGCAATTTCTTAAATCATTTAAAGAACAATAAATGCAACATTTATAAAGCGATTGAAATCATTTAACTTTATTGATTTAGAAAAGTATTCATGGCTCATTAACTCAACCATAAACATGTAACCCAACTGAATTCCTCACTTGAAAACTTGCTTAAAGGTGCCTCTCCTCTTGCTCCTCTTGCCTTTCTTGATTCCCTTTAATATTGGCAAAAATCCCATTCAATAGGAATACAAATTGAGAACCCATAAAGCATATTCACTAAAATTGATTCTAGAATACTTAAACTCATGCATTTTCTAAGCTTTATGAACTAAAACCCTTCCAAAAATCCAAAGAATTAAGAATGAACTTACTTTGAACCTTCACCAAATATAGAGATTTTTGTCTCAAATGGAAGCTCTTCTCTTCCTTTTTCTTTTTTTTTTCTTGAACAACCTCAAAATCACTCTTGAAAGCTAAGAAAAGATGAGTCCTAACTTGATCTTCCTTCTTTTCTCTTAAAAACACAACTTTCTCTCCTTTCTCTTTTCATTTTCATTCTTCTCTTCTTTCTCTCCCTTATTCATGTTTTTCTCTCCTTCTTAAGAGCAAGACTACACTTTCTTCTTCCAATTATACCCTTAATGAATGTGCAATGTCAACTTTCCCCTTCCTTTATGCTTTATGGCTTTTATACTTAAGTGACATGCTAAAATTGCCCTTTATTCACTCTTACTACTTTAATTCAATTAACCAATGTAATAAAATCCTACTAATATTGACATAATAATTAACTGCAAAAATTAAGTTGTCAAGACCTCATAATTTATTTAAATCATGCTTAACTCAACAAGAAAAGAATTCGGGGCCAACGTTTCTCCCCCTCTTAAAAGTATTTCGTCCTCAAAATTCTTACCTAAGTTATTAAAGAGGTGTGGATACTTCCCCTTCATGGCCTCTAAGTGCTCCCACGTGGCCTTTTTCGTAGAATGATTTTTTTCATAGGACTTTAATTAGTTGAATTGTCTTGTTCCTGAGGACTTTTTCCTTAGTGTCCAAAATATCCACTGGAGTCTTCTCATAAGTTAGATCATCTCTCAACTGAACCTCAGTGGTCTGAATGATTTGGGAGGGATCTGATCTGTACGTCCTCAACATGGAAACATAAAAGACATCATGTATCTGTGAATATTTGGTGGCAGCGCCAACCTATAGGCTAGTGGTCTAATCCTCTCAACAATATCGTAGGGACCCACATATCTTGGGCCCAACTTGCCCTTCTTACCAAATCTCATGACTTCGTTCCAAGGAGATGTCTTAAGAAAGACTTTCTCACCAACTTCATACCCCATTTCCTTTCAGTGTGCATCAGTATAACTTTTCATTCTATCTTGAACTGCTTTAAGACTTTGCTTAACTAGATTGACCTTGTCAACTGTCATTTGGAGTAACTCTGGCCCTATTAATTTCCTTTCTCCTTCTTCATCCCAACATATAGGAGTTCTACATCTTCTTCTATACAGTGCTTCATAGGGAGCTATCTGAATGCTCAGGTGGTACGAATTATTGTAAGCAAATTTGACCAATGGCAAATGCTCATCCTAAGCACCATTAAAATCTATCACACATGCCCTGAGCATTCCTTCAAGGGTTTGACTGATCCTCTCAAATTGGTCATCTTTTTGGGGATAGAAAGTAGTGCTAAAATTTAACTTGGTCCCTAAAGTTTCTTGTATACTTTCCTAAAATCTCGAAGTAAACCGAGGATCTCTGTCAGAAACTATAGAATTTGGAATCCCAAGTAATCTCACTATCTCATCAATATACTTCTTTTCTAGCACATGCAGAGAATCAGTCTATCTAGTTGCTAGAAAATGAGTTGACTTCGTCAAATGATCAACAATAACCCATATAGCATCATACTTCCTACTAGTTTTGGGCAACCCATCAGAAAATCCACGGTTTTCCTTTGCCACTTCTACTCAGGGATGGACAATGTCCTTAACTTGCCTAAAGTTGCCTGGTGTCCAGCCTTGATTCGCTGACACACTAGACACTTGCTTGCATATTCTGCTACATCCTTCTTCGTGCCTTTTCACTAGAAATGCTCTTTAAAATCTTTGTACATCCTAGTGTTACCTGGGTGCATGGCATAAGGTCCATTGTGTGCCTCGTCGAGTATCTCATCCTTTACTTCCTTGACATTCAGAATACAAAGTCTATTTCCTATAACTATAAATCCATCATCCCTCACTACCACTTCAGATTTCTTGCCATTCTTAATTTCTTCTTGGAGCTTATTCAAATCTACATCTTCTGCTTGTAACCCCTTAAGTTTCTCCCAGAGTATTGGTCTCACTCTAAAATTAACAATAATGCAATTAGATTTCTCCTGTTTTAAGCTTATTTTAAGCTTAGTCATCTCTTTCAACAACGCCAGATAAATTGTCTGAACGTGGGCTATGAAAGATTTCCTACTCAAGGCATCAGCCACTACATCTGCCTTTCCTGGATGGTACTTAATCAACAAGTCATAATCCTTAAGTAACTCTAACTACTTTCTCTGTCTTAAATTCAAAATTTTCTAGCTCAATAAGTCTTTGAGACTTTTATGATCTATAAAAATCCTCATTTGAACTCCATACAGATAATGTCTCTAAATCTTCAAGGAAAAAATTATTGCTGCTAATTCTAGATCTTGAGTTAGGTAATTCAATTCATAAGGCTTTATTTGTCGCTAGGCATATCCTATTACCTTGTCTCCTTGCATCAACAAACAAACTAAACCCTTTCTTGAAGCATCATTATAAACTGTATAACCCTCATCTCTCACAGGCAAGGTCAAAATTGGAGCACTTGTCAATATATGCTTAAGCTCCTTAATGCTTTTCTGACACTCATCATTCCAGATAAACTTCTGATTTTTTCTTAATAACTTGGTCATTGGAGCAGCTATCATAGAGAATCCTTCAATAATCCTCTTATAATATCCTGTCAGACCTAGAAAACTTCTCACTTCTACCACTGTCTTTGGTGCATGCCACTTTAGCACTACTTTAACTTTCCTCAGATCAACATGTACCCTATCCTTCGAAATTACGTGTCCAAGGAATATCACCTTATAAAGCCAAAATTCACACTTGCTGAATTTGGCATAAAGCTTCTTCTCCCTTAGTGTTTGCAACACTGTCCTGAAATGTTCTTTATATTCCTCTTCACTCTTGGAATAAACCAAAATGTCATCTATAAATACTATGACAAATTGATCCAGATACTCCTTGAAGACCCTATTCATGAGATCTATGAACGTAACTGGAGCATTAGTCAATCCAAATGGCATGACTAGGAACTCATAACGCTTATAATGTGTCCTAAAGGCTATCTTGTTTACATCAAATTCTCTGATTATGAGCTAATGATGGCCTTACCTGAGATCAATTTTGTAGAAGACCCTTGCTCCCTATAGCTAGTTGAACAAATCATCGATTTGTGGCAAAGGATACTTATTCTTAATGGTCACCTTCTTGAGTCTCTGATAGTCAATGAACATGTTCCATGTTCCATCCTTCTTTTTAACAAATAGAGCCAGCGCTCCCCATGGCGACGAACTTGGCCTTATATACCGATTCTCTAACAGTTCTTCCAACTATTCCTTGAGCTCCTTCAGTTCAGCTGGAGCTGTTCTATACGGTGGTATGGAAATGGTTGCGGTACTTGGAATCAGATCAATGGCAAACTCAATTTCCCTCACTGGTGGAAACTAGGTAAGTCTTCTAGAAATACATCTGAAATTTCCCTCACAATTGGAAAATCTTCTAACTTTTCTTCATTCATATCAGTGTCCACAACGTGTGTCAAGAAGGCTTCACACCCTTTTCCCATCATCCTATCAACTAGCAAAGCTGAAATAATTCTTAGTGATGGTGTTCTTCTGTCTCCTCTGAAAGTCACCTTCTTATCCTTGCCAAGATCAAATTCTACCTCTTTGAAGGTACAATCTAACTTTGCACGATATTTCTCCATGGTATCCATTCCAAATACAACATCTAGGCCCTTTAAATCAAATGCTAGTAAGTCCACTACCAGTCTAGCACCATAAATAAAGAGTTCACAATCTCTACATACTTGATTTGTTATCACCTTCCTCCCTAAAGGAGTACTAACAATCAATGGACTATCCAATGGCACCAAATTAAAACCATGTAATGCCATGCTTGCAAAAGCAAAAGAATGCATAGAGCCGAAATCAATCAATAAATATACTTTTGAATTAAATAACTAAGCCATACCCATAACAACTTCAGGTACGGCTGCAACTTCATCTCTAGTCATCGTAAACACCCTTGCCTATCCCTTCTATCCGCATCGAAAACATACTCTATGTAACTTGAAGCACTCTCCTTTATGAAACTTCCCACAATGTTCACATTGGGGGTTCATGTCCCTACTCCTCTCCATCCTCCTCCCTCAAACTTACGGCACTTATCCTCCTCATTCGCAACAATATTAGCCGCATATCGTGAAAGCTAGGTGAACTTCAACTCATATTCACTCAAACTCATGTCCTCTGTGTGAGTTTAGGAATTCTCTAGCCTTCTCTTAGACATAGACTTTCAAGAAGCATTTCATCCTAAAAACATCTAAAAAGTTTCTCCACGACAATACCGACTGTATGACCTAACTATGGGGCATTAATTCCCACAAATAGAATGTGTCCCCTTATAGCAAACTAACTGCATAATCCAATTGCTCCTCATCGGAGCACTTCATTTAAAACAAGACTCTATCTATCCTTCTCAACCATGCTTCAGCCTCTTCAGGATTTGTAGCTCCATTAAAGTCTACAGGCCATACTTGCGGAGCTTATACTACTGTCCGCTCCTCTCCACTTGTTGGACCCCATCTCTGGAGCCCAACTATCCGAAAGTCATAAGACGTGAGCGTGCATATTTTCCTATAGGTTTATTTGCACAGAATCTCATTAGCCATCATCAGTTCATCTTCATTCTTATAATATCCCAAAATTTTCCTATTCGATCAATATAGATCGAGATATGCTAAAAAATCCAAAGTATTTTCATAACCAATTTATGCTCTACCAACCAATTCCCTCACTGTCTTTCCATTAAATTTTCTCAAATCAGCACCAAAGGCTCCTAAATTTTATGGAGAGATAGAAAAATATGTTAGGAATGTATTGGTTCAAGAATCACTTCATTTTGAGGTCGGATGATGAAATTATGGCCAAAAGAATCAAACATGTTTTCATTCTCAATCTTATTGTACCTAGTTTGGGACAATTAGCATAACTTTCTCTATAGACATTGTATTGAGGTCACCTTAGGTTGGTTTTAAATAGGACTTCGAGATCTACAACTTTTGTGAAGACCTTGAGAGAGATTTTGCCAGTTAAAGGGTCAAAAACACAATTTTCTGAAGGTGTACAGTGTATGTCGGTTAAACAGACATACATAGGGTCTGGAGTGTTTTCCAGACCCGAGAAGATCCGTTTAATGGACCTAATGTCCATTTGACTGGCCTGGGGACATTTTTAGACCTGAGAAGGTCCGTTTAACAGACCTAAAGTCCATCTAATGGACATTGGTGATACAAAACTGCCTCCAAAGCATCCTCAACGGTTCCTACATCCATTCTAACATCACTTTCACTTATAATCTTCCCAAATTCAACTCTTCTAGTACAATATCACTTCATATCAACTTAAATACCAAGTTTATTTCATTAAACTCTCAAATCTCTACTTAACTGATTCATCACATACAACAATTCTCATAATTTACTATAGTTGTTCTATATATACATCATCACCAACTTATAATGATCATATCTTTTAACTCCGATATCCAAAAATTTCATACTTTATATCGTTAGAAAGCTGAAAAGACAAGATACAACTTCCAAAAAGACAACTTTGCCTAATTCAGCCTAGATTAATGTAGTTTTTCTCCTGAATTTAGAGCATAATTCTTACCCCTTTGAAAAGCGAGAAAATGCAATGTAAAGACTTGGAAAGTCATGGACAAGACATCAACATATTTCATTAATATCAAAAGATAAGAGTTCTACAAAGCTTTAATGGGCATTTCAAGCTACAATACATTATAATTCAAAAATACAAAGTTTACATAAACAGGAATTGCTCAAAATGCGACTAAAGCCTTGTTTTACAAAACTAGCTTAAATTACAAAAACATTTCAAAAGTGGAGTGATGCCTCGATTCTTGGTTACTCGATCTCATGCTCTTCACCTGAAGATGGGAAGGAATTGGAGGGGTGAGTTTAAAGCTTGTGGGTAATAGTTTATAACGAAAAAATAAGCAAAACCTTTGAAATGTTTATTTGTTAACACAAAGTTCTAATTAAATTCATAAAACGTATCGTTCTCAAATTCATAACCAAAATTTACACACTACAAATCAGGTATGCATCAAACTTGTTAACATATCATAAGCACA
>JANSVA010000216.1:14741750-14764177 GCA_025504915.1 Erythroxylum reticulatum | reverse complement strand
TTTCAATTTTTCTTAGTCTTCAAGAGAGATTTTGAAGTGGTTCAAGAAGAGAAAAAGGTGGAGGAAGAGAAGAGCTTACATTTGATCTAAAGATCTCTTCATTTGGTGAAGAACCAAGGGGATCAAAGAGGTAAGAGGAATAAGAGAAGAGGCATTTTGGGCAAATCTTTAAGCAAGGAAATCAAGGTAGGTTACATGTTTATAATAGAGTTATGAGCCATTAACGTTTTTACAAATCAAGAAACTAAACTGATTTCAATTACTTCATAAATTTTGCTTTAAATGTTTTTGAGTGATTTGAGAAATTATGACAGATTGGTGCATGAATTTTGATGATGAAATGCAAAATGGTTTTGAAATATTTATGTTATGCCTTGAAATATGTCATGGCATTCTGTATAAATGAAAGATGAGAAAGCATGAAAGTATAAGGATATGATAAATGATTTTGGTATCATTAGAAACTTAAGACAATGGGGAACAAAGGTTCTGAAGAAGTCAAATTGTTATTCCAGTTTGAGGTTTCCCAAAATCTGTTCTAAAGTTGAAAAAAATGTGTTTGCTCATGTTCTATGATTCAGTCCAACAGACATCTTATGACTCCGAAAGTTAGGCTCCAAAAGTGAGGTCCAACACTCCATTTGCTACATATGGAAAGAAGATAAGAAAGAAGGGGGAAGAAGAGAGAAAAGGAGAGAGGAAGAGGGAGCTATAGCTGCTTCTACCATTCCGGTCCACTCTAAGTTATAATTATCTTTCCAACTTATTATTTATTTCATTTTGATGTATAAAATGGATGTGATGATGATGAATTTTGGTTTATGGATGTTCTAATTCTTCTTATAATTCCATTATAATTCTTCTTTCAAGGAAAAGAATAATCTTTTCACAATCCTTTTTAGAAAAGAGGAACCCTTCTTACAATCTTCTACAAAGTTAAGAGGAACTATAATCCCACTTAGATCACCCCCTAAGTATAGTATCCAACACCAAAACAAAGGATTGCAACTCAAAATTATCTCACTTATTCACTTCATAACTCCAAAAAGTCTCTACCTAAAATATGAAACAATGATGCTCAAATGATTGAAAATCACTTAGAAATAACTGATTTATAGTGTTTTTAGATCCTTATTAAAAGTTAAAGCCAAAAAATAGTTGTTACAATGGCTATATGCAGAGTATTATTCGACTAATATATCATACTCGTAGACCAATATGCATTATAAGTACCAAATTCACTAGTCATTGGGAGACTAGTTAACTAATAGGGATATTAGTCAAACAATATGGCATATTGATCGACTAATATGGTGTATTGGTCAACCAATATGGCATATTGATTGATTAATATAGTATACTAGTTAGTTAATACATCATCCAATATTACAACAAATTCACAGTACATCAAATTTAATAACTTTAGCCTATATTAATAAACCACTATCTTATATAGATCGACTATCCACTCCAAAAACATGATGTTAAAGAATTTAAAAGCTCAAAACCATTTTTCTAAATCCAATTATGATTTTAAAAACTTGGCAAAAATTTCGCCTAAATTTTGTTTTAAAGATTAAGATGCTTTTATATTAAAATTAAATGTTCTAATGCTTCTTAATGAATGTAAAGACTCATACAATAAATTAAAATAAAATGTTTTTCATGGTGAGCCTTTTATAACATTAAATTGTTAAAGCAAGATTACAATTAACATTACAAACTAGAGAATAACCTTGATAAGCATTGATCTTCTTTTATTTGTCATTTGATATTCATTTTGATAGTTGTAAACTTCAAATTCTCATTACCAACTTTATAAGTTGTTTTTCTTAAGTTTATAACTTCATTTGTTCTTATATTAGTTTTCATCAAAATAATAAACTCATTAGTAGTAATTATGTTATGTTATCATCAAAACCTCAACTGAAACCCCCTTAATTCAACAATTGCAAAAAGAAAAAGTTGAAGAAAACAATAATAGATCTTTTAATTGAATCTAAAGAAGAAAAAAGTGAGCAAGAG
The DNA here is from genome assembly GCA_025504915.1 of Erythroxylum reticulatum. Classification (NCBI taxonomy): domain Eukaryota; kingdom Viridiplantae; phylum Streptophyta; class Magnoliopsida; order Malpighiales; family Erythroxylaceae; genus Erythroxylum; species Erythroxylum reticulatum. Next base: position 14,762,152 of record JANSVA010000216.1, on the reverse strand, counting down.
ATTAACAAGTGTTTTAAAGCAAATAAAATAGATGTAAAATCTCTAGACCAAGTTAAGAATAGTGATGATGAGTCATCTATTATAAATTGATTGAAGACATAGCAATCATAACTAAGGAGAGAAAAAATATTATCTTTAATGTGAAAAGAAACTCAAAAGACATTCGATAGTTCCATAAATGAAGATGAATGATTTGGAAATTATTTAGCCAAAGAATAATTATTTTTACAAAATTTCTATAGCACTAAGATAAAGCATGAAATAAAATCTATTAAGAAAGAAGTTTTAGAGTTTAAGGAATCTTTTAAATGATTCAATTAAAGAAAGAAAAAACTAGAAAATTTGTTGAGTGAAAAAAATCTAAATGATAGAATTGTGGTAAGGCAAACTTAAAAGTATAGCTAATTAAGAAGCAAGAAAACATTTTTTAAACAAAAGAAACTACTTGACATGATTCTAACCATATAATAAACAATAGTAATATGCATCCCTTTAGACAATTATCAAATTTAACATCTTATCGACCTAAGTGAAAATGTAGATTATCATTTTCATACATATTGTTTATACACTCATTCTAAAAGAAACATCTATTATACACCCTCACATACTTTTGGAAGACTACGAACATCACATAAGAATCTACACGATTTGAATGTGAGCTACACATCACCATTTAGAGAATCATATAGAAGATTAAATAATGAAAACATTTGTAAAGCATATTTACATAATGTTTTTACTTTGAATATTTTGATCATATTACACTATTTTGTTATATTATAAAGAGACTTTAGGAAAAATCTTGGAAAGTGAGGGTTAAGAAAAGAAAATAAATATACTTAGGTACCTAAAGTGAGATAAATCATTTTATATATAAACAAATTGAGTGTGACAAGCGTTGTATAAATAGTAGCTACTCAAGACACATGATGGGAGATAAAACAAGATTTATCACTTTCAATGAAAAATATAAGGAGAATTTGAGCAATAAATATGACATTGTCACATATAGAAATGCATCTCATATTACGAAAGAGATATTGAAACTGATAAGCAAAATTAGACCTCACATTAGGAAGTAAATTGGAAATGGATGGACAATTTTTTCTACTAATTGTATTTAAATGTTGATTCATTTGATCTATTACACTTAGTGATTAATGCCTTAGAAATGTTTAGGATACTCATAGTTGATTTTAGGTATAGTTTAGAATAGAAGGAGTTAAAGTGACACTTATTTATCCTCGTGGAATAAGGAGAAGAATTAGAGTGAAGAAGAGAAGACTTGGAGAACATTTGAAGAAGAACCTAGTGTAATGATCGTGGCTTAATTTGCCATGATCATAACAGAAGAATGATGGAGTGACATGATCAAAGCATAATCGTCCATGATCGTGATACAAGCTTGTCATACAAGCCACGATCATGGCCTATGTGACGATAGCTCCGGGATTGCTTCTAAACTCAACTTACCAAGAGTTATTTTGGATATTTAAGGTCAGGTAAAACCTAGTTTTTACCCTAATTGGAATGAACTATAAAAAGAAAAGAATGAAGCCCTAAGAAGGGGCATCCATTCTTACTACATTTAGGAGAAAATCCAAGGAGAGAACAGCAGCAAGGGGTCTTTGGTTGGAACATTCTTTGGGGGATAATGCATTATTTTTAGGAGTAAGCTCTCAACCTTGAAAGACCCATAGAGGGGTAGCTTCCTAACGTTAGTTCAGAGGCAACATTGATGTCGACGACTCGATTAAGGGTATTTCTCCTTGTATTTATTATTTCTTTATCAATTTAGAAATTGCTTATGTTATCCTACGTTTACTACTTGGGTGTTGTATAAGAATGATTAAATGCTATATTCGATTATTTTTATGCAAGGATCCATTGCTAGAATCAAATAGGATACGTAATTGTTATTTTTCGATTCATTTATAGCAATTAATGGTTCGTAATCAATAAGGATAACATAACCTAGGTTAAATAATCTGAGCTAGTGTGATTATTGCTTAGATTGGTCTGTTTTTCTCATTCATAATGCAATTTTTCGATTAAACTTAGTGAGCATCTCCTAGGTTATTCGACATCTACGGTTAATTAACGAGCTCTTTTTAATTATCTAGGAACTAAGGAAAAATTGGGAATAACAGCTCTTATTGTTAATCTACGACCAATAGTTCAAGGAGAGGTAAAAGAACAACAAATCAATAAAATATGTCTAATTAGGGTTTAGGTCGAGATTGAACCAAAGAATCAGTTCCTTATCAAATTTTCCAATTTTATCATTTATATTGTTTTCTTTTATTTGTTTTCACTATGTTAATTTTGTTTTATTTTGTTATTAAAACAAAACCCCTTAAACCTAAACAATGATTAATTTCATTTCAAAAGCTAACTGAACACTCCCTGTGGCATCAACCTAGACTCTTCACTGCTACAGTTGTAGGTATAGTTTATTTTATGTAGTGTTATGACACGTTATCAAATTTGATGCCATTACTAAGGAGTGTCATGTTTTAGTTTTTGTTCTTGATTTAATTGGTGTTTTGTACATATTTGTTTGAAATTAGTTTCTTTTCATTTATTTCTTAATCTTTTCACTTTTTTGTGTTTGTGAAAAAAATTGACATGGATGGGTTTAATTTCTTTTATAACTCAAATTCTCAATCCTATAACCATGTTTGGACTGATCAACCTAACTTTAGTTATAAATGGGATAATTCACAAAATTACTTCCATGAAAGTTTGTAAGATGCACCAAAATTCTCGTATAAACTAGATACTTCTTATCATGATCTAGGTATATCTCTAGAAGATTTGCTTAATATTATGATTGCTAACAATATTCAACTTAAATAGAGTGTACAAGATTTCCAACAGGAAGTAAGGCAATTTTCTCAAGATATAGGGTATAGCATCCAATATTTAGAAAACAAACAAAACTTAGGTACTTCTCTAGAAGAATTAGTTAATGTTTTTGTTGTTTATACTTTGCGATTATAGTAGGAAGAGATGCAATTCCATCAAGAACCAATTTTTAGGATCTAGAACTTGGCAAGTTAAATGGGTCAATTAACGAAAGCTCTTGACCGCCTAACATCACAAGGCGAAGAAACGCAACTATCTCAACCTAAGGTGTACCTAAGGGACATTAGGATAAAGGCCTTATAGAGTGAAGAGGAACTTAAGAATCTTTAGTGTACTACTTAAGTAATTGTCTGTGTCAAAGAAATGGAGAAAGAGCTCAAAGTAGAAAAGGCTACATCTTTTAGCTCTAAGGTAAATACTGAGTTCTAATTTTTTGTTAAGAATGACTATTTTCTTTTATCTAGTAGGTTCCAGAATTGAACAAACAAGAAAAAGGTGAAGAGACATTCAAGGTCTTTCTCAATAGTATGGACTCAGTAGAGTTTAACAATTTAAAGATAAGGCATATGCTAAAATTTCAAAATATCAACCAAGGTCATATCCTGAACTACCTCATATGGAGATAGCTCAAACTGTGATAACAGAAAATCATAATTTCTTCATGTGAGGAGGAAACATAGAGTCGAACCACCGACCCTAAACAAAGGGGTGCTTCTTGGGAGACAACCTAAGGAAAGTAAATTTCTTTTCCTTTACTTATTCACTTTAGTTAGAAATGCATGTGTGATTCTATGTTGGTTTGTTTCTTACTTATTTTAAGTTTTCAATCAAAATAAGAGAGAGAATAAATAAACACTTGCTCATTTTCTATTACTTCTAGGACTATATAGTCATGAGTAGGGAATGAATTGACTAGAGAATTTCAAGGCAACTTGAACTTTTACTTTTATGATTGGTCGATGTACATTATCTTTAGAAGAGTAATGACTAATGGTAGATAAAAGCCAGTGAGATTTTGAGCCTTTATAGAATGACACATTGATATCAGTTTCATTGTTGTTTGTTTATATGTGACCTTCATGACATTTACATCCTAACTTTGCCTTGATTTCTATTCGATACCACACATTCCTTGCTTTTCCAAACTACATTAGTCAAACAACCTACCCTATTGACATGATTTCTCCTTTGTTAAGCCCGCTTGAACTTTATTTTCATTTTCTTTGTGTGTTAACCACATCACATGCTTTAACTCTAATCAAATGTCCTTGCCAAGCCTTAAAGCTAGTGGAACATTTGTTGATTGTTGAGTTTGTGGATTTATAAAAGTATAAATGTAGGTACACATATGTATGGGTTAGTTTTAATGTTAGGATGCTCTTTTATGTTTTATTATTGAAATTCCCATGTTGATGTGGTTTCTTTTAATTTTCATAAGAGAAGAGAAAAGAAAAAAAGTAAAAAGTAAAATTAAAAAGAAAAGAAAAAATGTTTAAATAAATGTATCTAGGAGGAAGTGCATATGTGTTGAAAAGTTGTTTATGATTAATGAATCCTCCTCAAGTTGTAATGAATGGGTTAATTGAATATGATTAGTGCATCCTCCTCAAGAGATTGAGGTAGATGTCGTCTCGGAAAGTTCACTCATTATAGTTTCAATATAGTGTTATCATCAATCTCTATGAGTGATCCCTTTTTATTCGTTATGCTTCACATGGTTTGTGTGATAGAGCTTAATTTAGTTATGTTACATTCATTATAGCTGACGGTACCTAGTTTTGTATTAATGTTAACTTATGCACTTGATATCTCATTGAGTGTTACTTTTGTTTCACTAGTGTTGATGGCTTTCATGCTACTTTACCCCACTACATCTCACGTTATCTTCGCCCATATTACAACCTTGAAAAGTCTTTTGATTCATGATTGTGCATGTGAATTTTAATGATGCAAAGTTGTGGAATGGCATTATCATGAACGATGTTGAGTGTACTTATGAACATATCTTGTTTAAACACATCTTCCAAGTCTACCATTAGATTGCTCAGTTTTTAAAGGTATTGAATATTGATTGATCATGAGTAAACGCTTAGAATGTCAAGTTCTTGCTATATTTTTTTAAAGTTAATCATCCTTGCTTATGATTATGTATTCTTTGAAAATATGGGAATTGAGTAAATGTTTTGAGTTTATGAGCTTAATTTTTATGTTTTGCCTGAGAATGGTCAAAAGCTAAATATGGGAGAATTTGATATGTATTTAAATATTGATTCATTTGATCTACTAAACTTAGTGATTAATGCCTCAGAAATGCTTAGGATACTCACTTCAACTCATATTTGATTTTAGATGCAATTTGGAAGTGAAGGAGTTAAAGTGACCTGAAGGCATATGCATTAAGTCATCTTCTCAATGTTAACACTCCTAGTGGAATAAAAAGAAGAAGAATTAGAGAAAAGAAAAGAAGACTTAGAGAAGGTTGGAGGAAGAACCAAGTGCCAAGATCGTGACAGAAAAATGATGGAGTGACACGATCATAGCATAATTGGCCACAATCGTGATAGAAGCTTATCACACAGGCCATAATCATGGCCTGGCGACAACAGATGGAGGATTGCTCCTAAACTAAACTTATCAAAGGTTATTTCATACATTTTAGGTGAGGTTAAAACCTATTTTTTACCCTAATTAGAATGAACTATAAAATGAAAAGGATGAAACCCTAAGAAAAGGCCTCCATTCTTGCCACATTTGGGAGAAAATCCAAGAAGAGAATGGGAGCAAGGGGTCTTCACCTGGGACATTCTTTGGGGGATGGAGCATTACTTTTAGGAGCAAGCTCTAAACCTTAAGAGACCCATAGAAGTTTAGCTTCCTAATGCTATTTTAGAGGCGACATTAACGGCGATGACTCGGTTAAATGTATTTCTCTTTTCTCTTTGTATTTATTGTTTCTTTCTCTTTTTAAAAATTGCTTATGTTATCTTATGTTTAATGCTTGGGTGTTAATGTAATAATGATTTAATGCTCTATTTGATTATTTTTATGTAAAAAGCCATTGCTAGAATCGAATACGATACGCAATCATTTTTTTCGATTCATTTGTAGCGACTATTTGTTCATAATCATGAGGGATAATATAACCTAAGTTAAATAATCAAAGCTTGTGTGAATATTACTTAGATTGTTTTTTTCTCACTCATAAGGTGGATATATGAGTAATCTTAGTGAGCTTCTCTTAAATTATCTGATAGCTAGGGCTAATTAATGAGCTCTTCTTGATTAACTAAGACTAAGGAAAAACTAGGATTAATAGATCTTATTGTTAATCTACAACCAATAGTTCAAAGAGAGGTAAAATAACAACAAATCAATGAAATATTTCTAATTATGGTTTAGGCTGAGATTGAATCAAAGAATTAGGTCCCTACCAAATTACCCACTTTTATCATTTTTAATGTTTTCTGTTATTCGTTTTTAGTAGGTTAGTTTTACTTTATTTTGCTCACCGATTAATTTCATTTCAAAAGTTATCCAAACACTCTCTATGGGATCAACCTAGCTCGCCACTACTACAGAAGTAGGTCTAGGTTATTTTATGTAGTGTTACAACACTATTAGATAACAAGTTGTCCACTTAATAGCATAACAGAACTTTAGTATCTCAAAAACAACATTCCAATCAATCAGAATCTTATCAAGGCTTTGGAGATAAAGAATCAGGATAAACAATAGCATCATGTAAATGGAAATTAGCATATTTGTCTTAAATAACAACATGAATTATAGAAATTGTTGGTGCCTTGACTTTAAGGGTAACTTCAATAATACATTATGTAAAAAAATTGTTTTTTTAGGATTAAGGATAGGTAACATGGCATAGAATAGTTTGATACAAATATAATCTACCTCAAGTTGCCATAAATTTATAGAAAATAGCCCTACAGAAACTTCCACAATTGACAAGTTCAACAGAGGCAACCATCTAGCTAATAAATGCCTACCTGTGAAAATGTAGAAGACAGTGTATTTAGCCCGACTAGATTGGAAAAAAATTATCACCTAGAGTTGACACAACTTTATAGAAAACCCTTTTAGAGAAACTTCCATATTTGACAAGTTAAACAGAGGCAATCATTTAGCTAATAGATGCCTACTTGTGAAAATGTAAATGTGTGAGTATTTACCCCCATTAGATTGGAAAAACATCTAGAGTATGAGACTTAGCACATTAGAAGAGACTTTTTATAGTGCAATTACATTACTTTATCTTATGATCTATTGCAAATATGGGATGAAAGAAATTGGTGCATTTTTTAATCTAGAGAAAGAACTTTTGAGATATTTAATTACATCAAAATTCACAATAACTTCTTTAAGGAAAAGTATCTCCAAACGTTGAGTGAATTAACAATTGGAGCATTAACTAAGTTTATTTCATATACATCATAAATGTTGCTTGACTAATTAGCAACTCATTATTAATTTTAATAGTCTCTTACAAGAACATATGAAATTTTTATTGATTAGATTTTCATGGCTTAATACAATTACATTCTTAAAAAAAGCATTACATTGTTACTTATTAGTCGATTAAAGAATATCCTAGTGAGTGAGAATAAAATATATAATAAAGTTTACAATGTATGTTTTGGGAATGACTAATATGTTATTAGAAAAATAAAGGTCAATCTATATTATTTTTAGAAATAGAGAAGGTAATGCTTATACCATTGATATATATATATATATATATATATGACATATCTAATATGTCTAGTTCTTAATGTCAATAAATGAGGAATTTTCAATGAGGTAACAAAGACTAGGAGATGCAAGCATAAAACTTATTTAAAAACTTAACAGACATCATATTGTTAATAAGCTTCCATTGGTGAAATATCAAAAGGCCAAAGTGTGTCTAGTGTTTCAAATAGGTAAGTAAGTTAGAATTTTATTAAAAAGCAAGAGAATGGTAATAAGTATTAGTCCCTTATATATTTTTCATACGATTTTATTTGAACTGTCTATAATTGTAAGTTTAGGCAACATGTATTATACTTTGGTCCTTATTAATAATTATAGTAGATATACGTAGACACTAATTCTTCCAAAATGATGAATTTATGAAACATGTTAAGAAATTTCAAAACAAGGAAGGTTTATATATTGCTTCAATTGGAAGTGATCATGTTAGGGAGTCCACAAATGACATGAGTTATTTAAAATAGATAAGATAAATTTTCATAGTTTTTACAGAATATGGTAACTTGAAGTAAGACTCTGCTTAATTAGTACTAACTTCTTAATTACTTTTAGGCTCAGTCGTGTAAATCACTTAATATATAATAAATAGGGTATATATTAGACCAACACTAAAAAAAATCCTTATAAATTTCGGTATAACAAAATACCCAAAACCTACTACTCTATAGCTATTTTAAGGTGACATCCTAAATACTAATGATATTCTAAGACATTTTGATGCATAGAAGAATCAAAAATATTTCTAAGATATTCTTTAACTAGCAAAGCATATACATTTTTCGATAAAAGAAATTATACTAAATAAAATACATGCATTTTACATTTGATGAGACTAATGACCTTTTTAAATAAAATTTATATACAATTATTATGTATGTACATCCCAAAACAAAATATTCAAATGAAAATGAAACTTATGAAGAAGCACATCATAAATTTGATGAAAAAGTAAGTGAAGATCAACTTGTTAAACAATATGAAGAAGAATTCAAATGCCTTCCAAAGGCATGGAAATACTTCTTGAATCATCATTTAGAGTAAGTTATATTAAGCTTTATTAGATTTCTATATGCTTTTCTTTTTTCTTTTAGAAAATAGATTTGCATATACTTTTACATATTCCTTACTAGTTTTTTCTTCTTCTTTTTTTTTGCTAGATATAGTAGTTTTAGGCTTTTATAATTTTGGTGGTTTACTGTAACTTTTTTAAGTAATGCATGTCAATTTTGATGGTATATCTTTTTACTTTTTTATATTTTGTTTAAGAAAAAATAAAATCAATAATTCAAGAAAAAATAAAATCCATAATTCTTTAACTTGTTGAACTTTTTGATATCTTTGATTCATTATTATGTTATTTCATGTATTCTTGCTTTGATCATATGCTTCAAGATGTATGATATTAATAATTTTACTTCTTCTATTTCTATTATCATGTTTTGTTTAGTAAATTCTTAATAAAGTAAATCGATATATACATCATTGCTTATAACAATAGTTTCCAGATATTAATGAGGCTTTAGCTACAAAAAAAGGGACAATCATTATGATCTTTCAAGACTTACTTATGTATGCATTGTTCAATATATTATAAATTTATTCTAGGATAAATATATATGTATTTTACTATGTTCTATTTTTTCTTTTTTATAATATTTTTCTTTGTTAGCATGTTTTTCTTGTTAGCATTTTATGCCTTAATACATTTGTGTATGATGTTATTGCTAAGAGGATAGATAATTACTTATATAATTTTTTTATGTGTAATGAGTTATCATTTGTATATATTTGTTTAATTTCTTTTGGCCTTTTAATAATTTTTCTCAATGTTGAAAACATGATATGTTAGAACATTTAACTTTAAAATTTGTAACATCTAATAAATATAAGCTAATAAAAAGCAAAATGATCCCACAATAGTTAGTTTAATGAAATAAAATAAAATAACCCGTCCTTACTCAAAAATTCTTAAAAATATAAAAGGAGAAGGTAATGGAAGGATTTGAGAAGTTGATATTGGTTATGATGGGAAATCAGGGCGGGATATGATCCCACTCGTAGCAAAATGAATAATAAAACTTTTTGGTATTTGATTTCCCAAAGCTAAGATCACTTAAAATTCTATAAAATAATAAAACATAATAAAGCAAGAATCATAATTTGTACCTTTTTCAGAAGCTCAATCATATTTTTGTCATATCCCTTAAATAGATAAATCATAATAAAGCAATAATTATAATTCTTACCTTATTCTAAAGCATGAACATATTCTTGTCGTATCCCTTGAATAGTTTCTAAAATTGGCTTATCTCAACCATCATAACTAGATAAGTTTTTGGAATCTAATGGTATCCATAGAACAAGTTGAGAGAATTCTACAACTATTACAGAGAAGGTTAGGCTAAGAGTGGTAGCTCCGTTTGAGCTTAAGTATAATTATAATTGGTTTTAAACATTATATTAATTTAATTGAAATTAAATTCTAATTTCAATTAAACTTTAATTAAAATTATAAAGAACTCTAATTAAATACCAATTATGCCCAAATATGATCCAATATCTCATATTGATTCTTATTTATTAAACATCTTATATTTAATCATAAAGTTTGTCAAATTTTACAATCAAGTTCAACTTAATTAAAATATTTTTTTCTCTTCAACTCATTCTTTGTGTGTGACCCATTAGGTTACTGTATATGTTGGCAATGGATATCAATTATAACCCTAAATCATATTTAGAATTAGATAAATTAAATTCCTTTAATTTATTTTTCATTCTCTAATTAAATAGGTTATATCCATAGATTAAGATTGGTGTCTAATAACACATCATAACTACCCAAATATTTGAAAATGTCAAAGTGACTTTGACTAATTTTTTCATACATGATTTTTTTATAATTCAATCATTTTATTGTATAATTTTCTAATTAAACATAGAGCATGAAATTAATATTTACTCTATTTAAGACTAAACATGTTAGTTCTCCACCATTAGTAATTGATTTAATTAATGACATTTGTAAACTAATTTGCAAAGTGTCATTCCACCTTGGCCAAGTATTTCTTAAATCAACACTAATCGAGAATAATAAAACATTCATACTAATTACTTTAGGGTGATAAATCATAAATTGATCACTCAGCTATCTCCATATAGTCGATGCTACATTTAATGACTACAGACTAAGCTCTCTTTGACTAGAATAGGTCATAAGTAGTATCAAAATATAACAATCCCTATAAATAATAACTTTGTAGATCTCAAGTCAAACAATTAAATATATAATCCTCATAATGAAAATTTCTATAGACATACAAGTAACGGTCCAAATGGATTTCTTATATAGGGTAAGTTCAGTGAATTTGTATTCTAACATGCACCAACATGTTTGTTTAAGTATCTCCATACTTTAATCTATGAGATCAAACACTTTTTTTATAAGAAAAAAACACAATGTGTGCTAGTCTTTTATGTTGTATTAATGTCTATTCATAATAGAACAATTACTTGGAATAATTTAGGGATATTACACGAATGTAATATGAATTTCATAATTATGATCTCCTTATAATTTTATTTGCAATGTATATTTATCTCATGGACCTTATCATATATATCTAAATGTGTATATGATAAACAATGCCTTTATATTATTTTATCACTAAACTACAACCAATCGATTGGTTGTATGCTATAAACCAACATGTTAAAACATAGATTCTCTCCATATCCACAATGTTATAGTGAGATGTTTAAATAAATAATTTTCATCTTATTTTTATTTATTAATATTTTAATTTTAAGGTTAATTATATTTTAAATTTAATATTTACTCATTGTTTAATAATATTATATCTAAACAAATTCAACCAAAATCATCTAAAGTATTTTAAATATAACCATACGTTACTTAATTTAACTATAACCACTAGAGTGTTCATATGGACGTCGACTAAGCTTACCCAATGACCTTATTGTCCATGAAGGAAAAAAGAAGTTAAATTGTTATAAAATAAGTAGAAAGATTGAGAATTCTTCTTCTAAATGAACAAAGAGACTCAAATCAGAAGAAGCAAGATTTCTATAAACATATTCTAAAGTCTATAAAGTTATGTGCTACCTGAATCTATAGTTTCCAAAAACACATTATATAATGGTGAACTCTAGTGTTTGAGAGATGAGAAATGAGAACTGTAGCCATGAGAAACATAAACCTAAGTGTGGTGGTAAGAGGTTCTGAAGAAAAATTTCTTTACTTTTGTGCAAATCATGTCTTACTAGAAGAATATAGTGAGATTCAATGTAGGAAAAGGTTAGTTTCTTCAAATGTACATTTATTTATTTGATTTTTCCACTCACTCAATTAAGAGACATTTATGTTGCAGAATTATGATGATAACAAGGGAAGTGATTAGTAAATCAGAAGGTGTGATTAAAGATAAAGAATTTGAATATGTTCAAAGAGTAAAGCAATTTTTAATCATGTCTAAAGATAATTTACTTCATGTTCTTGATGTTGATTAAGGATATCTAGGTTTTTCTGGAAGATCTTATCGACTAGATTCTTAACAAGTATGAAGAAAAGTATACTATATGATACTTTGTTTGTGTGTGAGTAAAGAGACTTAAAAGACATGGTAAAATAAAGAATTGAATTAAGGATTTTCAAATTTATTTTTCTTCTTTTATTTTAATAAATTCTTTGTACTTTTTAAACTAAAACAATGTATTTCCAATAAAATCATTCTTCTAATATGTTATAGACCCTAAATAATTTTTAATTCTTGAAATTACAACTTTTCCAACATTCTTTTAATAAGTACCCAATATTTTTCAAAAGAAATGGTAATCAAAAATAAAACCTTCTTTACAAGTGCCTTAATGTTAGACCCCTAAGTCCTAATAGAAAAATCGTGCAGGCATTAGTGAGGTTTTAGCAATGTTTGACAATTGGGACAATATAATAAGGCAAAACACTTATGAGTAGTCAAGGAAAATGGGCATTATCGATAAGTTGGCACGCATTAATACATATAAGCTGAAATCTTTGACAAGATGCAAGATTCAGATATAAGACCAAAAGATAGCTTGAGATGGACTATAGGTTGAAGGTTAGTTGGATCACATATATGAGGGAGACATATGAAAGCTTCAAGGGATTAATATGAACTCAAATAGACTGACCATAACTAATGGACTTTTCATAGGTAAGCATTAGACTAGACCACTGTTCTTCGAAATGCTTTAGGCTTTAATGACTCACCATTAATGGATAAAGATTAATGGGAGATATTCAATGATGTGGCAGATAAGATCATAGTAGATATACATCAGCTCTAAAAGATAAAGACCATATGGGAGGATCATTTGAAGATAGTGGAGTTCTTTATAGATATGGATGTGATTTCCTAATTAAATGTTATTTGTTATCTTATTAGTTATGATGTAGCTAAATCATATCAGATAGCTTCCTATTTAGATGGAGATTTCATTCAGTTAGTTAGTGTGATATAATCTGATAAGGATAGAGGTAATATAATTAGTTCAATTAAATTAGGATTTTGAATTATAAAGCCAGAGGTGCCTATAAATATCTTATTTAAGCCTTGCTCCTAAGAAGAGGAGAGATAGAAGGAAAGGGATCACCTTGAGAGAGACAATTCTTTTCATAATTTTGGGGAAGTAATAAAGGATGGTTTTTACAATAACTCTTGTTTATTTATTATTGGTTATGACTATTTAATACTTTATAGTATTCTTACTCAAGTGTGAGAGTTAAAAACTTTAAAGGTCGTGAGGTGTCTAAGAACAAAGTTTTGTTGGCCATCGATCATATGGGAAGGATGAGTCTTACTTAAACAAACCCAAGTGAGATTGTCATGCAAAGGAGTAGACCCGACTTCAGTATAAGTCTAGTGTCTTTGGAAACCTTTGTAACACATATGATGGTTAACACCTACCATTTACGAAAAATTAATTTCAAACTTATTTTTTAGGATTTCACTGGTTTGAGTTTTTTCTTTTTTTCTTTTACCTTTAAATAAAATAAAGTGTTACTCTTTAATTTTTTATTTTTATGTAAATAAAAAAGGTTCGGATGTGTTATAACAAAAAATCTCATTTAAAAATAACCAAATTTAGTAATAAAATAAGTTACCTATAAAAAAAATTTATACAGTGTGAAATTTAATATAAATAATTAAATTTTAGGGTGATAGGTTACGTTGAAAAAATAAAATTTAGGTTGGTCACTATAGGATACATTCAATAAAAGGGTTTTTCCTACGTTTTGAAAATTATTCACTTCTATCAAAATTTTATTGTAGTGGTAGTCATTCATAGGTGACATTTGCTGTATTTGGATATAAACAATATTTTTCCTTATGGTGATTTACATGGAAAAGTATATATGGATTTATTTCCTTTACTTAAATCTTATACCCTAATCAAGTTTCTAATTTGCTCAAATATTTATACACCCGTACGAGAAAATATCCTATACATTTATTACACATGGTTTTGTTTAAGCCTACTTTAAATTGTTCATACACTTCTATTAGTTTCTTAATGTATGATGATAATGTGTTGGAAATTATTTTGATAAATTCTATCAAGTAAAATCTATGATAATTCTGATTTTTCTATCAAATGGTTCATCTATTATAGCAGGTATTAGGGATCTTAATTAGCCAAGTTATCAAAACTCGAGGCGTTTCATCACTAACTAATATTTATTTTGAAGAAAGCTTTAGTTTCTTTGAAGTTAATGAAGTAAAGAGCTATTCATTTAGTGAAACATAATGTAGATTTATGGGTATTATGACTTGCAAAGTACAATGGCTACTTTATTTTTCTCATGATCTTAATTTGTATTTTAGTGGTCCTGTGTTACTATTTTGTTCTACTCTATTAACCTTACACATTATTCATAATTTAGTGCTTCATGAATGAATCAAGTACTTGAATATTGATTGTCATTTATTGAGGGAGAAAGTTAATATAAGTTTGTAAATATTTTTACTAATATCAGCCACATAGCAATTTGTAGATGATTATAGAAAATCATACTATGAAACTATGTTTTATTAGTTGATATTTAAGCTTGATTTGCATAGTGTTAAACCAAATGGATTTATACTTATGATTTTGATCTTAATAATATCTTATATTATTAACGAAGTTGTTTAACTATTAATGGGTAATATTAGAAAAAAATATTACAAGGCAAAAATATATAAAGTTAATATTTAAAACCTTACAGTTGATGATTGAAGGGTTGGATTAATGAATAAGAATAGGAGATGAAAATTCAAGATTCAATCTCGTTGTCTAAGGATTTCAAAGTGGTGATTCAAGTTTTATATAACTTGAACATATTCAAATGTTAATCGAGAATTAAACATGTCAAAGTGGTTATTTAAGTTTTAGATAACTTACTTGTACATATTCAAATGTTGATTGAGAATTTTAGAGCAAGTCAAAAAAGTATCAAAGCATCACAATAACAAAGGAACATTATTGGGTTAAAAAGAACCTTGAAAAGTCCATCCCAATATGATCAACGTAGTTCTTATCAACTACAAGGGGTGGTCAAGTAAATAGTACATTAGGTATACTAGACATTTTGCTTATACTAAAAAATAAAAATAATTAAAAATTTTCAAAATATAGGTAAAAGAAAATAGTAATGGCTAGTTAATTGATAAATACTATAAGGAGTTAAGGACTTTTAATAACATAATAAGAGTAATAATAAGAAATTATAAGTGTATTAAGAGAAAATCAAAGGAATCAAAGAGAAAGTGATATATTTAGATTGATAATTATATGGAATTCTTAAGTGATAATTCTTGTTAATTGTTAGATATTTTTGCATTATTTAGAGTTGTGTTTGCAGTTAGAGGTACAGAGAGTTTTTTAACCCCTTGAGCTTGATTAGTTCTTCTCTACTGCTGCTCTTCACCATTAAAGCAAGATTCTTTTACAGTTAATTTTCATCAAAAAAGAAACTTCTTGTAGCAATTAAAAAAATATTTAGTGGATTCTAATTTCTAACAAGAATTTAGGGGTTGAACATAAGTCAAAAAGCAATGAACCACCTTAAATAAATGTGTCATCTTTCCACTTACATTACTTACTTTCTCATTCCTTACATTTACTTGTTAATTTTCTCATCTTATATGTTATTGACTAAATTCTTCACTACATTAAGTCACATTGATAACATACTTTGCATAAACATAAACGGGTTTCCAATTTTTACAATCTATCAATTTAATTAATTGTCTTTAAGAATAACAAGTTTAGATATACTCAATTAACCCCGTATTTTAGGTGCCTTTAAAACGATATATAACATCTTTCCTTAAACATAAAGCGGATACTAGGATATATAGACTTGGTTTAATATATATGTAATGTGTGGTAGTTTTTATTAAGTTAAAATTAGATAGAAGAAATCACTTTTCAATTTTTTAAGTAGTCAAATATAATAGAAAATACAAAATTTAGTTGAAACTTCTATGAACTTTTCTTAATTTATTTTCTTATTAAGATCTGTATAAACCTTCTGTAGTTCATATTTCAAATATAATAGAACATTTTTTCTTGCTTATATTTTTTGGAACTCAACAGGTTAATTATCTAAATTAACTTGAAGTTTAACTAACTCTTCTTTATCAACTATATTTTGTATGCTTGCGTTTTATAAAGAAATTTATTGGGGATAATAATAATTTTTGTTATTTTAATCAATTTTCAATTGACCATGTCTACTATTTTCTAATGGGCCTTTTAAAATTGATAATTTTGTTAATTATTTAACTTTATTTAACTCATTTAATAGAAGGGCATATCATATATGTGACAAGTTAAATCAGCGCTAAAAAAAGACATGATGGCTTAACATTTTACATATAACCTTCTATCAAGTTAATTAATTTAAAATATTGAACTAAATAAATCATAAATATTGAAGAATTTAAAGAAAATGTAAAATGGCCCCCATTTCCTTAAAATTTAAGCCTCTAAAGCTTGGAGCAGAACTTCTTCAAATTGTCATGTGCTCATACTTAAATGCTAACTTTTTTTTTTCCTACTTGAACACTACTTTCTCATTTCTCTTAGCTACTTATTGTCTTCTCTTCCTGATTTTTTTCTTATTATCTTTGTTGCTTTTCTCTACTAGCTTCTCCCAGTTACTTTTCAAATGAACAATAACTTTATACACCTTTTTTTTTTGTTATACTGTTTGAGATTACTCCAAACACTCCTTCTACACTTATAGTTGTCTGCTTCACCAGTGCTTTTTTTTAACTAATTTCTATATCTTTATTTTACGATTCTTCTCTTTATCTACTGGATAATGGTGCTTTCAAATGACTTCCCACCTCTTGGATCAGCTCCTACAACATCTACACCAATTCAAACTTCTCTTTAAGTTACTCCCTAACCTATTACCAATAACGGAAACTCCTTTAATGTCAAGAATACTTAGGCTCAAATGTCTAGTGAAAACACTCCATAAGCAAAGTTAAGCTACTTTCCTTCAAGTAAAGTTGAAGATTGATAAGTGGTGTTAACCTTATTGAAGTCCTTAGAGTTGTAGCATAGAAATCGTGTTCTACACTAATAGAAATCTTCATTGATAAGAGGATAGCTTTTCTAGATATGAAACTGTGGGCAAAACAATCGGAAGCAATTGGGCCTAGTGGATATGTTGTTCAACAGTGATAATATATTCTTTTTCAAGTTTAAAAGTAGGGATGCTACCACCAAGGTACTAGAAAATGGTCTATGAATTGTCCATGGTAAACCTATTATGTTACAATTTTAGAAATATGGATTGAAAATTGAAGATTAAAGAAGACAATATACCTTTATAAATTAGAAAGCTATCTTGCAAGCTACATTAGAAAGCCAATTTGTATGGATCAATCCACTACTAAGGTTTCAAGAATCAATTTTGCAAGATTTCGTGTATTAGTTAGCTTATTATCCCACTTAACATATTCTATACCAATTATAAGGCTGAATGAGCAAGTAAAAATCATATAGGACAACCTAAGGATCTCTTATGCTTAGAAACCTAATTTTGAAGGACTTAAAAAGAAATGGGTTTTTGCTAGTAAGAGGTTTAAAACAGGGTCCTATGATGAATTGGGGGAAACTGATATGTCAGAAGAAATTGAGCAGAATAATAATAAAGGTTTAAGGGAGGAAATACAAAACAATCCTTCCAAAACATCAATTCCTGGTGATTCAGTAGAAATTTAAAATAATATAGAGGAATTTACTAGAGAAGAAGAATTACTGGAAATTCCAACCATGAAGAATAACAAGCTATATAATTTGAACTAAGAGATTGAGAAAATTACATTAGAGCAAGATTTTGAAATATTTCAGAAGAGGAAATTGAGTAGGAAAAAGAAAAAACCTATTCATAACTACAAGACATGAAGACTCTTTAGACAGAAACTGTTGTATGCGATTCCATAGTAGCCTTATCACCTGTACTTAACCCCCAGGCATATACAGGCTTGCTTTCATTATACTTTTATCGCCTGTCCCACCCTTTTTTGTGACAGGTTGGGGCAGGCTTGTTTCACTTAGTAGCCTGGAACGTTAGAGGAGCTAATGCTCCTTCTAAAAGGTTACTTATCAAAGACTTTATTAGTGAAAATAAACCTAATCTTCTAAATATTTTAAAAACCAAATTTAGAACTGGTAAATGTGACATTTTCAAGCTACTAAGTAGTGAGTGGCCAAAAAATAACAAACTTTAATAAACGTCCTATTGGTAAACTTCTAGTTTTATATAACAATAACAATGTTAAAGCTACTCTAGTATATTTTGTGGAAACTATATTAAGTATTGTCTAGCAAATCAGATACCTTATTATCATATTCATGAATTCGAATATACATCATAAATCGAATGATTGATAATGATGTTATATGTAAATCCTCTAAACTTGATTGTCAAATCTCCTTTGTATATGCTTACAAGAATGGCTATCAAAGGAATCACCTCCAGAATCATATTAAAAGGATATCTAGTCACGCTAATAAGCATTGGTTACTCATTGGAGACTTCATTGCAATTATTTCATCTTAAGAAGTAGAAGGGGTATATGCCGATAAGATTCCTTGTCAGGAAATAATGTTATTGTTATCAGATGTTGAGGTAACTAATATAGCCTCAGATAGATATTTCTTTATATATTGTAATAATCAGCAGGGAAATGATCTTATTAGGAAGAAATGAGATAGATGTCTTTAAAATATTGATTGGTTTCAACAATTTCCCTACAAGTTCACCTTTTATCATAACTTTCTTTTTCTGTCAAATCATTCGCTTACCATTACTTCAATAGATTTTAGGAGAATCAGGTACACTTTCGAGTTTACAACTTTCTAATTGATTTCCAATTTTTGTTGATGCTTTGTGGAAAGGAATCGAAGATTAAACGAATAGTTCTAATTAGTATAAATATAATTACAAAATGTATTTGATTAAGTAGAATCTTAAAAAATTTTATAAGGAGAATGCAGGAAATTTACACTATCTTATTGCGACTACCAGAAGAGGTTTACTCTCATCTCAGAACGAGTTATATAACAAGCCAATATAGAATACTCACTGATAAGGAAAAGTAAGCTTTGTGTAACTTCTCTAATGCTCTCTCCTTTAATCAGTCCTTGATGAGGCATAGATCTAGAATTTCTTAGTTAAAAGGAGGAGATAGAAAATCAATTTTCTTTCACATATTTGTAATATCCAGAAAAGTTGCAAACAAGATCAATAGTCTAATATGTAATAATCACACCATTTCTAATCAAGATTTGTTGAAGTTAGAGGCCTTTAATTACTTCTCTAGTGTTATCAATCCTCTATGAAAGTTCTGAAATGTATCATGTGAAGTTGTATTACTTCTTTAGAAGCTAAAATACTCTCGAAACCTATTACCAAAGCAGGAATTAAGCTAACTATCAAACGTATGAATCCTCATAAAGCTCTAGGAACAAATGGATTTAAATGATGTTCTTCACTAAACTCTGGCCTATCATTAAAGACATAGTACTAGATACAATGCTAGAATTGGTTTTGAAGAAAAGGATTCTCAAAATGCTAATAGCAATTTCATAATAGTCATTCCTAATAGAGGAAAACAAAAAAAGTTGGGAGATTTCATACCTATAGCTTGTTGCAAATCAATCTATAAGATCATTTCCAAAATCTTGGCCAAAAGAATAAAGATGGTTTTCAAAGCTTCAAAGGCATTATGCAAGGCTACCCTTCTTCACCATACTTGGCATTGTCGTAGAGGTCTCCAACAAGCTTTTGAGAAGAATTGTAGAGAGAAAAAACATTTCAAATATCATTCTAAATGTTGGAAACTGGGAATTACAAACCTTATCTTTACGAATCACATGATTATCCTATACAAGGTTAGATAAAACTTCACTCCTAACTATTATAAAACCTATCATAATTTTCACTATGCCATCTCGACTCTATGTTACAATAATAATAACAACAATAATATCCCAGTAAAAATTTCACTAATACGTGGGGTCTAGGGATGTCTAGTACAGTAAAACCTCTATAAATTAATATTATTGGGATCATGATATTTATTATTTTATAGAGATCTTAGTTAACCGATAAATTAATATTTATTAATTTAAAGAGATTTTTATAATTGATTGAATCTAATGAATCTAAGCTCTGAATGAATCTAAAACATAGATTCATT
>JANSVA010000216.1:14706144-14728093 GCA_025504915.1 Erythroxylum reticulatum | reverse complement strand
AATAAAATAACTAGACTACTACTATAGCAGTGGCGAGTCTAGGTCGATCCCACAGAGAGTGTGTGTAAAGTTTATGGCGTGAAATTAACCGGTGTTTAGGAAAAAGGTGCTTTTGGATTTTGAAAGAAAAAAATAAATAAAACTAACTAATAAAAACAAATTAAAGAACACATGCAAAAAATGATAAAGGTGGGAATCTGGTAGGGGCCCAGTTCTTCAGTTCAATCTCGGCCTATACCATAATTAAGCATATTTCATTAATTTGTTGTTCTTTAACCTCTCTTAGCAACTATTAATCGTGGGTTCATAATTAACCCGAGTTTTCCCTTGGGTTTTATTTATTCAAGATATGATCGTTAATTAAACTTAACCACCGAACAACCGAGGATACGATATCTAGATTTAATTAGGCAGTAGCATTATGAATTAGAAAAACCGATTAATCAAGGCAACAACCATATACGATGTGTCATTTAACCTAAGTCATGTTATCCCTAGTGATTACGAATCATTAGTCGCTACACATGAATTTCAACATAACAATTATAGATTATATCGAAATTCTAGCAATGGATTTGCAATTAAAGATTCAATAAATGCATTAAAATTATCAACTCATAATACACATCAAGTTCATACACAAATAACTGAACAATAACAAAAATCTGATTATCCATACAAAAAACCCAAATCAATTAACAAAGGATAACACAATCAATTCCTAATGAAACAAAGAAACAACGAAACAATAATAAATTACTTAGGGTCATCGGCATCAATGTTACCTCCAAATCGGAGTCAGGACGTATAGCCCTTTATAGTTCTTTCTCAGAAAAATCCTTCATCCCCCATTTCAATCCATAGCTGAAACTCCCTACTGCTGCACAAGCTTCTTACTGTCTACTGCCGCCTCTACTATTCCCTGGTGTGACCATTTAATGTTGGAGTTTATGCTCTAACGTAACTGTTCACTCACGTAGCTCCTCTCCCCAGGCCTCACGCAGCTCCTCTCTACCTTCTCCAGCCAAGCTGAGCCACAACTACCAACTTAGCCTCTCTTCACGCCCTTGCCCAGTTGTTTCCTCGTTTGTGCCTACATCCACACCAGTTGTTGTTGCCCTCTAGCATTTCTTGTAGCGTCTAATGAGACAATTAAGTTACTCCCTCTTTAAAACCTTATTCGCAGCCCTCCAGCATCAATTAATCTCTAAGTGTAAATGATTAAATATATCAACAATTAAACACATATCAAACTTCCCTAGGTTTCTCCATCTATCCTAACCTTATTTTCACTCTAAGTTGTCCTAAATTCACCTCCTCTAATGCAACATCATTTCATGACAATTCACTACCAACATTATTTCATCATACTCTCAAATCTCTTTTCTTAAAACATTCAATTCATTTCTTATAACTAATTCTCAATATTCACAATTTCCTATCTTTCCTTTTTCCATATCACATCTCACTTATATGTTAAAACAATTCGTAATCAAAATGATCAATCTTAAAATGATAACTTCCTTAAGTATACCTAATTTCATCTCAACCTAATCCATATGCAAATTCATATTTCATTAACCTCAAAAGTAAAGAGTTTTACAAAACTTTAATCACATATCAACATGACATCATTCACTTAATAAAAAAATACACATGGATGCTCATGTTTAATATGTTGCTAAAGCTACTCAAAAATCAAACTAACTTAGTACAAAAGCTAACTATCTTGTAGTTGCCAAATGCCTTTATGCTCTTGATCACTCGATATCTTGCTCGTCACCTAAATATAGGGAGGAACGGAGGGTGAGCTTGAAAGCTCGTGGGTAACAGTTTTATAATCGATAACAAGAAAAAACCATTTATAAAACTCATTGCCATTGAACATTTTCGTAACCTTAGTAATTCTATATTAAAAATCAGAAAACACTTATGTCTCAAAATTCTCAATTTGTCAAACAATCATAAATCATGCATTCATCAAACTCTTCAACACATTTAAACATATAAGTACATCAAAATGGTTTGGGAGGTCTATAAATAAAACAAACTAACACATTCCCATATAATGGTCCTATGTAGTCATGAACAGAACGAGCTAACACAACCCCATATAGTGGATTTGTGTAGTCATAAACATAAGGGAGTCCATAAAGGAGCTTCATGCCACTAGCAAACAGGCGGGAGAAGCCTTTAGTTGAAGTACACTTGACATATAGAATGGACTAAACCAAACCCACATAACATGTATCTCATAACTTGTAAACTTGTTGCCCAAAATGGCACATTTTCAAATTTTGATTTCACAAACATAGTATCTTCTCAAAAAAATCATTTTCATATTCCTTTCATAATTCATCAACACAATATGCTCATACCAAACACATAACACTTTTTCAAAGCATTTAAAGAGTTATAATGTATATTCATGAAATAGTTGAAATCATTTATTTCCATCATTTGAAAGAAAACATTAATGGCCTATTACTTAATTATAAAACTGTAACCCATCTTGAATTCCTTGCTTAAACATTACTCAAAGATGCCTCTCCTCTTGCCTTCCTTGATTCCCTTTATCAAAGACAAAAATTCTCATTCAATAGGAATACAATTTGAGGACCCCTATATTGCATATTCATTAAGATAAATTCTAAATACTCAAACTCTTCCAAAAGTCCCAACCTTCGGGTCAATTTTCCATGACCATCCTAATCAGGTAAATGAAGAAATTTGATAAAAATTCCTTCTATAAAAATGTTCTCCATAGTCTTAAGCTTCTAATGACACTAAAATCATTCAATTTGGTTCAGAAATCTTAAAGTTATACTCCAAACTTTTTTGGATTATTCTTATGTTGAAACAGTTTTCTGTGCTCAAATTCCATCTAAAACTTGAAATTCTTAGAGACTGAATTAGAACTTAATTTCATCAGACAATTTGTATCACTATTTCTCTAGTTTACTACAAATAAAAAGTAATCTCATTTGGATAACTACATAAAATGTTATGCCTAAAATACCAAAGCATGTTTAAGCTGTGCAAAGAAAACTTTACCGCGACGAACTTTGATTTCCTGCAGGTTGGCCGTGGCAAACCTCAAAGTTGGCCACGGCGAACCATGGTGACTTCATTGTCACAGTGAACTTTGATAGAAACTCAACTCGTCTTCTAAAATTTCTCCAGATTGCTCACCCCCAACATCTTACATTTAGCACATCTTATACAAAAATCATCCTTTCTAGTTCATTTTTAACTTCATTTCAACTCAATATCATTCACAAACCAATTCATGATCTAGCTTTGATCATTAACACAAAAAGAGAACATTTGCATATACAATCATCAACAACTTCCTATGCATATTCAACTTCCTATAATTATCACTAAATGTGCTTCATTCATCAAATCAATAATAATGATGCTTATACTTACTTGTTTATCCAAAGCTTCTTCAATCACCATGAAACCCTAGCTTAAAAAACCGTAAAAATAAAAAATGATTATGTAGTTCTTCCTTTCTTCCAACACAAACCCCACACAAATCCATTGCTCTAACCCTTTTTCTAACAAAGCAAGAAGGAGAGATGATTACCTTAGCAAATCTTCTTCCTTTTACTTCTTTTCACATTTTCTTCCCTCTTCCTTAGCTCTCCACGCACACTTCTCTTCTCCTCTCTCTTTCTTTCTTTCTTCTTTTCTTATTAATTTAAGATAAACTTTTGTCTTTCCAAGTTTAACCTTCCTTATTTCATCTAATACCTTCTAACTCCTTAACTAAATCCTTAATTCAATTAACCACCGAGACAAATCCTACTAGCATAGACATAATAATTAACTCACAAAATATTCCATAAAGACCTCATAATTCATTTAAATCGTGCTTAATTTAAGAAAAAATTCAAGGGTCGACAACAATAGAGTATGAACATTGAGAAGATGACTCAATGAGTATGCTTTTGAGTCACTTTAATTCCTTCACTTCCAAAATGTACCTAAAATCAAATATAAGCTAAAGTGAGTGTCCTAAGCATTTTAAGGCATTAATCACTAAGGGTATGCTTGTTTGGGGCTAATGGAGAAAAATGTATGGGAATGCAATGAAAACTTGCGTTTAGCATCAAACTATCATTGAAGGGCTAACATTTTCATTACCCAATTCTTGGCAATTCTCCATTCCCCTGCTAATTTAGAGGAATGGGAATCATTGATTTATTCCCCTGATACGAGGGCTTTATATATGCCTTTAATTGGACCATTCATCGAGGGTGAATGAACTTAAGGATATGTGATTATTATTATTAAATTTACAGTTTCTCATAGTAATTTAAACAATCATAATAAATTACAGATTTACCAAATAATATTAATTTAAGAGTAACAAATACAAATAGAATTTTAAAAAAATCTACAATTTTTGAAACTGTGAAAAAAACTATAATATACTTGATTTTGAACATTCTGTCATTATAAATATGGTGTATAGAATATAATTAATTAAATTATATTTAAATTTTGATATAAAACAATTTTTTATTTCTCAAAATTTTTAACAAACCAACCACCATCAAAGGTAATGGTAATCATTCCTTTATCTTAACCAACTATAATAATTATAATGATTATATCTATTCTCATTCCTCCCCAGATTCATTCCTATTCTCATTCCCATTACCTTATGTGAATCAAGCACCCCCTAAGTATAATGGATTAAATGTATTAACATTTAAGCACACTTTAGCACTCCTCTAATATTTGCATTCGAGCATTTCATTCATAAATGATTCCAAATATATTATTGTAATTTAGAAAGAAAAACTATATAATTTAGATAAAGACAACATTTTAGCTCAACCAAAGCAATGCTCAAATCTTCAAGTGTGTGCACATATAAGAAAATGATTTCAGGCCAGTGGAGTTTACTGCTATAATATTTACAAGTGAACACATATGTTCTAGAAGAACTAAAAATCAATCTTGAGACTTATAAGAGGATGGATATATACCAAAAAAATAGGTTGATGTTAGGAAGATGAGATTTCTTATTTGACCACCTTTCAATTACGCCAACATATTTTGCCTTTCCACCATTATCTTCAGAAGTATACCTTATAAACAATTAAGCTCTTCAATGCATCTGCCAAATGCGATATCATACTTTTTATAGTATTTTCAAGCATAAAGTAACAAAATTAGAGATTGAACTTCGCATTTAAGACCATTTAACATAAGAGATTGCTATTACATTGCTCTTAATCCTACAACATAGTTCAAGTTATGAAAGCTACTAATAAAGCCATCAAATAAAGAAACTTATATATAAATCAAACCTCTGGTATGTACACAGTACTTTCATCTATCTTTGCACCATATTCAAAAACATATAAAAGAAATTCAAACATCTGCATGTGGGAAAACCAAAACTTATCAACCAATTTTGTGTTACAATTGACAGCTATAGACCTTTGCATATAACAATAATGATAGACAACTGTCCTAGATTCTCCATTGAGATTAGATTTTCAAAATTTTAGGAAAGAAACAACAAAAATTGTATTCAAAATCAAAAACTCCTCAATCCCCAAGTTCTATAATGTCAAATTTTAATTAGTGCCACATCATGATCAAAACCTAAATCTAAACCTCCAAAAACCAAATTTCTAACTTTAAAATTAATATGCATAGCGGAGATCCTCTTTCAGGCAAATTTGTTAATAAGTCTCACAAAACTCATAAAAAGAAATCAAAATTGTAAGCTCTGTGAGGAAGATGGAACTGGAGCCAGAAACATGAGAATTGTTGAGAGGGCCTGATTTGAAGTCAGATGAATCAGAACAATCTAAGTGATAGCGAGATAAAATCGTGGAGGTGGTGTCTTATAAGGGCCTCCATGATTGTTGGGTTGAAGAAAGCTTCCTTGTTGCACCCCTCAGCATCATCTGCTTATTTCTCTTACTTTGCTTATTGTAAAAATAAATTGAATGTAAATAATCAAAACCAGACAGTCAAAGGCAACGCTACATCAATAATCAATTGAGAATGACATCAATAATCAATTATACGTCTCATTGAGAGACTATAAGACATGAGAGAACTGAGACGTGTGACAAGGGAACTAGGAGAGAAGACGCGGTGAATGAAGAATAGAAGAGGAACTATCTTTTTGCTTTTATTCAATTTCAAGATATCATTTGCTTACTTTATAACTCTATTTTAACTAAAGCAAAATAATGTCGTTTTGATTATGTAGAACACATTGTTTTACTGACACTATCTAATTGTTAAATCATTTTTTGTTTGATGTTATTGGGGTCCAGGCCAAGCCAAGCTTGAGCTTGGAGGCCCATTTGGTCCCTAAGAACCAAGCCCAAGGTTCGGTCAACCCACAGATTTTGCCAACCCTATCTGGGTGTGTGTGATTAAAGATTCAAATCAAAAGATGACATTAACTCAATAAGGTAATATATCGAAAGAAAGATAAAAGGATGATGAAACTTTTGCATACGAGATTGGTTAGGTAGAGAGATAAGAAGAGTGGGATATGCATTCACGACTCCTACTACAACACCTTGCTAGGCTCTGTCTATGGGGAGCTCAAAAGAGCAATCCTATGGATGATGTCGGCTAATGGAAAAGCTTGCATCAGAATCGCTGGGAAATTAGAGATGGTAGCAATCCGACCTAAGTTGTGGGTTCATCAACTCAATTGGTCACCACCAGCCTAAAAATGGTGTCGCGCCTTGGTGGGCTCTGTTGTTTCTGTTTTTTATTTTTTGGTTCCACTTGAAAACGTATATGTGTAGTGTGATGTTAATTAGTTTTCGCTTCTATAGCAATAATTTCAAATGTCGCATGCTTTTTCTTATAAATAACACCAAATTATTATTTTCGTTGCTTTTTAATATTATTAAAAGCATCATTTTAAAAAATTGTTGCATTATATTAATTTTTAGTAGCACATTTTTAAATTATTACAAACATGTCATTGCCTAAAACATTTTTTACACTAGTATTCAAATGGTGGAGGAATTAGTTAACTTTAAATTAGGCATTTGCCCAACTTCTGCAAAGAATATATTTTAAGAGGCAGGCAAGATTACTTTTCAAAATAACAGGTACAGTTACAAATGAAGAGGAGAGACAATGAATAACATATAGTCCTTTCTTTCCCTTTGACAAGCAACAGTATGCGAGAATCCAAATGGCTAGTTAGGTCAATATGAAGGGAACTTTGAATTCTTTGCTTTGTTGGAAGCATTTTCCCTACTAGGATAGGTTGGTATTACATGTAAATGGATTAACTCCAAAACCTATATAACTTCTTACTACTGAACTTTGGCAGGAAAAGGAAAAAGCACCGAAATTAAAGTTAGAAGTGACTTACTTTGAACATGTTATTGTTTGAAACTTTTAAAGGAGCATCCGGTTCTTATCTGCGTGATTATACAGTTCTTCAAGATTTGATGCTTAAAGCGATCTTTAATTATTGCTCTGAGAGAAAGCCTGTCTTTTGTAGGGAAGTAGGCATTAGGATTCCATGAATCTGATGTTCTGTTGTTTATATTTTCGTTATTATTATTTCTTTTCATTTGTTTTTATCGTTGGTTGAATCCATGTATCATGTGGTGGATGGTCCAATGATTATGACATCAATATTATAGTTGATCTTTGCATCCACTTCCACACGTTCCTTGGACCACCTCATATCGTTGTTTTTGAGTCAATAGACACCCAAACAAACACAATGACATGTCAATTTATGTATATTTTTCGAAATTAATGTAACCTAGTATGAGAAAAGGAAGAAAGAGAAGGGTTTTCGTATGGTTTATTTCTAAAAGCCAAATATATCGTAAACTAATTAAATTAGGAGTGAAAACACATAGTTGTATTTTCTGGACAAAGGTCTTCCAACCTAAAGCTTATTCGTCTGAAAACTGATTACAGGCGAAGAGACGCTCTTTGTTGGAGGATCAGAATGGTGAGAAGTTATGTGGTATTGCATGGTGTCCTCTTCTTCGCTTTTTTAACGTGTCAATCACCAGCACCTGAAAGTATTAAAAACATATTTAGATTAAATACAGAAAAATTTTTAGTTCCACCCGTTATGTGCAAAGAATTAAGTAAACGAGAGAAACATTTACCATAACCCCTTGGAGTTCTGCATTTGAAACATTCTGTTCTGCTAGCATAATTATGCACTCCACATCCCACTCTGTCGAATCAAAATTTTAATCTTTAGTTTAATGAAATTTGGAACTAATACATACTTCTCAGATACGCAAATGTAATAGCTAACACGTGTGTAATGCTATCCAATATAAGCACGCAATGAGTTGCAAGCTTACTGCATTGCATCATATCAGGAATTAATTCTCTGATTCTTGCAACTCTTTACAGACATCAAATTAATGGTTGCAATACAATCATCTTATGTCTCAATATGGAAAGGTCTTTGAAGCAGTAGTGAATAGTTCATGTCAGTGAAAATAGCACGATATTTTCTCAGTTTTACGATTGGAACACATTGCACTTTAATACTGAACCATCTAAATAATGGCCACTTCAAGCAAACTGCCAAGTTGAGCTTACCTTGAGCACATCCAGTCTCCTTCTTTCCAGCCAGGAGGAACTCCACTGTCGGAACCACACATGCCGCCTCCATAGCTGGTGGCATAATCAATTTTGGTTGCACCACATCGATAGCAGCTCGTCCGACTTGCATAGTTATGAGCTCCACAGTTAATTACAATGCAATACCAGTCACCAGCCAAGACCTCAGTACGGTTATACAAGTACGTTGCTACATCTGGGCCACCGTATTTCGGGTATTGGCATCGTTGGCAAGCTTCCCGTTTCTTAAAATTTTGGTGATTGCATGCAGCACAAAGCCAATCTCCTCCTGTCCAGCTCATGTTTCCAACCTGATGATTAAGCAAAGGATAATAAATTTAGTCGTTATGGTTTTGTGCATCGATCATGTTAGCGATAAGTAGGAAATCATAAACATGAGATCCTTCTTAATCAAATCTACATATATATTAGTTGAAAATTCACGCTTATGAGAAGGGCAAGGATTAATTTCCATCAGCAAGTCATCGTTATTCAAAGCTAACGTTTGTATGTCTTGAAACTAGATCCGAGGATTCCAACACTAGCAGCTTTTAAGTGTGTGCAACCTAAACAGATGGTAATCGTGAAAATCTAGGACTACCAAACTCATCTTATAGGCTTTCAACTAGCTAGTTGATATTTACATATAAATTGCTTCAAAAACAGACGGTGGTAAACCGACTTTTAGGTTGTGCGCACTACTATATAACCATATGAGAATGAGTTAATTAAAGTTAGCGAGACGTAAAATTTGAATGATGGAATTCAAGCTTATGTTAAGCTGCTGGAAAAGGATCTGATGGAGGGTACAGTTCATGAAAAAGGGTTTCAATTAGGAGATATACAAATACGTAATCTATGATACGAGGTTGCTGATAATGATTTGGTAAATCAAACCACTTAAGTTGGTGCAATAGAGAGTACCAGAAGTTGAAACTAACCTGAAGAAGTAAGGAAAGCCTGGAACGAGAAGTAGTGGAAGTGTATCAATGACAATTAATAGTGGAAGAGAGTGGCGCTGCAGTTGGTGAGCATGTTGCTTGGGTTGGCAGGCCTTATATACATGCTCAGTTCTGCTATATATCTGATGGCATTTTCTTATCATCATTTGCCTTTCCTTCAGATGGCGTGGTTGTAATTATGTTTGGATTCCAAAAGGCAAAAAATAAAAATGTGTGTGTGTGAGAGAGAGAGAGAGAGATAAATGTAGATAACCTGCCGTTACTGCTACCTCTTCAATTATTCTCGACCTGCACAATGGAGCTCTCAAAAGTTGAGAGGAATAGCTAGGTAACTAAGTCAGTGCATGCACATATTTTCGATGTAAAATTCCACTATTGCCCAACCTATGCTACCTTTATCTGATTCGCAAACATTATTGTCCCAGAAAACATTCTATTATTCCTTCTATCCTTTTGTAGTAAGGCTGTATTCAAATCGTCTCAAAATCAGCAATAGTACGTATTGCCTAACCATAATTTATATTTTACGATCTTAGACTTTTTTATGTAATGTAATTCATCAAATTATAATCAAAGGACTTTTATGAATAGTGGAAGCATGGTACATAACATTTTCAATGTTGAGGAATTGTTTAAGGATTATTCAAGCAATAAGTCTCTCAATTAATTGGACCTTTCTATCCGTGGCTCTACTCACTCTTAGCTTTCTTGTTATTTTCATTACATGGATAAAACAATATTTTTCCACTCTTTCTTTTGTAAAGTTGATTAATGGTCAATCATCCCATTATTTCGGAGGAGCCAAAGGCCAGATGAGAGGTCATCTTATCTCGGGTCAAATCCTCTATACCCATAACCTTATACCAACTTTGTTCGATACGATTCCATGCATCAACATAATTTTTTGAGTCTCACATATTTATGGGGATAGGATCGTATGAAACAAACTTAGGACAGGATTATAGGTTCAGAAGATCTAGTCTCATCCTATCTTCCCTTACCTCTTTACTATTTGCATTGAAAATTTATCAACTCATAGGTGACAAATTGAGACAAAAGACTAGTTTCAGATTTCACCATAAATGTAAGGGTTTGAACCTCTTTAATGTCTTATATGCGGATGATCTTCTCTACTTGTGCCATGTTACTAAATCTTCTGTGAAAATCTTGATGTCTTACCTTAATAAATTTAGCTCCTTGTTCGGCCTATCCATTAACAAAGCCGAGAACAACTTATTGATTTCTATAGATGCTTACTCAAATCTCTAATTTGCTCACTGAAGTTTCAAGGCTAAATGTCCAATCCATTAGCTTCCTTTAAATACTTAGAAATCCCATTATCGATGAGAGAATTAGTTATCTTCTTTCCAAAAATTAAATTGACTTAATTATACCTAGGATTCAACACCATAATAATAAATTCCTAAACTATATGGTGATAACAAATTGAATTCAATACTAGAATAAAAAATCATCAAGAACATTGAAAGAGTCATCAAGAACTTCTTATAGATTGGTTCCTGAAAAAGCTTAGGAAGCAAATGTTAGTTGGTAGAAATCTCTACTTCGAAGGAAGAAAGTGGACTTAGTTTATATCCTATTCAGCTTATTATTTGCTTGTTTTATGCTATACCATAAGTATACAAGTTGTGTATTATAATACAACTGATATTGATACCATAAGGATTGAATATAGTCATAAATTACACTTTATCTATAGTAACAAAAGATTGAGTTAATTGAAAATTAAAGTAGACTAATAAATGTTGATGATTGAACAACTAAAAGATTACAATGAAATTAAAGTTTTCAATACTGGAAAGTTAGAGATTATTCTATCCTTGTTTTTCTTCCCTTCATCTTATAAATTCAACTATGCTTAATCCTAGATATCTAAAGGTTTCAATTACTCTCTCTCAAGATCAAATCAACTAATCTCAATTGAAATAGATAAAAGTTGAGTTGTAATCTCTCAATTTCTCAAAGCTACTCCAAACTACTCAATTAGATTTGAAGCGATCATAAGGATAATTAACTTATAACTAAGATCTCTCTTTAATTTCTAATTAACTTGATATTTTTAAGTCTATTAAGACGCTAACTCTGGTTACACAACTTAATACTAACACCTTGATTCAATTTCTCAATTCAAATCAAGTATATACAAAACAAATATCGCAAAGTAGTCATATGTTGAATTCAACATGGTAAAAGTTATACAAAACAATTCAAGAATAAACCCTAAAATAGATTTAGCAATCAATAATCATGTTTAGAGCATAAATATTCAAATTTAGCTTACATGGCAATGAAATACAATAAAGAGAAGAGAATGAAATCAACTTGAATCTTTAATCTGGAAAACCTGAAATGCTGGAGTTGATCTTGATGTTTCTACTTTTGATCTTCTCATTTGTGATGTATAAACCTTTTTTTAGTGCTTTCTTTATTATTTTGGTGTCTCTAATGACTCTCTAGTTTGTCTCCCCTTGCTTTAGCCTTCACAATATCATTTTATGGGAAAAACTAGGTCTTTTGAAATATACACGATCACTTACACAATTGTATATGTGACCATGTATCTCTAAAAACTTCTCAGTGGTGACTTTACATGGTCACAAAACTTACACGGGCACATACATGATCATATATGTGAAGATCCATAGTTGTATATCTTCATATAGGTATAAATAGCATCTTCAAAGATCCACACATTTACAATGACTTACACAATCATAACCATGTAACTCCAAGGTTGCTTCAATTCTTCAACTCTATGACATGATTTCACCCAAATCCTTCTCTTTTTAGTCTATAAAGGCAATTATCACCTAAAAACATACTTTAAGTAGAATAACTACTACAAATACCATAAGACTCTCAAATAATAAACAAAACACACCAAATATGAATATATAAATATAATCAATTAATCATTTATCAAGCATCCCCACACTTAAATCTTTGCTTGTTCCTAAGAAAAAAACCACATAATATACAAACACACAGTTATAAAACATTATAACAATGCTGCAATGGAATCAAAACTCGTGAAATTAACTTAACCTCAAACATCACCCACTCAAAAAGTTCCAACACACTAATTTATTCCATTCATATTCAAGTTCTTTGATTTGAATATGCATATCAATAAAAATATTGACACCCTATTCACGTACCTATGGCATTTGTAAGCATACACTCATTATTAATGATCAATTAAAAAAGTAAACTATCACTAAGTATCCTTTCATGAAAATTCTTGCTATTTTAAAAGATCAGTAGGTTTAATTTTATTGCAAGCACCATATTTTTATTTTTTTTAAACGATCATCTAGTTTTTTTACATGAAAGCAAACACCTGGCCATGAATGTTTCCTAGTTACTCAACTAGGTTACGTTTTTTATTTAGCTTGGTTGGGGTGTCATTCTAGCCTTTTGACATTAAGGCAATCTTTTTTTTCCTTGAATGCCCACGAGTACTCGGCTATATCACAACTCTCAACTAGTTACCATCTTTATTCTTAACCCAATTTCCTTAAAAGGGTCAACAAAATATTTTATTTAACACATTTTTAAAATTTCTTTGCCTACCTTATTTCTTCTTAGTCAATCAATCCCATAAAAGGTTACTAACGAATCTTACCAATTTAAATGAATGTAATTATAGGTTTATCTAAACAAATGTCATAAAGTGAATGAATAGGTTCCATATCCTAATTAATATGCATATTCATCCTAGAGATATTTAAAACACAAACTTCATAATCTAATGTGCCTTTACAATTTAAATGACCATGTTTGAAAGTAAGCCAATTATACTTAATTCATTCCATCAATAAATTCACACAATGAAGCATCACGTAATAAAAATGTACACAATGCTAACACAATAAAAAAACTAACACCATGCAAATGCAAATTCACACGAAAATGATATACAATTGCATATATATCCCCAAAATTGAACAACACATTGTCCTTAATTTAGAAACCTTATGAAAACATAACTAAAAAAGCATACATAACAAATATAACAAAAAAAATAAAAAGAATAAAACAAAGAAAGAGTACTTATGGGTATTGTGGTGGTGATGGCATTAAATAAGGAACTTGGATACACTTTATGCTATGAACATCCATTAATTAAACTCTTTATAAAATAAACATAAAATATAAAAATAATAAACACTATAAAAAATTACAAAAACCTAACTAAAGTATAGCGTGATAATTTTAAGGTCACTAGCCTGATCATTTTAGTGAAATTATTTTCAATCAAGAGAAAGGAAAGAGACCACTTCCCTTTCTTATGGAAATACTCCTCCAAAATAAATATTGCATCTATGCCCCTTTCACTTTGAATGTTTCCCCTTTTTCATTCTCCAATTCTAAAGCTCCATGTTTGAACACCTAGATAACTTTGAAAGGGCCACTCTAATGGGACTTAAGCTTATCCGAAAGTAACAAAAGTCTTAAGTTAAACAACAAAAACAAGTCCCCACCCTTAAATTCCTTCTTCTTAATAAAGGCATCATGCCATCTCTTCCACTACAAAAATAACATACAATCTGCAATGTTTTTTTTAAAACACCGCAAATTATGAAGGCTTTTCGTGACGTTTAAAAAACGTCACGAAAAGTTTAAATTTTTTGCGATGTTTTATAAAAACATCCTAAATTTATAATCCTTTTTGTGACATTTTATCAATAAAATGTCACAAAATAAAAGTCACTATGGTTTATTAAATAAAACGTCACAAAATATTTTTGCCTCTTCTTTAATTAAAACATTTTATTTTTGCGCGTGTTTCTTCTCTGCTTTCTTCTCCCTGCCTTCTTCCCACCCAAAATTGGTTTCTTGTCTCCACCTTCTTCTCTCTATAGCAAGCGAAATGCAACGCTGGTTCCTAAAATCCTCAACCGATTTCTACACACACAAGTAAGCAACTCAAAGCTAGCCCAAACCCTCAACTATTTCGTCTTCCCCAAATCCCAACGCTAGTTCCTAAAATCCTTGCTATATCAAACCCCAATCCCCTCAAATTGGCAAAACCCCAAATCCCTTTCTATTGAAAGTCAACTATACTAGTTTATTAAGCAAATATCATAGCTATTCATTATAGCCATGGGTCTCCAGCGAGCTATGCTAGACGAACTCATAGGTGCAGGTATTGACTGTAAACTTTTTTTTGTTATATGGATATTTTTCTCCATTATTTTTGGAGTGTTTATTGTTTAATAAGGTGGTTGGTCATTGATTTTTGTTTTAGATTTTCATTTTTATATCTGGGTTTTGATGACTTGTGTGAGAATGGGGTATTGTTTAGATTGCAATTTGATGGCTGAAGAAAGGGAAGGGTATAAGGAAATAAGATGGGACTCGAAGGAAGTTTTTTCTTATTATATGGCTCGTTTTTGCCCACATGACCACTTCGTCAATACCAAGAGTGATTTAGGTGAGTTTTTGCTTTTGATTTTGGTCCAGCTCTTCTCCTCTTTGTTGCCTCATTTAGTTAATGAGGAATCTAAGGAAATGGGAAGGCCTTTTGAAATTCATTTTGAGATAAGAAAACAGCCACAGTCGATGATTCCGATGATGTGCTTCTCTTCCACCCACCATCATCATCACCGAACATATCCAAAAGGTACAGTTTTGGGTGCTTATTTGATCACTTATCATTAACTGCTTGCTTATTTGTTTGCATACCTATAAAGTTGTATATTATGTAGTGAAAACTTAGGAGTTTCAAGCTTCTTGATGATTATTCTGCAAGGAAGGAGTATTTTGTAAAGGTGTATTTGTATATTTGCTTATCTTGTTTCAAATTTGGCTTGCTTTTGGTGTAGTTTGTTGGAATTAATTTCTTCCGTTTCCAACTTTTATCAGCTATTGATTATGTAATATCCATTTCTTGGCTGCTAGAAATTGGGCATTATTTTTTTGAAGCTATAGTCTAATAATTAGGCACCACTCCTTTAGTGTTTAAAGTTTTGAAATTCGTTAGCCTAAACTTGCTTGAAAAATGAAGCTATTACAGTACAATTCTTGCATTTTATTATTTCCCTTTTTTCTACAATTATTATTGCCTGTGATCATTTCATAAAGAAAGGAGCCAAATAAGCAGCTTTCTTAATGTTTACCAGTTAAGCATCACATTTAAAGTATTCCATCATTGAAATTTTCAGGAAAAGAAATAAATCTCAACTTTAGTATTGATAACAACAAACTCATGGAAGAGCCAGAAGATGTGAATGAGGAGATAAGGATTCATAAAGCAAGTCCTTTTGACATTAAAACCAAGCAAGAGGCAAAGAAAGTGGCAGTTGAATTACTTGCTACAAGGTTAGAACATGGTTCTTGCGAAGACACACTTTCTTATGTTTCTTTGATATCATATAAGATCACTCTTCTAGAGTTCTCTAAGCACACATGTCCAATTGCTATTGTGCACATATACATGGGTACAAAGAATATTCTAGATATTGTGAGCACCTAATTATAACTATTTACATTTGTTAATGTATATTGTGTATCTTTGCATAAGTATGCTGAAATCATCCATTTAAAAAGAAGACTTTCATTTTTTTCTCTAGTTTTAGATGCCTTTATGCTTATATAGTGAAGTATGACTCCATTCTACATTCCCTAGTATCCTTGCACATGATATGAAATTGGTAGTTGCCACTTTGTAGTCTATATTTTGGGCTGAGATTGATATGTTCCTTCATTTGTTGAATCAAATTTGCAGGTGTTGGAGCAAAAGCAATTGTTGTGCAATCACCTTATGTTGCTCAAGTACAACTCTTGAGGGAGAGGCTTGGTGAACTTCTAGAGTATGCTTTGTCTTCCTGTTCTTCAATGGCCTTTTATTTTGTTTTGTATTTGTTCTCTATCTCTTCTATTGTGTGCAACTACCAAGTTACAAGTATGTAGTTCTTGAATCTACAGATATCTTCCTCCAAAGTTTCTTCTTTCAGTTTGATGCATCAGAAACATCAATAAGCGTTTGCATTCCAACCTGAAGTTTATAAATTTTACTTCATAGAGTTTCCTCAAGCACAATAATTTTCTAAAGAACTGACAGTAAAGAAACAATCTGGTTATTGTCAAGATGAAGCATTCTGTTCTACCATATGATCTTGCAGTAATTTTCTACCTTCCTGGAACATCAACACCAATTATAGAGACTGAAAATAAACTTTAATCAATGCAAATATACAGAGTTCATTAATTTAGATTATGGAGGATCAAGTAACTATACTGATCTGAAAACTAGACAGGCATGGATTTCAGACAATGTTATCATGAACAATGGAAAACCAGCAATAGTGCAAAATCCAACTGGAAACTGGATGCAATATCAAACACACAGAGACTTCCCTGTAGAAAATAAGAAATATTGTTATACAATGAACACCAAAGAGAGAAGGCGGTATCTTGTTCGTGTAACTTTCTTGTATGGAGACTTAAGAGATGAAGATGCACACCCCAAATTTGATCTCTATATAGATGCAACTAAGTGGTCGACCGTGACTATATTGGATGCTTCAAGAGTCTATTACCATCAATTAGCTAACATGATCTGAGCAGGTCAAGGAGGTGCATTTTTCCTATTAGCCATTGATTTGAGATGACAATTTTATGATATGGGACCTTTATATCCATTTTTGTACAACAAGCTATTGATTTTTGTTGGCAAAAGAAACCAAACATATATATATATACGGACTCCTTATTCTTGTTTGTAAATACAAGAATTTCAGGCACCATTCCATTTTGTATCCAAATCAATGTAAATCAAAATTATGCATTTAATCAATTTGACAATATATATTCTTCATGTTGTTGATGTATATATGAACACGATTAGGATCTTACAGCTCTTAATTATTAAAATTAATGATATATTAAAAAATTGAAGAATTATTAAATAAATAAAATTCATAAATAATATTGAATAGTTTTTAAACAAATAATATTAAAAAAGTTTTTTTTAAAAATAATTATTAAAATGTAAAATTATTAAATTAAAATGTCTTTCGAAAAAATGAAAAAAAATTAATAATTAAAAATATTACAAAAAACGTCACAGAAGACATTCCGCGATGCTTCCAAAAACTCTTCTACAACGTTTCCACAAAAACGTCACGGAATGTTAGAGATTCTGTGACATTTTTAAAAATGTCGCAAATTGTCCAAACTATCAATGACGTTTTTGTAAACATCGTAGAATGTCACTGTTTTCTATGATGTTTTACATAAAATGTCGCAGAAACCTTTTGCCTACACCACATTCTGTGACGTTTTTATGATGTTTTCTAAAATGTTGCAAAATACATTCTACAACATTTTTGAACATTCTGTGAGTTTTAAAAACGCCACAAAAGGCCTTGTTTTCTTGTAGTGTTCACTCTTTCCTTATAAAGCTTGGTATTCTCTTAAGCATTAGATCTCGACCCTTCTAATTCATCACGATGTAAGAGTCTCTTCTCACCCATTTTCTTCTGATTAAAATTCAATGTTTTGATACCTAATAAGCCCTATGTTCCAACTCCACGAGCAAATGACAAACTTTCCATAGAAAAGTAGAAAGGGTGTTCTACCAATTAGAGTCTTAAAGGTAGTTTGATAAACCCATAGGGTATCATCAATCTTTAATGCCCAATCTTTCCCTGAATTGTTGACCTTTTTCTCCAATATTCTCTCATGCTCTTATTTAAAAGATTTGTTACAGAAATGGGCTCCTCCATCACTAATTATGGCTCTTGGCACTCCAAATCTATTGGATAAATTTTTTATGAACTTTTGCACCGCCTTACCATCATTAATTGAAGTCTCCATTGCTTTAGCCCATCTGGATACATAATCCACTCCTATTAAAATATGGGTGTTCCCATTAAGGATGGGAATGATCATCAAATATGAAGGGTGCATCTTGAACTAAAAGGTTAGTTAAAGGTCTAGTAATGACAGAGAAGTCCTTGATAAATCAGTGATAAAATCCTACATTTCCCAAGAATGAACGAATGCCTTTCACATTAATCGGTGGTGGAAGCTTCTTAATGATCTCTATTTTTGCTCTATCCACTTCTATACCTTGGCACGATATTTTATGCCCCTAAACTACACCCTCGTGCACTATGAAGTGGTAGGCCTCCTAGTATAGATCCAATTATGATTCTTCACATATTTGTAGAACTTAATCCAAAATTTTCATATAATGAACAAAAGAATCTCCAAATATTAAAAAATCATCCTATTATGTCGTCAATCATGTTTACAAAATTAGACATCATATACCTTTGAAAAGTTGTGAAAATGGTCTTCTCTTAGTCTTTTGGATAGATGAAATTTGATTATATCCTGAGTACTTGTCAAGGAAACAATAAAATGCATGGCCACCATCCTTTAAATATTTAATCCATAAATGGTAAAAGAAAGTAACCTTTCATAGTCACTATGTTATGCTTCCTACAATCAATACAAACTCTCCAACCTGTGACTATTCAATTATAGATCATCTTGCCACTTTCACTCTCCATCACTATTATGCCTCCTTTCTTAGGTACATATTTTACTGAACTAACCCATTCACTATCTGAAATTGGATAAATAATACTCACATCTAATAGCTTTACTATCTCCTTCTTGACCACTTCTTTTATATGAGGGTTTAAACTTCTTTGTCTTTCCCTCACTGCTTTATTTTCTTCCTTAAGATTAATCCTATACATCACCATATTAGGATTTATTCCTCTTATATCTAAAATTTCTTATCCTATGGCTCTCATCCTCCTCATAATCATGTCTACCACTCTCTTCTTTTGTTCCCCATCTAACAGGTTTGAAATGATGATGGGTAAAGTGTGACCCTTACCTAAAAAGGTGTACCTAAGTTATGTAGGTAAAGGCTTCAACTTAAGAGTGGTGTGTTTTTTTTAGAAGGGTGGTATAGGTGCTTCTGTTTTTGCTAAGATCTCTTACTTTAATTTA
Organism: Erythroxylum reticulatum; assembly: GCA_025504915.1. Lineage (NCBI taxonomy): Eukaryota > Viridiplantae > Streptophyta > Magnoliopsida > Malpighiales > Erythroxylaceae > Erythroxylum > Erythroxylum reticulatum. The sequence goes on along the minus strand of JANSVA010000216.1, from coordinate 14,708,525 downwards.
ACACCCATATTCTCTTTCTCTAGTTCTCCTTTAGTTTCAACTTCGCCAACACTCACTAACTTTTTATAGCTCCCCTCTTGCTTTTTAATGCACTCATTAACTATATCTATCTCAATGTTGTATCTACTTTCCTTCGAATTTGTCAACACTTTATTCATATTGAAATCCACTTACTCATCACCAATTTAAATGATGAGTTTCTCTTCAAGGATGTCAACCAAAGCTCTAACAGTGTTCATAAATGGTCTTCCAGAATAAGTTCTATCCTTTTCAAGCTCTAACACTATAAAGTCCATCGAAATAATGAATTTGTCCACATTAAATTTGGCGTCCTCTACCATGAAAAAGAGTTTCTTTATATATTGATTCATAAATTGAATAAGTATGGAAGTCAACTTTACATCTCCTAGCCTCAATTTCCTAAAAATTGACAAAGGAATAAGACTAATAATTGCACTTAAGTTATATAAACATTTAGTAAATTTTAAATTACCAATAACACAAGGTATAGTGAAACTCCCTGGGTCCATCAATTTTTTAGGCATATGGCTATGAATTATAGAGATACAACTTTTAGTCAAAGAAACAATTTGATTCTCATTCCAAGCTCCCTTGTTTGATAGTATATCCTTAAGGAATTTCGCATACTTAGGCATATGTTCCAAAGCTTGGATAAAAGATAGGTTGATTTACAATTTCGTTAATTTCTCCATGAACTTTACAAATTGTGCATCTAATATAGACAACGCATTAGCATATTGGTCTACTTGAACCTCCAGCTTGCGAATGGAAGATGCATGGTTCCTTATAATTTGATTAAACTTAGTTTCCATCCTCTTTTGGTTTTCATCTTGACTCGTGAACTTGGAATTCAAAAAATATATTACGTTATCCGTCTTTGATTCCAATTAACTGAACCCATCATGCTAGAATTTGGTATGCCTTGATCTCTTATTTGATTCCTTACATTATTACACCAAGAAAAATTCTTTGTAAGTATTAGAATAAGGATTATTACCTCTTCAACCATATTATGTTCCCATAAAGTTAAGCTACTTCATAATGTTGTAAAGGTTACATCATCATGTCAAAGGATTTTTGTCTAGTTGGATGATTATGCAATCCATTATCTAATTGTGCATATCAGTTTTTTATTCCTCCACAACAAAACCATAGCCTATTTAAAACACTTTTCTACACGATCATACTAGAGGATGGGAACACACTATGTACATTCATGCCCTCATAATTGCATGAGTATGCAATTGGACAAACTTTTACCTAGTTGCATAATTGTAACCCCTTGTATGATTATGCATATCATCTTTTATTCCTCCACCGTAAAATCAATAGTCTATTTAAAACATTTTTCTTTGTGATCATGCCATAGGTTGGGAAGAAATTGTTCATGATCATGCACAGTTTCTAATAGTATAGTTGTATGATTGTGCAAGAAGTGCACAGTTATATAACCATACTATTATGCAACCTCCTAGATAGTTTTCCTAACCATTTGACACACTTCACATTATGAAAACCATCATTCAAACTCACTCCTAAATAAAACAAAAAACATAAAAACAACAAATCACTATCAAGCATGAAATCATGAAAAACCTAACTGTAGCATAAAATGCTAATTTTGAGGTCCCTAGCTTAATCATTTTAGTTCAATTATTTTAACTAACACCTATTAGGGATGTTAAGGTCTTATGCATCATACAATTAGGACTTACAGTTTGTATGTCTAAAATTTTATGTTCCATGACTCTTATTCGCTTTATAATTATCTCTGCCACTCTCTTTTCTTGTTCCCCATTAGTTATCAACTTTACAAATGGTAGTTTCTGAATAGAGGGTGGCATGGATGCTTCTGTCCTTACTAATGATTCTCATTTTAATTTATCAACCAACTCCACCCCCTCTAGGTCTTTATCATCTTCTACTTCCCCAACACTAACTTCTTTTATATTGCACTCAATTTTCTCTTTTATGCATTCATATACTATATAAAACTTAATATAAAAGTTATTTTCCTTCTAATTTTTTAGTATTTTATTCATATTAAATTTAGTTTGCTCCTTACCAATCTGAAGAATAAGTTTCCCTTCATATACTGGGGTATGCTCTTCAAAGCTTCCACAAAGGACAAGTTAAGTTATAATTTCTTTAACTTCTCTATGAAATTTACAAATAAGTGAATGCTTAAGTTGTATGTTTTAAGATTGAAGTAACGACCCACTTTATTCTTAAAAATATACTTGATTCCAGATTCATTTAATAGTGCCATTATTGATAGTTGAATACTATCATGATATGAAACTCATCATTCCCTTAAAGTAAACTCCTTTACTTACATGGAGATAAATCGCAACACTACA
>JANSVA010000216.1:14687898-14706044 GCA_025504915.1 Erythroxylum reticulatum | reverse complement strand
TTCCATTACAAAATTGTAACTGAAGAAGATAAAGTTACATGAAAGTACACTTGCTTTCTAGGGCACTATATTTACATAACTCCAACATGATGGCCATCAATTGCTCCCTTATATTAGATTTTATATTGTTTATAAGACTCTCCACAATTTCTATAGATAATAAATTGGCTAATTGGCCTACTTGAACCTCTAGATTGTTAACGGAAGAAGCATGATTCTTTCTAATTTGGTTAAATTCAACTTCTGTACTCTTTTAATTCTCATTATGGCTCATAAATTTGGAATTTAAAACATCAACCAATTTTTCCATCTTTCACTCCTAAGAATCAAGCCTATATTGTTGAAATCATGGCGAATGTTAAGCTCTTTTTGGATTACCTATATTATTAGACCAAGAAAAATTATGATGGTTCTTCCATATAGGATTGTAAGTATAAGAATAGGGATTATTACCTCCTTAACCATATTGTGCTCCTATAAAATTGAGTTGCTCCTTGTTGTTGCTTTCCACTAGAAAGCAATCAGTTGAGACATGAAATTCTTGTCCACATAGTTAGCATCCATACTAAATTGCCATGAATAGGTAGGAAGAAGTGTGTTTCAAGCTGTTCAATTATTTGTCTAAGTTCACTTCTTCGACTTGTAGCACTATCAATGAATCAATAATAGGCACTCTCTTTTGACCTTTAAAGGTTAGTTGATATTTACTTATTTCCAATGTCCATCAAGAGTTGTTATTTTTCATCACTTTTAATAAATCATGTACTGCTTCAATCATTTTCCTCATCAGACAGTCACCATCAGCTACATCCATGATGCCCAGTGTGGGTGGCTTTGCACCACTATATAACATTTGCAAAAGGAAATCTTTGGTAATTTTTGATGTGGGCAACTCCTTTGTAACTCTCTCTTCTATGCTTCATATAATGACTCTCCTTTACTTTGTTGGAAATTTGTGATTTTCTTTATAATTCTAGTGTCCTTCATTAAAAGGAAGTATTTATCCAAGAATGTCAGCTTCTCCCATGTTGTGAAATCTTAAGGTGAGAGAGTTCAACCATGCCTTGGCTCGATCTTTAAGTGTAAAAGGGAAGAAAAAAAACCTCATTTTAGCTGCATCTTATGATATCCTATTATATCATAACATGTCATGTATCTCCAGGAAGATGGCTGAATGAGTTTTAGGATCCTCATTGGCCAGTCTGTAAAATTGGACAATAGTTTGCAATATATTTAGCAGTGCTAGTTTGATTTCGAATGTGTTGGGTTGTAATAGTGGTATTGTTATTCCTTGTTGATTTGCATTCAACCCTAGACTCATGAAGTCCATAAGGCCCTTTATTGTTCTCCTTGATTTTGTTCCTCTACGATTATTTTCTTTATCAACTATTAGCATCTCAGTTTTCAAATCTTTCTCTTTTACTTAGCAATGTTAGAAACTTAAGTATCCTTTACTTTGATTAAACTCCTTGTTAATCTTGTGTTCATACACTTATAATTATATAAGAAAAGTGTTAAAATCCTTGAAGAAAGGAAACTTAAACTATAGTAGATGGTATAACAATCCTTACAATTATGCCAAAAACTTGTTAAAGTTTCAATTGAAAAACTTTTAAACTTCTAGTATACATATTGCAACTTATAGTATAAAAGATATCATCCAACAAGGATTGTAATAGTCACCCAACATTTCTTGTAAATTTTGTTTAAGCTAAATGATAAGATGAATAACTAAAATTTAAACTAAAAAAAATATAGAATTAATAACTAACAATGAATTAGGAAATAGTAGAATTGATTGGTGATGAAAATTAAGAATTACTTTTTATTGGTCAAAAAGTGCTTCTTTATCATTCTAAACTTAAATTATTCCTAGGTAATTTGTGTTCTTGTTAGATCAGTCGTTTTATGATTTCTAATGTTAATCCATATGGTCCACTAGAGATACAGAGCTTCAAAATAGAAAAGAAATTTAAGGTGAATAGTCAATGCTTGAAGACGTACTACGAAGGATTCTAAGCAAAGAATGTGGACTAATAGTTAAAGAACAAGGTGGCATCACTTAAAGAGGAAAACATAGAGTTAAGCCAACAACGGTAAACAAAGGAACTTCTTGGAGGTAACCTAAAGGGAATTTGTTCCTTTCCTTTTCATTTTTTGCAATTATTGTAAAAACAAATTCTTACAGTTAATATTCAAATCATCCATCTCATTACGAAGCTGAGTTATGTACTCCATCGACTATTGCAACTGAGTTGTCAATATTTGCACTGTGCTCCGAAGCTCATGGACTTTATTGGTTGTGGATCACCTACTAGATGTTGTTGTACTAGACATGGAGCATTGGAATCTATTTGTCGACAATCCAAACCTAACATTTTGACTTTCAACTACAAACTCATAATGGGTGTCATTGAAATGGTTCCATACCAGTGCATCTGATGGATGACTCATTATTTCATCTTCCTGTTCGTGTTCATTATGCCATCTCATGTCAGATGCAGTAACATCAAAAGCATATAGTCTTTAAAGTCTCAAAATTAGCAAGAAATAATACATCCACTTCCAAGATACTAATTTCGGTTTCATAGAACATTTTCTAGGCTTGAACCTAGATTGAACACAAAATTTGCACTCTTGTAATTCCACATCATTTCCCTCATACAACATACATCCCAATTTTCAACAACCAATCTTTTCATCAGACAAACTAAGACCACTGATAAGTTTCTTCATTTTTTAAAATCTATATACCATTGTATGATTAGGAGGCAATGATTCATTATACCATCCAAGAATTTTATCAAAACTATTATCGTAAATATGCCCTTTAGACTTTATGTTCAACATTCAAGCAATTGAAGACAATTGAATCATTGTCTCATAATTTGGCCATAATTCTTGGTCAACTGAGTGTAGTAAGTCAAAAAATTGTTTTACATGTGGGTTTGGTTCTTCTTCAAGATTTTCTATATTTTTCTGAAAGGTATAACCAATTGCATCATAAACCATTTTCTTGTAAGGATTTTCATTTCCATCCACATTATTTGTTATAAATCTAATCCCCCCTTCAAACGTATTTAAGTTTACTTGCAATTGTACTTCATTACCCCTTGAGGTACTACAAATCAATCGTTCTCTATGTCGTGTCCACTCAAAATAGTTTTGGACAAACCCTTTTCCCATTCACTTCATCAATAGGAAGGAAACAAATGTGTTTGCACTTTTTACATAGACATTTAATCTTTGGGTCGTCCATATAAGTAGGTTGAGAACATGTATAATCAATAAAAGCTTCAACTCCCTCAACAAACTCAGGATTAATGAAACCATCAGGTATTAATCACATATACATCCAAGATCTATCAACATTACTCATTTCTGCAAAACTATTAATTTCAAATAGTGATTCTATAGTTAGTATCCTTCATATTCCCCAAAGTTTACAAAACATCTAAACTTTACACAGCATCCCCTAAGTATTAACCAATTGAATTAATCATCCACAATTGATTTCAAAACTATTGTACGTGGCATTATTTACACCTGTGAATCAAGAAAACAAATTCTCATTGTGACTCTTAGGCTCATAGAATTTTTCACCAATAAGCTTCACGGGAGCTGCATCATAGATTTCCAGTCTATATACCGTCCTAGGGGTTTATTATGGAAAGAACTGTCATGTCTATAAAACGTATTAATTTCTTGTGTTAATACTAAGTTTGCATTAATCACATCAAAGTTGAAGTATTAATCGATCAAATTAATCACCTACAATTGATTTCAAAACTATGGTACGTGGCATTTTTTCACCGATAAGCCTCACGAGAGTTGCATCACAGGTTTCCAAACTATATACCATCCTAGTGGTTTACTATGCCTCAAATCATTCATATGATCTAAAACTCATTCCATATACACTAAATGCTTATGTAATGATACATCTACTCATCAATTATTCAAACATATCCCAAACATAAATAGTTAGACTATTAAAGAAGAACTTAAAAACTCATCAATGACTATGCCATTAGACCTAGCACACAAAAAGGAATTTTATGGTTAACTATACATGAAAACAAAAGATCATCCTTAAATGATATGTTGTACATCTTTAATTTCTCACATTTTATAAAAAAAATAGATAGGAAATCCTAAGGTAAGCTAGATAGGATATCCTAAAAGCTAGAATGAAGTTCTAATTGATAGAATCAAAAGCTTTGAAATAAACAATCTTTATATTGTAACTTTAGTTAAGTGTTTTCTTATAGTGGTTTATGGACTTAGATCATCTCATCATGATTTAAAAACCTAAAAATTTAACAAATTAACTTATAATCATGCTATATATTCTCATATTAGCATAAATGAGCGATGTAACACCTAATATTAAGTATATGTAAAATGGAAATTTAGCAACTATAAAAATATTAAAATACTTCCTATATGAAGTTACAAATTGACCATATGAACCTTTAAAAATGCAATAATATCATAGTATATATGTTTAACATTCCAACCGCTCCTATATTGATCGTAAATAAAACCATAGCCCTCAATCGATAATGTCATTTGCAAGACAAGTCAACCAATATCCTATATTAAAGTTCCTCAAAACCCCCAAAATCATTCATTTATCAATCCCATCATAAAACAAATATATGTAAAGAAAATTAGAAAAAAATCCAACCAAAAATGGGGTAAGAACATGAAAATTAAAGAGAACCTATCAATTCAGAGAGTATCAATGAAATAACCCATTGACAAAATTCACATATTTGGAACTATAATACAAACTCATCCTCTATTAATTCATTGATAAACCTAACTTTAAGAATGTAACAACCAATCACAACTAATAAGAAACTATCTTAATGATAGAGATTAACAATACTTAAAATTTAAAGCTAATAATATAGAACAATACATAAAATTTGGATTAACAATACTTAAATTTAGATTAACAATACTTAAAATTGAAAGCCACAAACCGAAGTTCATTTCACAAACAAGTTTTAGTAGGTGTAAGCCATTTACATTAAAAATGTAGCAAGTTTAAATGGGAGGTTCAACCACAAACAAATACCCAAATTAAACCAAGTACACAAAAATCCAGTAAATAACAAAACCCACTTACCTCATCTGACACGTAGAAGAAGTCATTGAAGCACATGAAGGAAGAAGATGATGGAGCTAGAGTATCCAATGACTAAAGAAGATAACCAAAACAAAGAAAAGAAACAATGAAAAACAAAGCAATACACAAAACATGTTTACAAACAAAACTCAATGACATCGTAAAAAACAATCAAACAATAAAATGTTACCTCTATCGATAATTAAAGGAAGACGACGATGATGACACGCGATGGGTGAGCAACAGTGAGGAGAAAAGGACGAGTGACGATGATGACCCACGATAATGAGAAATGACAAGGAGAAAAGATGGCAAAAACACAGAGGAGAAAATGAGGGGGGGAAGGCTCGAGATGGGCTTAACCCTAAACAAAAATGGCATCGTTTGGTACCGTCGTTAGCTTCAGCTTAATCATTTTAAATTAAACCAAACGGCATCATTTTTTATTTATTTAAAATGATTAACTTGAAGCTAACAACGGGGTGATCAAACAATCAGAAAATCACTAACAGAATACATTACCATCGGTAAACCCCGACATTTGATTATTAGCCAAGCATTTCTGCATAAATTTATCGACGAAATGATTATATCGTCAAAAATTCACCGACGGAACATAGATCCATCGGTAAATCCCTGATGCTAGTTTGTTGCGGCAAGCATTCCCGCCTAATTTATTGATGAGTATGACTTTTTTGTCACTATATTCCATCAAAAAATTTTCCTAGAAATTTTCACTTCACCTTTATCGACGAAAATTTTTTCCATCACAAAATGAAAATTTTCACAATAATGTTACTGAAGGATATTAATTTTCCATCTCTAATTAGCTAAGGTATTTGTTCTGTTAGTAATTTTCTATTGGTAATTTATAATTTTCTTGTAGTGAAATATCGTTGCCAAAAGTCTACACTTGGCTTCAGTTGAACCAATTTCTTTACGGCATTTATGGTTTAAGTTTCTCACTCGCAATTATCACCTAGATAATAAACTTTAAACATGCTTTATCTTTAGCGAGCATAAACACTAGAAGTGATTTTGCGTATGAGAGGGCCAATCTATAATCTGTCTCATATACTTATGATTCATCCCAAAATATATTTATACACAAACACATATATTCATGAAATAAAATAATGGTACATTATATCCAAACATATGACATCGGACTGAGCGAATATATATAGAGAAATCTTTATCAGGACATTTCAATATCTACATAGTCCTAGTGACTTTACATGCCTGATGTATACATCTCTAGAAATTGGCTTTGTCATTGGGTCTTCTATCATATCTCGCGTAAATATATATCTCATGTTCACTTCTCCTCATGCAACTATATCTTTCACATAATTATACTTAGTATCTATGTGCTTTGTCTTACAATAAAATTTAGGGTCTTTGGTATAAGTGATTGCAGCTTAACTATCACAGTTGATGGTCATTGGATTAATTTCGCTTTTAGTGACTCCCAATTTCATAAAAAATCGATGAAGCCACATAACCTCTTGTACTGTAGTTGAGAATGCTATAAATTTAGCTTCTATTGTGGATAATGCAATGCAAGATTGTTTCTTACTTTTACATGATATTGCTCTATGGTTTAGTAAGAATACATATCCTAACAAATATTTTCTTTCATCTAAATCTCCTCCCCAGTTTGCATTTGTATACCCTTGTATACATAGATCATTGCCTTGATAACATAATGCATAGTCCACAGTTCCCTTTAGATACCTCAATATTCTCTTTAGTGCTTTCCAATGTGCTTGGCCTGGATTTGATTGATATCTGCTTACCATCTCAATAGTATAACAAATATTTGGTCTTGTACACATCATTGCATACATAAGACTTCCAACTGCACTAGAGTAGGGAACATTCTTCATTTATTCCCTTTCTTATGGCATTGATGGGCAATTTCTCTCATTAAGGCCTTCATTTTTAGCAATAGGATTATTAATTGTTTTGTAATATTACATACGGAATTGTTCAAGAATTCTTTGAATGTACATCGCTTGTGAAAGCAATAACAATATCTTTGAATGATCTCTTAAAATCTTAAATCCAAGAATGTATGCTGCTTCATCCATGTCTTTCATTTCAAATTCAGACGATAACCAAACTTTAATTTGTGTAAGAAACACACAGTCATTACAAGTAATCAATATATCATCTACATATAAAGATAAAATCGCAAATTTATCTTTGGATCTCTTAACATACATACAATGGTCTTCATTGATCATATGAAAATCATACAAAATGATTACATTATGAAAACAAATATACTATTGTCTTAAAGACTGCTTTAGGTCATAAATTGATTTTAATAATCAACATACTTTATTTTCTTGACCTTCCTTAATGAAACCTTTAGGTTGTTCCATATACATTTCTTCATCTAATTCTCCATTGAGAAAAGCAGTTTTTGCATCCATTTGATGTAATTCAAGATCCATACTAGCTACTATAGCCAGAATAAGACGTATTGAAGAAAACTTCACAACGGGTGAAAAAGTTTCCTTGTAATCAATTCCCTCCTATTATGTACATCCTTTTGCTACAAGGCTTGCCTTATATCTTTCAATACTACCATCAGCTTTTCACTTTATTTTGAGAACCCACTTGTTCCCAATTGCTTCACACCCTTCAGGGAGATCAACCAAGTCCTAGACTTGATTGGAGCTTAAAGAAGTCATTTCCTTTTTCATTACTTTCATCCATTCTTCTTTAGTAGGGCCAATAAGAGCTTCATTTACATTCCTTGACTCTTCTTCCTCTTGCGGAAAAATCATATTAATTTCTTCTTCAATCTCAAAATGATGTCGAGGAATTATTCCTCAATTACTTTGTCTTAAACAAGGTTCATCATAAACAAATTCATGATTAATCTAATTGCTCCCACTCAGATTAGTCATCATAGAAAACTTTTCTGTGGAATTGCTCCCACTTGGTTGAAGTTCCTTATCTTGATTCTTCATAACAAAATCATTCTGATCAAGCAACTCATTTAACAATAGGTCTTTATCTATTTCACCTTGTTTGGGAAAATCATTCTCTAAGAATGTTACATCTCGTGATTCAAATTCAGTTATACCTCTATTACCTTGTTCACCAATGAACACGTATCCTTTTGAGTGTTCTGAGTATCTAATAAAAATACTTTTTCTCCCTCTTGGGCCTAATTTCCCATGTTTATAAGAGATATCATAAATATAGGCTACACACCTCCAAGGTCTAAGACTTGACACATCAGGTCTCCTACCAGTCCACAACTCATATGGTATGCTATTAACTAATTTCACAGGCACATGATTAAGTACATAGGTGGCTACTAACAACGCATCATCCCAAAAAATGATTGGTAAATTTGCTTGGGCCATTATGGACCTAATCATTTCTAATAGCGTCCTGTTTTGTCTTTTAGCGACGCCATTTTATTGTGGGCTTCTAGGAATTGTTAATTGCCTTTCTATTACTTTCTCATCATATAAAGCCTTGAACTTTTCTGACAAGTATTCTTGTCCACGATCAATTCATAATGCTTTTATTTTCTTATCTAACTGATTCTCAACCAAGTTAATGTATTTTATGAACCAATCGAATGTTTCAGATTTATGAGAAATGAAATAAACTGCCCCTCGTCTAGCCCTTACATTCAATGGACCACAGATGTCAGAATGAATTAATAGCAATAGATATAAAGCTCGTGTCCCCTTTCCAAATGGCTTTCTTGCCATTTTACCAACTAAACAATGATCATATGTAAGTAGATCTACTTGACTTAGATTACCGAAAAGCCCTTCTTTAACTAATCGACTAATTCAATTTTGATCAATATGACATAGTCTAGCATGCTACAAAGTTGCATCATTGTTGGAATTACTATATGTAAATAATGAATAACTAATATTATTATTTTCCTTTAACACATCCAATACAATAAAACCATCCAATAAAAAACCATGACCATAATTAATAGATCCAAGATACAAATCCATTTCACCACTTTGGAAATTTATATTAAAACCAAATCTAATTAACATTAACACAGATAAGAGATTCCTATGAATTTGTGCAACAAATAATACTTCATGTAGGATGAGTGGTCGTCCTCTACGCCTGTCCAATTTACATGTGCCAATTTCTTGTACAACAACTTTAGAATTGTCACCTACATAAAGCCATCGACTACCATATGGGAGTTTACAAAACTCAACAAAGGCATCTCTATCCTTCACTACATGGTTGGTTCCTCTTGAGTCTACAATCCACAAAGGATGTGATTCAATTAGAAAAACAGAACAAATATTTATACTATGAAGTTGTGCCTTCTTAGGCTCAATACAATCTCGAGCAAAGTGACCCTTATTACCATAATTATAGCAGTTCACATATTTCATGTTCTTTTTTTTAAAGGAACATTTTCCCTTTCCATGTTGGTTCCATTTTGTCTTCTTGGATTCCTGAGGAGAGCGGTTGAATTTCTTATTCTTCTTCCACTTATATCCACCATGATGCTTGCATTTCTTGTTTATAGCTCCATGTGAGCTAGAACTAACTGCATATGCCTCAGAAGACATCTTTGAGGCTTCAAGATGCTCCTCCTCTAAGATGAGATGCCTCGTAGCATCTTCCATTATCTTGATGTTCTCATTATGAGTTAGGTGCATCTTCATATGCTCCCAACTTTGAGGCAGTGAACGAATCATAGCTTGCACTTGTTATTAATCAGAAAGCTCATGACCAAAATCATGTAACTCACTTACCATGTTGGACATTTTCCTTAGATGCTTTTGCATTGTATCATCTGGGCGCTTCTTATAAGTATCAAACTTAATAGTAAGTGACCTCACTTTAGTCACTGAAGCACCTCCAAAACGAGCAGCCAGTGCAAGCCACGTGTCCTTTGTGGTTTCAAATTTACGGAACTCACGTATGATATCATTATCCATACTACTTAGCAATATGATACGAGCTAAAGAGTTCTTTTTTTCCATAATTCATATGCATCACGATCCCTCCTATGTTGGGTTATAGTGCCATCCTCAAGAACGTCCATGGTTAGGTTTAATGATTCAAAAGCCTCTTGCTCCTCTAGTAAATATTGGATTTTCATACTCCATATTTCATAATTGTCACCATTGAGTTTCTCACCCCTATTGAGTTTAGCAACAATATTCTTCGAAGCAATAACCATTTTGAAACACTAAGTTTCTATAATAAAAAAGAAATATATATGCACGTTAATGTCACATTAATCATTCATAGAGTAAATAATTCAATCACAATTGCTTATGAAATCAAAAGTCCACAAATGTGTTCAATCATCATTCATACAACAATCGAATCTTAATTACTTTACTCTAGACGAATTCCTATATACAATTCATGTAAACATATTACATAAATATTAAGACTTAATTCTTACAAAACAACACATTGTATTAATTGTGCTTCAACCTACGAACAGTCTATAAGTAATGAACCCTACATGGAAATGAGTTTACAAGTTTGCGTGACACAATTCGTGAAGCTCGATTTACAATAGCTCTTACTATTTCCATTAGAAGACCTATAAGATGTAAAGTCCTAATCAACTCCTTTCTACGCATCTCTTTAATAAATGTCATCACTAACAAATTATAAGTCTTCTCGTTAGGCATATTATTCCAGAGCATTCGTAATAGTTCGCCTTGAGGTTGAGGTAATGTTGCAAGCAAAGTCATGTACTTTACTTCAACATTTGTATAAGCTTGACAACCTCCAACATATAACTCTTGCATCATGTTATTAACTCAAATAACATGTTGTGATAGACCGTCTCTACGTATTAAACGCATGTTAACTAACTTTACATACATGTTGCTAATGCGTCTCTTCTATATCTCACATCGAATAAGCTTAGGTGTCCGCTTAATAATAGGCATTTTCTTAAAAAACAAAATTTCAAGTCAGAAGAGTGTACAAAATAACAAATTATTTTGTCTAACACATAGTGAACTTATGCTTATATATGGGAATCATTTAATTTATTTTTATTATATTTTTATTAAGAATTTATTGAAGTAATCAAATTATGCTTTAATATCTAATCAATTAGAAACTTATTTCTAATCTAATCATATTCAAATATGAATAATACAAATTGAATTAGAAACTTATTTCTAATTTAAATTACAATTGAACTAATCAATTTATCTTGATTGAATTAGAAACTAATTTCTAATGAAACCTTTTTTTAATTTCAACTAAACAAATTATTTTTGATATTAATTAAAAAACATATGTCTAATTTTAATTCATCAAGAATAATACAATTAGAAAACTCATTTCTTATCTTGTTGGTTTTAGAAACTTATTTCTAAGTTTATTTTAACTAAACAAATTAGTTTTATATTAAGAAAAATAATTTATAATATTTTATAGATGGCGTGTTCACTATGACAGACGCTTCTGGAGACGGTAGGCGTGTTTCCCACCCGCACCCATCATCTTCTTAGAAACACCTGTCTAGTTCTCTACTCCTCCTTCCCACGTCATGCTTCAAACCACTTCTATCTTCCATGTTTTGTAACCCATCAGCCTTCAGTGCTCTTAACCGTTCACACTAGAGAAGTCATCGGCAGCCTCTTTCTTGACTTACATTCATGGGTGAGTATTCACCCAGCGGTGTTGCATGGTGGTGAAGCCAAATCAGTGATGTCACTAACCCATAATCACCAGCGGCAAAATACCGCTAGTTTTGCCATTGTCTACAATAGCCTTAGACCATAAACTCAAATGTTTATTGGTCACATCAATGCTACAGTACATATGTGAGAGGCTTGAAACAAGAAGAGTAAAGAACATACGCAGATGCAATAAACATACACAAACCCACAAGACAAATATATGCTATTGTGTTTGGTAAATGCAAGTCCAATATACGTAGGCAAACGCAATTGTATGGAAAAACATTTTTTATGTTTTTTTTGAACATGTAACAAGCAGTATATGGATTTTAGAAATCCAACAAAAAATAAACATCACAGATGCAAACCTAAGTGCAGTAGAAAATTAGGGATTTCAATCAAACAATTTCTTAGAAACCGTATAGAAAACTTGTTAAATAAGAACAGTCACAAATGGCTTCGAGAAACAACATATCATAAAAAAAAACAACACTAGTCGTAAAAAATACATATCATTATTCACAAATCATCAATAGCAAAAAATGCAGATTTACACATGCATTTAACAATAAATTTTTTTTTACTCTACTATGATACCAATGTTATAAAATAATCAAAATCAAACATAATCACATAAATCATGCGATAAATCCCAATCACAAAGATCATGTTAAACACGATCGTTTCATATGCATATAAAACAAAATACACATAGTTTATTGTTGTAGTTTTACCACTTAAAGAAAGTTTTCATCAACTTTAATTGCAGAAATCTTCTTTTGTTTTCCTGGACACTTGATAGATAAAGAACCAACAGAAACATACACACAAATGCATATATATCTCGTTTTGCTCTTCGCATAACCACTCTTTGTAGTTATTTCAAGAATACAATGACTATTATACCCTTCATGGGTGTAATAATAACTCATACTTCGTCCATTGCTTTATTCTCTGCAGCTACACCAGATGAAGTAATGACGTGAATGGATGTAGACGTGTAAGCGTTTGTCACTTCCACTTTGATTCATAAATCCAACTCTTTCAAGTAAGCCTTCCTCGAGTAGGTTTTACGTAGATGCTAAAAGGTTTGAGGGAAATTGTGAAAATGTTTCGGAATCAGTTCCGTATAAATGAACATTGTCATCCATTGCCAAATTCCTTTCATCCTTTTCTCGAATAACATTCGTTTTCTTCGCAATAATTTAAAAAGGCATGAGCAAAGATTCATATCCATTTCCATCTTTAGCCCTCTTCCTATCTAAGCGTATATGCATATGTAAATTCCATTGTGGCAAATCCAGGCTCCTCTATAACAAGGTTGGGTCATGGAAGCTTGAGTTTTATCAGAGCATCTATAACATCTTTTCTTCATTCGGTTATTCCATGGCTGCCGCGTGCCACAATATCAGGTGGTTGTAAACTCACAGGCAGTTGTGGTTAGGAGAATTTTCTTTATTGCCTTGAGAAAGGGAATGTTCCCAACATATTTTTAAGAATTTTGGAATGCGGCGGGCCGACGCTGAACAGGAGTGGAGGCAGAGGTAGCTGGTAACGTCAAAAGTGTTATGTTGGAGTTCCAGCTCATTCGAAGAACCTAATGGTTGCATAAAATGTAGGATATGAATGCAGAATTCCCAATTAAAAAACCCTAACGTGCAATTTTAGTTAGATGGGGAATAGAGGAACTGATATTCCTTCTAACTAATGTATTTTAAAAATTATAAATGCTGACAGAATTCTAGTATAAATGCTCTTTGGCATTGAAAAAAGAAAGCATAGAAATAATTCCGGAGTTCCTAAGAAGTACTCAGACGTATTCACGCGTAGGACAAGGTTTAATGGACATAGTCAAGTTGCATTCCGAGGGATGCCTGCCTGGCTTCCTACCTGCATATGTAACTTTTTCACCTCAATACTGAAAAGTTTTGGGTCAAATTGTTCAAGTTCAACGTAAATCAAAATTTGGTTGATAGACTGGCATATTCCCAGTGTACAGGAAAAAGGGCATGTTTAGAAATATATTTTTAACCGTCATGTTAGGTGTTTGGAAAGAAATTTCTTTTTGTGCATCTCAATGTCTTGGTTTTGAAACGTTACTCATTCACTTTTATGTTGAATAATTATGATATAAACGTGGTGAAAAGAGCAGTAGTTTTGTTGAATACGAGTTACAATCCTTTTTTTTGTTTTTTTAATGAACTAAACTGATGTTTTACTCGCATATGGAATCGATCTCAATCAACCTTCTGGCCATTGCATGGATGGCTTCCATTTAAGACATGGCATATGCATATTCGACGCTAGGTAGGCATAATTTGGCACATATGCTTGCGTGTTGACCAGGAGTTCGATAAGTAGGAATCCTAATCACCATTCTGGCCCAGACTCGGTGAATATTCCACATAAAAAGAAAAAAAATAAATAATTATACAACGCCCCACATCTTTATTCTCTTACTGCGACTACTTTCAAAGGTGGGTCATCTCTCCATGCAATAATACTTGGAGAATCCAAATCTTTAAGGGCATTTCATGTGAAAAATAGCCGTTGCTTTTAAATACTGAATATTCCTCTTCTTTATACACTTAAAGATGCAAGCACCTGAGAGATTTATCAACCTTCTTTATACACTTATAGATGCAAGCACCTGAGAGATTTATCGACCTTACTAATGATTGCTAATATGTTCTGCCTCCATTTAGATGCTTCTGGTCTATTGGGAGCTTTTTGTTAGCTTTATTAAGAATTTACATTGACAATTTGGATAGCGAAAGTTTTGCTTGTCCAAAACTTGGTTGGTAACACGGTCACTGAGAACAGATATTTGCCTACAAAAGTTTGTTTGGGGACATGTATATGGAATCCTCCTTTTTCTTTTCTTACAAAGGAAAACACTCAAAACTTTAACAAACTAGGCTATCGCATGGCTCTTTGGTACACAGCTCCTTGCTTGTCCCGATGAAGAAAATTCATAACTGGCAACGGAGGCTCTTGCAGTATATGAATGCCTGAACTGGCTAGGATGGCGAGGGCAGCTAGCTTATCCGCACACTGGTTCCCTTCACGATGCACATGGTGAAGTTGTACCTCCCAATGTCTTTGAATTAGCCTGCAGGTACCTGTCAACAAAAAATTATTTCCGTCAATCTCGGTAGTGGAAGAGGATAGAAGGTTAATGACATCTAAGGAGTCCACTTCGAGTATGATGCGACGACACCTCAGCGACTAAGCCAGGGTGGGGCCCGAGTGGTCTCGCTAGAGTTCTGCCGTGAGAGGCGAGCTTCTTCCAATGTGATGTAGGAATCCTCTTTAAAGGGCTAATAACATGCCCACACAAGGGGAAACTTACCTGTAAAACATTATTCTCAAATCAATTATTCAATGACTACTTGCCAAGATCAAAAATAAAATTTCCAATTTGAGTATAAAAAAAAGCGTTGAGTTCAACCATCAAGCAACTAATACCAGATGTTAAACTAGTTTAAATTACAAGTATGCACTAGTACAACTATGGTAATCAAGCTTACTAGAACTCTCATTCTGAGTGCCTTTTATGGCTTAATTTAATTATTAAGACGCTTCTTAAAAAACTATGGTAATCAAACTGTGCTTATGTGACAGGAAGGTGGAAGACTGGTAGAATTGAATTTTCTTCATGTAACGTGGAATATTCCTGTGGAAACTTACCACTAGGAAGGCTACGTTAGATGTATTGTATATACAACGCCCCACATCTTTATTCTCTTACTGCGACTACTTTCAAAGGTGGGTCATCTCTCCATGCAATAATACTTGGAGAATCCAAATCTTTAAGGGCATTTCATGTGAAAAATAGCCGTTGCTTTTAAATACTGAATATTCCTCTTCTTTATACACTTAAAGATGCAAGCACCTGAGAGATTTATCAACCTTCTTTATACACTTATAGATGCAAGCACCTGAGAGATTTATCGACCTTACTAATGATTGCTAATATGTTCTGCCTCCATTTAGATGCTTCTGGTCTATTGGGAGCTTTTTGTTAGCTTTATTAAGAATTTACATTGACAATTTGGATAGCGAAAGTTTTGCTTGTCCAAAACTTGGTTGGTAACACGGTCACTGAGAACAGATATTTGCCTACAAAAGTTTGTTTGGGGACATGTATATGGAATCCTCCTTTTTCTTTTCTTACAAAGGAAAACACTCAAAACTTTAACAAACTAGGCTATCGCATGGCTCTTTGGTACACAGCTCCTTGCTTGTCCCGATGAAGAAAATTCATAACTGGCAACGGAGGCTCTTGCAGTATATGAATGCCTGAACTGGCTAGGATGGCGAGGGCAGCTAGCTTATCCGCACACTGGTTCCCTTCACGATGCACATGGTGAAGTTGTACCTCCCAATGTCTTTGAATTAGCCTGCAGGTACCTGTCAACAAAAAATTATTTCCGTCAATCTCGGTAGTGGAAGAGGATAGAAGGTTAATGACATCTAAGGAGTCCACTTCGAGTATGATGCGACGACACCTCAGCGACTAAGCCAGGGTGGGGCCCGAGTGGTCTCGCTAGAGTTCTGCCGTGAGAGGCGAGCTTCTTCCAATGTGATGTAGGAATCCTCTTTAAAGGGCTAATAACATGCCCACACAAGGGGAAACTTACCTGTAAAACATTATTCTCAAATCAATTATTCAATGACTACTTGCCAAGATCAAAAATAAAATTTCCAATTTGAGTATAAAAAAAAGCGTTGAGTTCAACCATCAAGCAACTAATACCAGATGTTAAACTAGTTTAAATTACAAGTATGCACTAGTACAACTATGGTAATCAAGCTTACTAGAACTCTCATTCTGAGTGCCTTTTATGGCTTAATTTAATTATTAAGACGCTTCTTAAAAAACTATGGTAATCAAACTGTGCTTATGTGACAGGAAGGTGGAAGACTGGTAGAATTGAATTTTCTTCATGTAACGTGGAATATTCCTGTGGAAACTTACCACTAGGAAGGCTACGTTAGATGTATTGTATAACTCTCAATGGACTTTTGGGGAATTGATGTATTGTAGAACTCTCTATGGTCTTTTTGGGTATTTTCTTTTCATTCTCTAACCATGGAAGCCAAATCTCGATATTCAAGAGAGTAATCCTCTTATTGTGTTAACATGAGCGCATTTTCTTAACTTTATAGTGAAGTTCTTGAGATCAATTACAATTAGCAACATTGTGACTAAGACAGATAAGCAATATTTATCAGGTAAATTAATTGTCTCTCAAAGCAAATTATAATTTAATAGCATAATGCAGACATTACAAAAGAGTTCCCAGAAAATATCTGTATAATAAATAATGAATGGGATGAAGTTGCAAGTGTACCAATACAAGAGATTTAAACGCAGGTTCAGAATCTATAGCAAGTGAAGAAAATATCTGAGAATAGGAATGTAGAGAATAGAAATAAACAACGGTCCAGACTAGTAGCTATATTGTGAAAAATCATACCATTATTTCATTCTCAAAAGTTTATCAACGTAATTAAATACGACAAGGAACGTCCAAACATGCTTGAAATTACAAATTTGGACTAAAATTGAAAACAAAAATAAGAGGCAAAAATAAGTATGTTCCTTCTATTAGAGATACAAACAAGCAACCAATATACTAAGAGTTGGTCATCTATACAATCAACCCGAAACTCGAGTGTGACAAAAAGAACATCTCTTAATTTTGGACCTAACTTCTTATCGATAATATAGGTGGACTTTCAAATACTCAAATAATAAAATTCTAAGCTATCAAAATGCTAAAGATTTTAAATAAAGAGATAATTTAATTTAAGGAAAATAAAAGTACAAAATATAAAAAGAAGTTGAAATAATGACAGGACTTAGGTTTTTGTTATGTTGTCTTCCCTTTGTGTTTTTGTTGTTGGTGTATTATACATTTTCTCATATGTAATTCCCTTAAGCATTTTTCTTGTAACTTTCCCACATCAATTTTCTTTTACTATGTTCACATTTTGAATAACTATTATCGTATGTTCATTGCATCTCAACCGTCTTGTCTCCTATGTCTTGAATTTCTTTACCACTTCTTATGTCTAGGAATTCTTTGGAAAACTGACTTTTAGGACTTATAACACTCAAATCTTTTCACTTTTGGGCCAAATGGATTGAATTCTTCTTAGGAATTCTACAATCACCTTATGCATATATTTAGTTAACATACTAAATAATAGTATTAAAGACCTTTTTGTTAGTAGTGTGCCCTAGGCTAATGAATATTTGTGATTCATGTATTAACATTATGAATTGTTAATAATATATTATGAGGTATTCCTTTCATATATGC
>JANSVA010000216.1:14654816-14665765 GCA_025504915.1 Erythroxylum reticulatum | reverse complement strand
TTTCCATGGATGTATCCTTTTTTGAAACGACACCTTTTTTTAAGTCTCCTCTTCAGGGGGAGAAAAATAATGAAGATTCGACTTGGGATCAAATCAATATCTTGGTCAATGAGGATCTTTTTCAGATTCAGAATAATTCAATATTTGAACTTGTGTCAAACACCTCACCAACAAAATCTGTTCTAACTGAACCCGAACAAGACCAAAGTGAAAAAAAAGAAGATAGGCCAAGTCTTGTCCCAGCAGAAAATAATGATTCCTTTGAAGGAGATGAAAGAAAGCAAAAATTCGGATTGGTTTACACCTGGAAAAACTTGATTCAAGCAAAAATGTCCGAAAATTCCCAGCAATGCCAAGATTCTAGCCTGGGGTAGGACCAAAACTCCTTGAGTATGCCTCTTTTAGTTCAAAACTCTTCAGGTGATACTCCCTACTTACATTCTATTTCTGAAGAAATGCCCATTACAGATCTTTATATTCCTATTGCTCTTCGGAAAGGGGTTAGGTCGTGCACTAAACACCCAATGTCAAAATTTGTGTCTTACAAAAACCTATCACCTGCTTTCTCTTTCTTCACTAATCAAATGTCACTTGTGGAGATTCCAAAAAATGTTCAAGATGCTTTACAGGTTCCTGAATGGAAGGAAGCAATTCTAGAAGAGATGAGAGCTCTTGAGAAAAACAGAACATGGGAAGAAGTGGATTTGCCAAAGGATAAGAGGACCGTAGGGTGTAAATGGATATTTACAGTAAAATACAACTTGGATGGATCCCTAGAGAGATATAAAACCCGGTTAGTTGCTAAAGGCTTCACCCAGATGTACGGAATTGACTACATAGAAACCTTTGCTCAAGTAGCAAAACTTAACACTGTAAGAGTGCTTCTTTCATTGGTTGCCAATCTTGATTGGCCTTTACAACAATTAGATGTCAAGAATGCATTCTTGAACGGAGACTTGGAAGAAGAAGTTTACATGGATGCTCCACTAGGATTTGAAGAAAAATTTAATTCGAAAGTATGTAGATTAATTAAGTTCCTTTATGGTTTGAAGCAATCATCCCGGGCTTGGTTTGAGAAGTTTACTTGTTCGGTGAAAAGGCAAGCTTATACACAATCTCAAACAGATCACACAGTGTTCTTTAGGCACTCATCAAGTGGAAGGATCACAGTCTTAATAGTGTATGTCGATGACATTGTCTTGACAGGCAATGACTTAGAAGAGATGCATCGCTTAAAGAAGAATTTGGCTACTGAATTTGAAATCAAAGATTTAGGTTCTCTCAAATATTTCCTAGGAATGGAAGTAGCAAGATCAAAAAGGGGGATTGTTGTTAGCCAAAGAAAGTATGTACTAGATTTGTTGAAAGAGACAGGAATGAGTGGATGTAAGCCGGTAGATACACCAATGGATCCAAATGTGAAACTAGGAAATAGCAAAGGAGGATGCCCAGTGGATACAACATATCAGAAGCTAGTTGGTAAGTTAATTCATTTATCTCACACTCGGTCAATTCAGGATCGAGATCTACACTGATGCAGATTGGGCTGGGTCTTCTACTGATTGGAGATCAACAACGGGATATTGTTCCTACGTATGGGGTAATTTGGTAACTTGGAGGAGTAAAAAGCAGAGTGTAGTAGCAAGAAGTACTGCTGAGGCTGAATATAGAGCAATGGCTAATGGTGTTTGTGAACTACTATGGTTGCAGTAGATATTAAAAGAGTTAAAGTTGTCTTTTGAGACTCCTATGAAGTTATACTGCGATAATAAAGACGCAATCAATATAGCAAATAACCCAGTGCAACATGATCGAACTAAACACGTTGAAGTTGATCGACATTTTATCAAAGAGAAACTAGGAGGATTAATCTGTATACCATTTGTTCCAACAAAACATCAAACAACAGATATCCTCACAAAGGGACCGAGCAAGCCACCATTTGACTTCCTTATTAGCAAGTTGGGTTTGCATGATATCTACCCACCAACTTGAGGGGGAGTGTTAGAAATTGAAAGATTTAGTTTGGTTTCATTTTCCTAATTTCTAGTTGTTTCTATAAAGGATTTGAATCCCTAAATTAGGGGTTAAGGATCCTTAGAAATAAGGTAGCATATATTTTAGTTACTATATTTAGATTATTTCTGTTTGTATTAGGGTACAAAGTACCCTATAAATTCAATGTATTCTATCATAGATAAAAAAGAGTGAAAGAAAAGTTTCTTCCTCAAAAACCTATACATCCCAAATGCCATTGCAAACAATTTGAAGTCTCCTTTAATGCTTAGTTTGGTGGAGGAAGCCTAACCTAAAATACTAGGCCATTCTAAGTAAGGACAGTTGAGGTTGAACAGGTTCAGCAGGTAAGGCTAGAAGAAGAAAGAAGATAAAATAATTCTTAATTTTTCTATAAATAGTGCAAGGAATATATAAAACAATACAACCCTAATTACCTCCTTAAATTAATCCATTTATTCTCTAAGTAATAAAATCTCAACTAATTAATAGAATATCAACTAATTATCTATAAAGAATCAACTAATTATCTCTAATATTATAGAAATAATAAGAGATAATTAGCTTATTATTTCTATAATATCAACGATTATTTCTATAACATCAACACTCCCCCTCAAGTTGGTGCATAGATATTGATTATGCCCAACTTGCTTACAAGTAACTCAAAATTCTATCTTAGTTGCCCTTTGGTGAAGAAATAAGCAATTTGTTGTGTTTTAGGTACAAATGGTAAGCAAATGAATCCAATTTCAAGTTTTTCTTTTATAAAATGTCTATCAATCTCCTCATGCTTCGTTTGATCATGTTGAATTGGATTGTTGGCAATACTGATAGCTACATTTTTATCATAAAACAACTTCATTGGGTGCTCCATTGGTTTCTTTAGTCCTTCCATTACTCTTTTAAGCCAAATTATATCACAAATTCCTTGAGCCATTGCCCTATATTTTGCCTCCACACTACTTCTGGCTACCACATTGAGTTCTTAACTCTTCTAGTTTACTAGATTTCCCCACAAATATGTGCAACACTTAGAAGTTGATCATCTGTTAGTTTGATACCCTGCCCAGTCTGCATCGTTGTGGACTTCAACTCTCCTTTGATCACTTTTCTTGAAGAATAATCCTTTCCTTGAAGTTTCCTTTAAGGCCCTGTTTGGTTGGTGAAAAAGTAAAGTGAATTTAGAATATGATTCCGCGCGGAAAATAAATCTATGGAAAGTACAGATAGGAAAGTTGGGTGGATTCTTATTATAGTGTCTGGTATGTAACAATATTTCATAGAATGTAATTTAATTTTGGCTTGTGTTTCCAATTATATCCTTATAAATCGAATAAAAATTGAAATCGTTAAATAAGGAAGAATATGAACCTGAAGATTATCGATTGAAACTTCTGAGCAAAAATATTCAAAATCCTACTAATGGGAGAACAATAAGAATAGTTGAAGACAAAATTATGAATACCGGTACGTACCGGACCAAAACTAGTACGAAATAAAGGGTTGGTCGGTACCGACCCATTTCGGATAGTATCAGCCGGTACCGGTTAGTATGCAAAATATCGACCAAATACTGACTGATATCGTAAATTTTAAAAAATATGGGGACTTTTTGCAAAATTTTCAAAATTTTTTAAAATTTCCCTCTCCCTCTTATCTCTCCTTTCCCCCTTTTTTCCAAAGTTTTTTTATTAGTTATTTTATTTATTTCAACTTTTATAATTATTGTGAATTTATAATTTTTGTGTTTTAAATTAATAATAAATATTTTTATTACTAATAATATTATAAATGAAATAAAACTTAAAAATAAATTATTTTTATTTAAATTTATTTTAATATTTAATATAATAGTTATTAATAAAGTATTAATACAAATATTTTATTTTTTAAAATATATAATTTAAAAATTATTATTTATAAACTAATATTTATTTTATATATTTTTAATTATTAAATCAAAATTTATTTGAAATTTATATATTTTAAAAATATATTTTATATTTATTAATAATTATTAAATTAAAAATTAAATTATTATTTATTATTATAATTTTTGGAGATAGGGTTAAAAACATACAGTACAACTGTATAATATGACAATTGATTATTTTTTATTTTTTTTAATTTAGGGACTATTTCATAAATTTAAGAAATTACCTGAAATTGTATTTGATATTAACCGGTACCGATACAGTATTGTACCATAACTCAATTCGGTACCAAGTCTAGTACGGTATTCGTAACATTGTTTGAAGAGGAGATAGGGTTTTATAAAAGAGTTGTCGTAGAGTTGAGAAAGAAGGAAAGGTTAAATTGACTAGTGTATGTTTTAGATTAAATTCCTGAGGAAAATAATCTAAATACCGAGGGGGTGTTGGGATTTAGTGTCCAAGTAAAGTGCTACTACTTTCCCTAGATTGAGAAATTTTTACTTTCCTAACTACAAAAAAAAAAATGAACCAAAAGTGATGATATAAATTTTAGAAAAAAATTACTTTCCCAAGCAAGAATCCATGCTAATTAAACAAGGCCTAAGTATCTTAAGATTTTGTACACTGTACTCTATTCCTTTCGACATGAGTGCAGATCCTTCAACCTTTGATTTGGTATGCTAATCATTACTTTCTGCCTCGTCTCCTCTCTCCTTACTTCTGAGAAAACCTCTTCGATAGATGTTAGGCTTTCTTCCCAAAATTTAGCCTATTACTTCATCAAATTCATGATTCAATCTTCCAAGAAAAATATAAACTCTGTCGTTTTCCTTCCTTTTTTTAATCTCGAACATTGTTATTCAGACACTCCCAATCATCTTCATAACATAGTTCCAATTCTTGCCACAAAATTACAAGTTTGTTCTAAAACAATGTAATGTCGCGGTCTATTTTCTTGGCCTTGCACAGCTTCTTTTTTAGTTTGAAAATTTGAGAAGAATCTTCAATGCTAGAATACATCTCTCGAACCGCATCCCATACATCTTTAGCTATTGGCAGAAACATATGAGGTTTTGTAATTGCAACTTCCATGGAATTAATCAACCAATTTATGATCAAAGAATTTTCAGACCTTCATACTGCCATATTTGGATCATCAGAAATTGGCCTTGTTATCTCTCCAGTAAAATACCCGAGCTTTCCTCTACTCTTAAGGGCAAACTTTATTGTTTGCAACCATTTCAGGTAATTCTAACTATTCAACCAGTGATTTGTCAATTGAAAAGGTGAATTTGGACCAAAAAGATCACAATTATGTTGTACGTTACTTGTCATAACAATAGGATTAGTCACACTAGAATTGCTGAAATCACGTTGGAGGATGTTTCTTCATTGGCCAGTCATCGCTAAGCGATAGTCTATTTATGACTAATTTGAATGAAGAAAGGAAAAAATATTGTAGAAAAGTCTTGGCTTTGATACAGTAAAGAAAGAAGATATTGTAATTCGTTCGTAATTTTTTGGTGAATAGTATGAGGAATATATAGGACAATATAACCCTAATTACCTCCTTAAATTAAGAAGAATCTATTTATTCTCTAAGTAATGAAATCTCAACTAATTAATAGTATATCAATTAATTATTTATAGAGAACCAAGTAATTATCTCTATTTTTATAGTATCATTGATTATTTCTATAATATTAACAACGTGGTTCCTTTGTTTTCAAATAAAATAGATAATCATCCCAAGTGCCATTGCAAATAGTTTGGAGTCTCCTTTAGTGCTTAGTTTGTTGAGGAAGCCCAAGCTAAAATGCTAAGCCAGTCTGAGTAAGGACAATTGAGATTGAACAGGTTCAGCTAGTAAAGCTAGAATAGTCGTGTAAAAGGGCATTTGAGATAAAGGTGATGAAAATCAGAACAGTGATTTAGGAGAAATTATTTCCTAATCATAAAATAGGAAACAAGAGGATATCATGGATATTTACTTTGGGAAATTGCTGTAAATAGGGGATATTACTGTAAATAGGAACTATTTTAGTTACCTAAAATTAGGCTAGGACTTGTTTATATATTCAATGGCACTTATTATGCAAAATAAGAAAAAAGATTACTTCTTTCTTCATGGTATCAGAGCGCAGGATGCTATAACTCTTGGTCTCTTTCTTTTTTTCTTTTTTGACACTTGCTTGGCCTTCATTGCCAATAGTGCCTTCTGGAAAATAGATGACTGAAGCTGTTACTAGCAAAAATCCCAACGTGGTCTCTTCCTCCTCTGAAATCTCCTCTATTAGTAATCCCAGCATGTACACCCCTACCCATATTGGTGAATTACACACCTTGCTTCCATCTTACCAACTCAATGGTAAAAACTACCTCCACTGGTCACAAATGGGTAAGACTTTCCTAAGGGCAAGGGAAACTTTGTCACCTATTAGGACCTGCTCTTGCTGTTTCGAATCCCAAGTTTGAGGCTTGGGATGTAGAGGATTCCTTAATCATGTCATGGCTTTAGAACTCTATGGAACCAAACATTAGAGGCTCTTATATTTTCTTCTCATCTACTAAGGAGATATGGGATGCTGTTACTCAATCTTATTCTAAGGTAAATGATGCCTCTTTAATTTATGAGATTAAGACCAGAATCTCATCTACCAAGCAAGTTATGCACTCTGTCACTGAATAGTACAATATGATGAGTCTTTGGCTTAACTTGGATCATTATCAAAATCTTAAATGCAATGCAGTGATGACAGTGTCAAATTACAAAAGTTTGTAGCAAGGGAAAGAATCTTTGAATTCTTAGCAAGTCTTAATGTTGAATTTGACCAACTTCGGTTTCAAATACTTGGCAAAGACCCTTTATCATCTTTGAATGAGGCCTTCTCACTCATCCGAGCCGAAGAGAGTCGGAGAATTGTGATGTTGGAATCTAAGTTTGTTGACTAGCTAGCCTGTGAAAACCAACAAAGAATCCCTTAACCACCACGAATAGAATCCTCAAAATAAGGGAGCTGTCTGGTGCAATTTTTGTAAGAAGCCTTGTCACACTATAGAGAGCTGCTGGAAGTTACATGGGAAGCCACATAAAGCACAGAAACAAGGGACAAACAAGAATGGACAGGCCAAAGCTTACTTCATTGAACCTACAAACTTAGGAGATTCTGATCAAGCTAGATCAGAACCAGAAGGACCTAAAAAAGAAGAGACTAAGCGCCTAAAGAGCATTCTGAATTCCCTAGAAGGTGCTCGTGCATCATGTTCATTAGCCCAATCAACTGATTTTCTAATTTTCATGCTCGTAGTGCCTCATTAGTGTCTCCTAGAGATTCTTGGGTCGTAGATTAAGGTGCTACAGATCATATGACTACCTCTCATCATTTTTTTATTTCTTATAACCCCTGTCCTAGTAACAGAAAAATCAAAGTTGCAAAGGGCTCTCTTATTACTGTTGCAGGTCAAGGAACCATTCCTTTGCCCCATCTTCTCCTGAAAAGAGTACTACATGTTCCCAACAGTTTCCATGGTGATGTGTGTGAGTTTGCTAAACATTGTCATACTTCCTTTCCTTTGAGCAATAATAAATCTGAATTTCATTTTACTTTGATTCATTATGATATATGGGGACCTTCAAGGATACCAAATGTTTCAGGAGCTAAATGGTTTGTTACCTTTATTGATGATTGCACAAGGGTCACGTGGGTCTTTCTCCTGAAAAACAAATCGGAGCTCAATCATATTTTTCCTAATTTCTTCCATATGATAAAAAACTAAATTTGGGGTGAGCATAAAAGGGGTTAGGAGTGATAATGCCCGGGAATACTTTAATCAAACCTTATCTTCTTTCTTTCAACGTGAAGGCATTATCCATTTTTCATCTTGTGTTGATACACCTCAATAAAATGGGATGGCTGAGCATAAACATAGACATTTACTTGAAGTCACTAGAGCATTATTATATCAAATGAATGTCCCTAAACACTATTGGGGAGAGGCTGTTTTAACTGGAGTTCACTTGATAAACAGATTGTCTTCACGACCTTTAGAGTTCAAAACATCGATAGAAATGCTCCATAATTTCTTTCCCAGCTTTAATATAAATAGTCTAACCCCTAAGGGTGTTTGGATGTGTTAGTTTTGTTCATATTCATGCTCACAATAGGGGAAAACTTGACCCACGAGCCCTAAAGTGCATCTTTTTTGGCTACTCTCCAATACAAAAAGGGTATAAATGTTTGTATCCTCCCTTGCATGAATTTTTCATTTCCAAGGACGTGTCATTTGTTGAGAGTCAATCTTTCTTCCCTAATACTTATTTTTAGGGGGAGATAGGGAATTCTGTGGAAGATAAGGTTAGGGAAACTGACTTCTTACTTGATCTATCTTTCTCAAATACACAGACTTAGTCAGCCGCTACTGTCCCTGCACCACTTAACCAATCTAACCAAAATAAATCAGAAAGTGCCCAACCAGATTCGTCAAAAAATACTGCACCTATCCCTAACAAGCCTCTCTTAGTCTACTCATGAAGTAATGCTATCCAGACCTTGCCAGAGCAGGCTCAAGGATCTAACCTGGAATCAGGTATTGAAATACAAAACCCTGAGCTTGATGATTTGTATGTTCCTATAGCTCTTAGGAAGGGCACAAGGGAGAGGAATTGGAAAAATGCCATGGATGATGAGATGAGGTAGTGTTGCTTGCAATCTGTTTTCCAGTATCTTGGAAATTACTTTGTACAACACATTACAACAAGGTATGGGTCCATATTTATCGAGTGAGGAAGGGTTGGGGGTTTTAGGGACCAAACCGATTGAAGGTTTTGTTGAGTTTGGTGAGGAGCTCACCTGAGTTGAATAATTCTTGAATAGTTTTTGGTCACCGTTGGACTTGTTATGCCCCATGTAGCTTGGAAGAACTTGGCATTAAAGCCATTTAGACTAGGAGACTTGTCTGGCTGAAAGGAAAATGGTGTGCCTCTAATTTCATCAACAAATACCTGCTTGGGCAGAGTAGTGATGTGAATAGGGTTGATAGCATTTCTTGCAAAATTTGCAAGCTCAATTGGAATGTTAGAGACATAGGGGGAGCGCTCCAGGAGAGATTTAAAATGAAAGTAAGCTAGTTCCTTGAGATCATTATGACCTGAGATACTATTACCATCTTAATCGTGCGGTGGCAAGATTCTATCTCTATTTCTACTCCCTTGGATGAAGTTGTGGAAATATCTAGAGTTTTTTTCCCCTTCTTGTAGCCGTACAATCCTTGCTTTTTGTCTAAGCTGGGAGTTATAGGCTGCTAAGGCTGAATGTTACCTGTTCAAAGCTTCGGCTTCGAAGGATTTAGCTTTAGGGTCATCATGGTACTTTGACAGGTATTCTTGCAACCTGTTAAGATGATCAAATGTTCCCCTTTTAGCCATTTGTTAAAGGTCAGAGCTGGTTTTCAATAATTCTTTACATCCTGCTCTGATGAATTTCAGCTTCTGCATACATTGGAAGGCAACAGTTCCATTAAGTTCTTTGTTCATAGCTTCAACATGAATTACACTAAGGAGGGAGTGAGTTAACAAAGAGTTGAAGAATATAAATAGACCATTTTTGTATTCATTACCAATCTTGATATCAATTTCCATGTATGAATGGCCAGAGATCAAGTTAGAGCCAAAATGGGCTTGAATAAGAGGCATGGTTCTGATCCCGGGGCCATTGATTAGGCATCTCTCCAGTTTCCTTCTGATTGGCTCTATTCCCAATTTGTTTACTACTCCAAGTGAAAAGGGAGCCAGTGCATCTAAGGTCAGTGAGACCAAGCCTTGCAGTGAAGTTGGTAAGCTCATGGAAACAGTTTTGTAGGTTTTTCAACTTGCTTTCAGTCTCTAAAGGGGAAAGAGGACAGTTGAAGTCACCAATCAACATCCTAGGAGAATGTATTGCTGCCCCAATCCTCGGTAAATCATTGAAAAAGATTGCCTCCGAAATTTCCAATTAGCTGCAGTTATGAAGATAGGACAGTTGAATTGCTTCACAAGAAGTTCACAATGAATGAATTGGTCAGAAGAGCATCAGTTGACTGGATGAAACACCAAGGGATAAAATGCTACTACAACGCTACTATTAGGGTGATCAGCATGGTTGGTGAGTCTAGTCTAGTTCTTCCGCAGGAACCACAAGCCTCTATTATAACTATCCTCTTTTATTTTGGTCTTTAACAGACCAACAAAATTTGGCCTTTTGATTTCCGTTAGGTCTTTATGGCCTAGTTTTTGCCCCTGTTATTCCAAGTTAGTCTCTTCATGAGCTAAGCCTGGTTTTTTGCCTTTTCCTTCCAGTTTTACTACTAGTAGGTCCAGGTTCAAAACTATCAATCTAGAGATTGCATAAGTGGGGGGGTTGGCGAAGAGGAGTGGGCTACCCCCCTGCTCAGTTGTATCATTTCCATCTGGCGATGTTGGACTAGATTCTTTTCTATTCTGGGTTGAGCCCTCTGGTGTTTGTGATTTCTCAAGGATCTCAGTATTCTTGTCATTAGTAGTGGTGGAGTGAGAGGTATCCACAGGCTCCTTGTTCTCCTCAGTTCATATTTGAACAATCTCCTGTGGTTTAGGTTCAGGGGGAGCAGTTGAATCATAGTTAGCTTGCACCTGGCTTTTAGGCCTCGACAACCTTGACAAACCACTTCTCAATGGTTTCCAGGGACAGGATAGCTGGATTGAGTGCTGCTCAAGTTCATCTTTCCCATTGTAACGCATAATCCACATAGAGTCTTGGAGAATCTTCTCCAGTTCAACCTCAACACGTATGTGAGCAAAACCAATTCTTTTAACATTAGCTATATTTTCAGTAGCTCAGCCTTTACAAAGACCCATATTCCCTAAGAAGCACGGATACGGACACGGACACGGACACGGACACGTGACACGGACACAGGGACACACCAACTTCTAAAATTTGGTGGACACGGACACGGCATATATATATATATTATAAAATT
>JANSVA010000216.1:14631949-14644789 GCA_025504915.1 Erythroxylum reticulatum | reverse complement strand
ATTTATTCATAAAGTCTGTACATGACTATGAACAAAATGCGCTAAAGGGGATTGCCTTTAGGGCACTACTCTAACATTAGCTTTCCCTAGGTGGTAGTTTATCATCAAGTCATAATCCTTTAACAGTTCTAACCATCTTATTTGTCTCAAATTCAACTCCTTTTGGCTCATCAAATACTTAAGACTCTTGTGGACTGTAAATACCCTAGTAGTGACTCCATAGAGATAATGTCTCCATATCTTCAATGCAAAAATTATGGTGGCCAACTCTAAGTCATGTGTAGGGTAGTTCATCTCATAAGGCTTTAATTGCCTAGAAGCATAAGCAATAACTTTATCTCCTTGCATCAACACATACCCTAACCCCTTCCTTGAGGCATCACTGTACACTATGTGTCCATCATCACCGAAGGGCAATATCAAAATTGGTGAAGTTGTGACCCTATTCTTCAATTCCTCAAAACTGCTCTAGCAGTCCTCTGTCCATATAAATTTCTGATTCTTTCTTGTCAATTTGGAAAGTGGAATAGCTATCATGGAAAAGCCCTCCGTAATATCCAACTAAACGCAAAAAACTTCTCACTTCATCTACATTCTTAGGTGCTTCCCGTTTCACAACCATTTCTATCTTCCTAGGATCCACATTTACTTCTTGCTCTAAAATCACATGTCTAAGAAATGTCACCTTCTTTAACCAAAATTCAAATTTGCCGAATTTGGCATACAACTCATTCTTCTTCAGTGTCCCTAAAGAAATTATTAAATGTTCCTCATGCTCCTTACCACTTTTAAAATAGTCCAAAATATCATTAATAAATACAATGAAAAATTGGTCTAAGAAAGGCTTAAAGACTCTATTCATAAAATCCATGAAAGTTATAGGTGCATTCGTTAACCTAAAAGGCATGACCAAGAACTCAAAGTGGCCATACCATGTTTTAAAAGTAGTCTTTTGATACATCGGTCTCCTTTATCCTCAACTGGTGGTAACCCGATCTCAAATCTATCTTGGAAAAGACTCTTTCCCCTTAGAATTGATCAAACAAATCATCTATGTGCAGGAGTGGATATCTATTCTTAATAGTGACATGGTTAAGCTTCCTATAATTCACACACATTCGCAATGACCTATCTTTCTTCTTCACAAAAAGGACCGGAGCTCCCCAAGGTGAAGGGCTCAGCCTAATGTAACCTTTCTCCAATAACTCTTATAATTACTCCTTAAGCTCCTTAAATTTTACCAGAGCCATTCTATAAGGCGGAATCGATATTGGCGTTGTGCCCGGAAGAAGCTCAATGGAAAATTTAATTTTCCTAGGTGGCGGTAGTCCTGGTAATTCCTCTGGAAAGACATCCGGGAATTCCATGACCATTATTATATCTTCTAACCTCCATCTATTTGCCTTCGTATTTACCACATAGGCCAAATATGCTTCGCTCCCTTTCCTCATCATTTTCTCTGCAATCAAAGCCGAAACAACTCTTGGTGGACTTGACCTTTTGTCTCCCACAAACACCACCTTTCTTCCATTATCCAACTAAAACTCCATTGTCTTCTGTTTGCAATCTAAGTTGGCATGATACTTTTCTAACGTATCCATGCCCAATATCACGTCTAATCCCCCCATCTTCAAGGGCATCAAATCCACCACTAACTGTACTCCACCAATACATATCTCACAATCTTTATAAACTTGACTAATAATAATATACTGGCCAATTGAAGTACTCACCATTAAAGGAGCATCCAATGGGCTCAAATTTCTCTTATGCACAGTTCTAATCGATGACAAACGAATGGCTAGAACTCGGATCAATCAAAACAATTACATCATCATCAAATAATTTAATCGTACCAATTATGACCTTTGGAGCTATCTCTGCATCCTCCCTCGTCATAGCAAACACTCTAGCTGGTGCTTATCCCCTCAGTCCCCTTAGAGGGTTCACTTTCCTGACCACATCAGAGCTTCTACTGCCCACTTCCGTTACTATCCTGTGTCCCACTATCTCGGCCCTCTTTAAAGCTTGCATCTAACTTCTCTCATGTCTTGGATTCTGAGGGCACTCTCTTTCCGTTTGTCCTTTCTCCCCGCAATTGAAGCACACTCCAGTTAATCGGTAACATTCCCCTCTATGAATCCTTCCACAGTGTTCACATTAGGGAATGGGTCACTTATCCCCATCTCCCTTTCTGCTACCTCCCGTTGTAAAGGCTTGATGAGAAACAATAGAAGTTCTCATTGGTTTGGACCTACTCATGCCACTGGTCCTCTCCTCAAACTGCACAGGTAAAGTCTTGGCACTCCTCTCAGGCATAGAAGTACCACCTCCCCTTTTGAATTGTTCTCTCCCTTTCTCTTTTTGTTTACGACGCTCTTTATATTCTCAGTGTTCTTAACCCTCAGAGCTGCTTTAACCAGCTATTGAAAATCACAAAAATTTTGCACCACCACTTTCTCTCTGATAGCTAGACGTAATTTCGATTCGAACCTACAACATTTATCTACCTCACTTATCATCATCTCTGCTGCATATTGGGATAGTTGTGTAAAACGATGCTTATACTCATTGACCATCATTTCCCTTTGGGTGAGACTCAGAAACTCTTTCTGCTTCTGTTGAATATACACGTAAAACAGGTACTTCTTCTTATACACTGCTAAGAAATCTTTCCATGCGAGCACTGGTGGTCTCATCTGACTCCTTGGCAGACTTTCCCACCAATATAGAGCATCTTCGTGAAGAAAACTAGCAGCATATGCAACCTTCTCAGCATCCTCACAATCTATTTGATCCAGTATAGCCAAGTCTTAGCTTCTCCTGGATCCGTGGTCCCATAGAAATCCACTGCCCCAAACTTCCTGAGCTTATTAAAATGTTTCCCCTTCTTAGTTGGGTCAGAGCAGAAGATTGTGGCACCTGGCGCATAGCCTGGAAAAATGCTTGAGCAAATGCCTGAAACATCCTTGGATCTAATGGAGCAAGCACTTGCTCCTGCAGAAGAGGAGACTCCTGCGTCTGGGATTAAACGGGCTTACTGCCATGCCCTACCGAAGCCTCGTCTTTTCCTAGGGTAAATGACTCATTGGTACTCTCCTCCCTTAGCAAAGAGTTAGGTACAATCGATCCTTGTAATACTCCTCGTGTCCTTCTACGAGATGGCATCTTACTACTTCATTGTAAACACTAACGATTAGCTTACATTTCATTTTAATCTTAGTTCCTACATGTATGGATAAAATGCATGTCATTTAATGCAATCAATCAATCACAATGCAAAAATTAATCACATAGCATAACAATTCATCCTACTATGCATTCTAAGCCTAGGCTCTGATACCAAACAATGTTGGGCCCCTTTTTCGAAGCCCAACATTCGGAGTCACAAAATGTGAACAAACTCATTCTTCTATTTCAGAATAGATTTTGCGAAACTTCTAACTAGAATTTCAATTTGACTTCTTCGGAACACTTATTCCCCATTGTATTAAGTTTCATTACCAAAATCATTCAATAGGTTCAGAAATCTAAAATTTATGGCCCAAACAATTTCAGGCTGTTACTGAACCGAAACATTACACTATACCCAACTTCACTCCAAACATTGAAAGTCTTAGAGACTGAAATACAATTCGATTCCTTCAGGTAATTTGTGGCTCTATGTCTCTAGTTTATTTACAGATAGCAATCATCACATTTGGAGCTCTACAGATCAAGATATCACCAAAATACTAAAGCATGTTCAATAAAATATCCAACTCTTATTCTTCCTACCGATTCCCATCACTTTCATTCAACCAAACTTTTTCAAATTAATACCAAAAGCTATAAATTTTTATGGAGAGATAGAGAATTGTGTTATGAATCCAATTATTCAAAAATCAGGTCATTTGGAGGTCGGAAAAAATATTTATGGCCAAAATAGTGAAATATGTTCAGGTTTGGGGAAGGACCAGTGAAGTCGCAATCGTGTTGTGCGCGGCCGCGAAGTCGCGATCGCGACTTTTCCCTCTCTACATTTCTTCTCCTAACCTAAATTAGTAAAATGGGCATAAATTTCATTACAAATATTGGATAAAAATCATTCAAAGACTTTTTCGAAGAATACTTCTAGACCTACAACTTTCATGAAGATCTTAAAAACAATTTTTGTTTCTATAAGGGTGAAAATTTCAAAACAATGTAGCTATCCCGAAAGTCTATCCTATTCAGCATCACAAACTTCTAATAATCATATATCCCAACTACGATGTCCAAAAAGTTTATACTATATATCGTTGGAAAGATAGAAAGATAATCTACAACTTCTAAGAAGACAATGTTACCTAATTCAGCCTAGATTAATACAGTTTCTCCCCCAAAAATAAAACATAATTTCTACACCTATGAAGACTTGAAATAAGAAATGTACAACTATAAGATAAATAAACACATACATATTGGAACCTTCTTCAATTCCTAATTCATTTCTAAATCAAAATGAATTTCATACATTACTTTAATTACATACCAACATTTCATCAAAGATTTAACACAAGATACAAAATACATTGGATGCTCAATGTTTGATATGTTTATAAAGCTATCCAAAAGTCTAGTCACTAACTTAGTTACAACAGTCTCTAATATCTTGGAGTTTTTGATTCCTTGCAAGGTTCAACACTCGTCTTGTTTTGCACTTGAGGAGTGAAAAAATATGGGATGAGCTACAAAGATCAGTGGCTAATATATTTATAGCCATCGGTAATTAGTCACAAATTCAGGGATATGTACTTATATATATATCCAGCAATTCAGGCATTCTTAATCTAATCTAGCAATTCAAGCATAAATCAATTTAGATGAAAACTCACAACACATAACACTCAAATGCATCATACTTGACAATTCAAAGATGCAATGACAACAAATGGCTCGAGGGTTCTGTAGAATAAAACGGAGAAACTGAAGTTTACACTGTGAATAAAACGAGTCCGATTTCTCAGTATCTCGTGGCCTCAAGTGGGTAGTCGGGAGAAGGCTATAATTCAATGTGCACGTGACTAATGAAACGTTCTTCTCTTGCCTAAACACAATCAAATTTCAGTGCTTAACTCATTTCACACACATTCATACTTTTCATGCTCATCATGCTTTCATAACTGTTATACTTTTTTCCCCTTTCCATTTAATTCAAAATGTTATAACCTCTTTCAAGGTATAACATAATCACAAAGCTACATGCATTTCCAATCAAGTCACAACAATTCAATTTCAATAAAATCCACATATACACACATAGGCAAGAATTTGCCCAATCACATAACAACTATAAATAGAATACCCACCCAATTTTGCTGAAAAAAACCAAGCTTAAGATTGCATTTCCTCTTGCTCTTAAGTAAGGTTTTCTTGATTCCCTTTAGATAAACCATTTTATATTTAATCCATAATCAATTGAAAATTCATAAAAATTCAAGAATCAATGAATTGCTAAAATTGAATATAAACCTAACCTACCCATAGTCCATCTAGGCTAAAAAATCAAAACCCTAGCTTAGAAATCTAAAATCAAATTGGTTTCATCTTCTTTCAACACAACCCATTCTCTACTTCTTTCTCTACCTAATTAAGAAAGAAAGATAAACTTACCTTAGACAAGCTTGATTCTTTCTCTTTCCACGTTTTCTTCTTCTTCCCTAGCTTCTCTCACGACTCTCTTCTCTTCTTTCTTTCTTCACTACGTTTTTCTCCTCTCTTTTTTTCTTCTCACTATTTTTTCTTTTCTTGTTTCTTATTCTTCTAATTCCAGCCCCTTTTGATTTGTCTTTCTTCCCATTTTGCCCCTCATTAAACTAGGCTTTCCATATTTATCCTTCTTTCTTTTAATATAAGCCCACTAACTACTTAAGCTAACTTCATTCTAATTTTCTAATTTCTATTCATATTTGCTAATTTAATGACTCAACTATAAAATAAGAAAACAAATAAATCAATAATAAATAAAAGAAATTCAAGGTCCAATAACTTTTGCTTCATACCCCGGTGGGACCTCCATTTAAATCTCCTCTATTAACTTCCTATGCAGAAATGCATTCTTTACATCAAATTGTTATAGTTCCTAGCCATGGTTTGCTGCTAAAGATAAAATTACTCTAACTGTATTCATCTTAGTTGCAGGAGAAAATGTCTCTAGATAATCAATCCCATAAGTCTAAGTGTATCCTTTGGCTCCCAATCTTGCGTTGTACCTTTCAGTCGACCCATCAGCCTTATATTCTACTGTATACACCCATTTGTAGCACACCGGCTTTTTTTCATCTGGAAATTTCACTAAACTCTAGGTTTTATTCTTTCTTAGTGCCTCCATCTCCATATCCATAGCTTGTTTCCATTTTTCATTAGACAATGCTTCAAATAAGGTTGTAGGAATGGTTGTGGTATTGAGGTTTACAAGAAAGGCTTTAAATGTTGGTAAGAAATTTTGAAAGGACATGTAGTGTGAGAGTGGATATAACGGCCTTTTAGTGTATGTTCTAGTTCCTTTTCTAATGGCAATAGATTGATCTTGATCTTCCTCACTAATCTACACTTCAGTTTTAGTTTGCAAAGTAGGGAAATCGGAAATTGTTACCTCATTTGAGGAATCTGGTTCAGATTCTTGTACTTGCATAGATTCCGGATTAACCACTTTCTACCTTGAGTTCACCTTTCCAAATCTCACATCTCCATAAGCAAATTTAGGTTCAAAAATGGGTTAGGTTTCAGTTTCGGTAGATTCTGGTTGAGTTGAAGGTATTTGACTGATTTGACTGGGTTTAGATATAAGTAAAGGATCATTTTTTGACGCTCCAAGAAAGAGCTCCTTATCTTCCCCCCTGAAGATAAGGTTGGACAAAATAGGCTTTTTGTTTATTAAAGGTGACATCTTATGAAACACAAAATTTCTTAGAAGGAGGATGATAGCACTTATACCCTTTTTGAGTTGATGAATACTCTACAAAGAGACACATCAGTGCTCTAGGATCTAATTTCCCACGGTCTCAGTTGTGAATATGAACAAAGGACACACACCCAAAAATGCGAGGTACAAGATTGTTTATATTAGATATATGTGGGTAGAATGAAGAGAGTATCTCCATTAGACTTTTGAATCGTAGGACTTTAGAGGGTAGTTTGTTAATGAGATGAGTGGCTATTAGGACCGCTTTCCCCCAAAAATATTTTGGTACATTTTTCTGAAACAATAATGCTTGTGTTTGGTGTAAAAGGTGTCCATTTTTCATTTCTGCCACCCCGTTTTGTTGATGTGTTTTGACACAAGAAGACTCATGAATTATCCCTTCTTTTTGATGAAAGAGATTAATAGTTTGGTTGAAGTAATCTTTGGCATTGTTGGATCAAAGTTTCTTGACTTTTATACCAAACTGATTTTTTACCATAGAGATGAAATGTGGAAGTACAGAACTCACTTTAGACTTGTGTTTAAGCAAGAAAACCTAGGTAACTCTAAAGCAATCATCAATAAAAGTTACAAAACATCGTGCCCCTGACACATTTAAAACATTGGAGGGGCCCCAAATATCAGTATGAATAAGATAAAAAGGAAAAATGATTCTTTTATTTCTAATAGGAAAAGGTATACACTTATGTTTAGCAAGTTCACACACCTCACAATGAAGACTCGAAATCTAGCTTTATAAACAAAGCAGGAAACAAAGACTGAATAATCCTAAATGATGGATGACCTAACCTACAATGATTTAAGAAGATTTTTCTTTATTTGTCAAAACTGATTCAGACAAGAATGAGTAGGATGATGTGCTCCTGGATAGGTTTGATCCGTTAGTTTCCTCAAGACAGTAGAGGCCATCCCATTCTCTAGCAGTTCCAATCATCTTCTCTAAATCCCTCTCCTGAAATAAACAATTACTTGAATGAAATGTAACAATACAAAGTAAATCAAGTGTGAGTTTATGCATAGATGTTAGATTTGTAATTAGCTTAGTGACATAGAGAACATTTCACAATGTTATGTATGGGTTTATTTTGACATCCCCTATGCTAGCTACTGTCAATAAGGATAAGTCTGCTATGGTTATCATTTTATTGCTTAGGCAAGGGGAATAGGTAGTAAAGAGTTTGGAGGAATAAGTCATATGGTCAGTAGCTTATGAATCCTTAATCCAAGATTGCTGAAAAACCTTATCTGAAACATTTAATCCAACTAAGCATATACCTGAATGCACAAAGGTGCATGTAACTGCAAATTTGTCTGTGATGCTAACAAATGCTCTCATCTTTTCCACTTCATCTTAGTTAAAACCCTTTGTGTCTTGTCTGGCTTCCTATTGGGATGTACTTTTATCAACTTGCACTTGTCCATTACCCCTAGGTTTATATCCTTTCTGTCCCCATTCATGGATAGGAGGCTTTCCATGCAACTTCCAACACTTCTCCCTTATATGACGTGGCTTTGTGTAGTAGCTACACCACAGGTCATCACAATTTTGGGACTTGGATTAACTCCCTTTTTTTATTTCTGCATCAAATCTTTTCCCAGTCTGCTTTTCACTCCGAGCTACCGTAGTTGAACCATCAGAAGGTTGAGAATTAAGCATTAAATTTCTCCTACTCTCTTCACTCCGAATAATAGCCACTACCTTATTAAAGCATGGAACTTTCTATTTTCTGAGTATTTGGATCGTTATTTGATGAAACTCAAAATTTAATCTTACTAGAAAGTTATAAACTCTATCATGTTCAATGAACTCCTTTAGTATAGCAACATCATCTGGACACTTAGTCTGAATCGCTCGATAATGATCAAGTTCCTACCATAATGACTTCAACTAATTGGCATATTCTGTCATAAATTTGTTCTCTTGTTTAAAGGCAACGGTCTTGAATTTCACTTCATACACTTGAGCTGCATCTCTAGCTTTTAAGTGTTTCTTCTAAATTGCATCCCAAATATCTTTGGCTGTAGCCATGAACATTACCGTATCACTTATTTTAAGCATCATTGAGTTCCGAAACCACACCATGATCAATGAATCCTCCTCATCCCATGCCTCAAAACCTAGATCTTCTTGCCTTAGTCCAGTTCCTAACAAGTGACTGATCTTTCCTTTTCCTTTCAAAATAGTTCGAACAAGTTGTGACCATTTGAGATAATTTTTTCCATCCAATTTATAGGTAGTTTGAATGATCTATAACTCTATCAAATATTGAGTCTTGATTACTTCATCTAATGAATCCATAATTATTGAACCACTCTCCTTGGTTTCTTTCATTGTTCTTACCGAAACTAATCAGTGATGAAGGCTGATTCAGGAATAAAAGAACAAGGATTTCGAATAAAGAAGAATAGAACAGTAATAAAAGCTCTAATCAGCGATGAAGGCTAATGTAGGAACAAAGGAAAAGGATTTCGAAGAAAGAAGAAGAAGGGAACAAAAATGAAGGCTCAATCCTCTCTTTATTTTTCCTAGAAAAATTTGAGCCTAAAGCTTTAATACCATATCAAAATTTAGGGTTTCAAGGTACCTTCTTTATTAACACTCAATAGGATATATATACATAAAGAGTACAAAATAGATTAGGAAACAAATCTCCTAATCCCACTAAACTACGAATCTAACCCTATCTAAGGATCCCTTATTTTTAGGGATCCTAATACATATCCTATATCTAATATTTATCTTCTATGTTTGATATTTATCTAATACAGTATCTATACTTATTAGAACAGATTCTCACAATCATCATTCTCACCCTAGTACATGATGAAAAAAATAAACAAACATTTTAAAAGAGTAAGAGGCTTAAGGAAAGAAGGTTCGTTATTCCTTACCTTTTCATTACTTGTATATAAATCCTAACCTTATTTATTATAAATAGGTTCAAGTAAAGAAAGGAGTTTAAGTATCATTGCTAGTGCAAGGAAGTAGGAATCACTATCTTTTGTTGCTAATGTCGTGCTTCTTTATGGGGTTAACCTCTTTTCTATTAGTTTACTAATGGACTCAGACACTTTTAGTGAGTACTTAGGCCCTATTATTAACAAGAGCAAGAGTTACATTTATATCTCCTCTTATTTTAGCAATCTCTCTAATGCACTTGCTTCTGGTTCAGGTCTCATCTAATAAAATTTTCTCTTGGAGTTCCCATCTCTTATAAGAAACTCTCTTACCAAGATTGTTGACTTCATTAGCAAGTGAATAAATCACTAGAACAATAAGTTCCTTTCATACACAACCATACTATTAAAGTTTAATTTAAACTTATCTATACCGCAAATAAACAAATCATATCTTATAGTATAAAAAGTATCGTTCTTCCAAGGATTGTATTAGTCACTTAAAAATTCTTGTAACGCTTTGTTTAAGGTCAAAAATATGATAAAATAACAAAAATAAAATAAAATAAAGGAAATTGATAATTGAATAATTAAATAAACAACAATAAATTTGTTAATTAAGCAATGATAAAAATTTAGGATTAGGTATCTAATAATTATGATTAGCATTTCTTGAGATCTAAATAAGCATTCCTAATTAAATAGATAGAAATTAAATTGCGAACTCTTGGTTTGTTAAAACTCTTCCTAACTATCCAATTGAATTTTAAGTTATCGTAATGGTAACTAATAAACACTTAAGATCGCTCTTCAATTGCCCATTAATTTGATGTTTATAGGTCTATTATGGTACTGCCTCTTATTATATAATACAAAATAAATAATTCAACCTAATCTATCGATTCAAATTGAATATAAGACAACAATCACAAACTATATTAAAAATCAAATCAAGAATGTAAAAGTTCAATAAATAATTCAAGTGTAATTCTTAATACAAATTTAGCAATCTATAGCTAAAACTATATATCCTAAATTTTTCATCATCAATATTCAACAACAATACAAGAAAAGAAAATAGTTGAGGTGTGAACTTTGAATGTCTTTTCTTATTTTGCGTTAAGCTAGAAAATGTTGCAGTTTATGTTCTTTAGTATTTTTATGTCTTTGATCTATTATTTTCATGTTTCTAGCCACCTCTTTGATATTTGTCTTTTCCTTTTTATACTTTTGGGCCTTCTACGGTTCTTAATAGGATTTCCATATTTATTTTTGTTCCAAAAATAGCGTCAAAACATCAAAATTATAAAAATCTTGTGACCTGGAATTTTGTTAGTTGTAGGATCGTGTAGGCTTCTTAAACTGCCTCTCTATCACGATTGTGCATACCATCCTCAATCGTGACAAAGGCTTCGCCAAAGCTCCTGTTACCCTTCTGCGTGCATGATGATGCCAGAGTCCATTCTCCAGCTCCTTCTTCATCTTTTCTTTAATTTTCCTATCTCTACTCATCATCAAACACGTTAAACATCACCTTAAATCATACAATTGAGATCACATTCTTGCCTTAATTTAAAAAATCAAACAAAACACACAAACACTAACAAGAATGTAAATCCAATTCCTAAACACATAATTATCACCTAAGAAAAAACTTAAAAACATATTCTAAAGCCTAAAAAACATAATATAATTTACATTATCACATACTATTACTTATTTACTCAATACTAAACAATCTCCATACATATCATTATTACCAATTATTTATGCCTCAAAGATTGATCAAAGAGATTGAAAGGATAATGAAATGTTTCCTTTAGATAGGTTGAATTAGGAAGAATTAAGGTGACAAGGATAGGTGGTCAGATATCCCCACAAACAAAGATGAGGGAGAACTAAGGATCAAGTCCATAAGATGCACAAATAAGATGTTACTAGCAAAGTGCAAATGAAAGTTTTTAAGTGATTCAAAATCCCTTTGGGATATTTGAATGCATGCTTATCTAAAAAATCAAAGTTTTTTGTCCATCAATATAAACATAACTTCTTTTAGACTCTTACTCAACTTTTAAAACTTAGAAGACAATTATCTCTGATCATCAGTAGGTAATAAGGAAGAACATGATTATGGTATAACAATTGGAATGGCCTAGGGCCCCTCTATATTAGACCTGTACTAGCTAATATAAATCTATAAGTTCCCATGAATGAAAAAGTGAGTCAAGTGATCAAGGATAACTTTTATGATTGCTATTTTAGAGGATACTCCTTGGTAAAAGATTGTATGCCCAGTAACTTTACCAATATTAAGGCTGAAGATAAACTAAC
The DNA here is from genome assembly GCA_025504915.1 of Erythroxylum reticulatum. NCBI lineage: Eukaryota > Viridiplantae > Streptophyta > Magnoliopsida > Malpighiales > Erythroxylaceae > Erythroxylum > Erythroxylum reticulatum. Next base: position 14,632,614 of record JANSVA010000216.1, on the reverse strand, counting down.
CTTGAGTGCTCACATCTCACACAAGTTTAGAAACAAATCTTGTTTAAAGTTATTTAGAAGCTCCAAATTAAAAGTCTCTTGGCATACCTTGATTTTTTTAAACAAATGTTGTCATAAAACTTCTTTAATTATATGACTAGCTCTCAAGAATGGTTTAAAAACCTTGGAAAAAATGAAAGATTTTCAAAACCTCATTGTCTTAACTAAATTATGTAACTTAATTTAGGAAACTTAATATCACATTTTTATTTCTTATTGATTTTCTAAATCCTTCTAGTCTTATGGTTTCTAGTATTGCCTCTTAAGCTTGTTATAACTTAACTAGTCTCAATTTATTTGTTAGGATGAGATTGTTACATTAAACATCAAAGGGGTCAACATATGTTAAAATTAGTTATTAGTTATGGGTGTGCACAACATGGAAAGAAAGGAATAAGAGATGTTTTCATAACACTTATTAGATCCCTAATGCTTTCCTACAACATATGTTGAGATGGATAAGAGTGTTCGATCGGGAAAAGAAAGCATGCCATATTTGGAGAACCGGTAGATTTCAAAACTTTTTAGAAATCTTATTTATAGCAAAATCAATATATCCAAATCATCATGTCAATCTATACATGATATGGTATAAGGATAATAATAAACATAAACAAGATAGTGAT
>JANSVA010000216.1:14611893-14623126 GCA_025504915.1 Erythroxylum reticulatum | reverse complement strand
GAAAAATTACCCATTTCGTGGCCTGGGTTCGCTTTCTGGAACTCTCTGTCGCCCGATATCACCTTGCCATCCTCAAAGCGCTAGGCAACTTAGTGGGTCGAACTGTAAAAATAGACAGCAACATGCAATACACTCACTGCGGAAAATTTGCCCGTGTTGCAGTCGATCTGGACCTAAGTGCTCCACTCAAAGCCATCGTCGAATTGGATGGGAAAACAATAAAGGTCACCTATGAGGGGTTACCCCAAATCTGCTTCACTTGTGGTCGGGTAGGACACGGAGCTCCGACATGCCCATCCCAACTTGCAGCTCCACCCAACCCAGCTTCCACCGCCGATGGTCACCCACCAACCACAGTTCCAGCAAGCCACGATGCAGCTCCTCCTGAGGACAACCGCCAGTATGACATTGGCCTGTAGATGCAAGTACCGAGAAGACAACATCGACCCCCATCACCCACGGCGTCAATCCGGCAAGCCAAGGCCACTCCCTCTAGCTCAGTGAACCCCCACGGTTCCCGTTTCTCTACTTTGATGGGACTGGAGACGTCATATCCCCCAAAGGTTCCCTGCCAACAATCGACCTCTACTCCCATCCTCGACTCCCATGATGCGTCTAAACCCAGTTTTAGCATAACAAAAGTATCCAAATCGTTTCCTTCGTCTGGCTAATGCATCAAACGTGCGTCGTTTAAGCACCCTCCAGAAGATTCCTCCTTCCACATAGAACCGACGACATCGCTTCCCAGTACCCAAACTCAGGCCCAGCCCCAACCCCCTACCCACCCCACCCAGCCCCTGACCCAAGCAGACCCAGCCCGTCAGCTTAAGCTGAAGCAGCCCACCAATCTCCTGGACTTCAGCCCCCCTCCAGCCCATTCAGCCCTTTCAATCTCATCCGACACCGAAGTTATCATCTATGACCCTTCTATCTCCCTATCCACCCTAGAGGACTCGGGCTGCCGGGATATGGAGGACGATGCCAATGTCCTTATTGACACGGGGGACTCGTCCGGGTCCACTCATATCCAATTACTACCCCCGTCGCAATAGCCAGAATCATATGTCAATCTAGCCCCAGGTCCTGCACCTTACATCAGAACCGACATTCCGATGGTAGAGCATAGCCAGGCACCTCTGATTTTACAAAGGTCGGAGCAGATTGATCATTCAGTCCCGACAGCATAGGTCCACTCTCTTTCATATTCCTTATGTCTATGTCTATTTTCATTTAAAATTGCCAAGGGGCTGGGGGTCGAACCTTCAAGCCAGTTATCAAAAATTACATCCGCCTACATCACCCGAAACTGGTAGTGTTGGTGGAATCTCGTATCAGTGGGGACTGCGCCTTGAAAGTCATTCGCAATTTAGGTTTTGACCACTCCTTCAGAGTGGAAGCTGAAGGCTACTCCGGCAGTATCTGGCTTCTCTGGCATGCTAATATTGCAGTTCGCATTTTACTCGCTCATCGCGAATTTGTGCATATCAATATTGAGTGGAATCACCATTCGTTTGACTTCACATCCATCTATGCGAGCCCAAGGTACTCGTTACAAAAATTCTTGTGGCATTTTTTGCGCCAAATCACCCAGGTTACCACCAAACCGTGGCTGCTCGGAGGGGACTTCAATGCCAAGCTGGAGAGCCTGGACCGACGTGGGGGCTCCCGATACCACCCTATCGTTAACACGCAGTTCACAGACTGTGTCCACAGCTGTCAACTTTAGGATCTCAGATTCTCTGGCCCTCGATTCACATGGCGCAAAGGACCCATTTTAGCCCGCCTAGATCGTGCCCTTAGGTCTCCTAATTGGCTTTTGACGTTCCCAGAAACTACGGTCACCCATCTTCCTTTCCTTAAGTCAGATCATCGACCTCTCCCATTTTCTCTCCAACATCGCCTTACGAACTCGCCGTTGCTACAACCGTTCTGGTTTCAAGCTGCTTGGCTCATCCACCCCGGGTTTCATCAAATGGTAGCTCACCAGTAGCCACCTTTACATAATGATTTCAATGGCACACTTCGACGATTCTCCGAGGCTTTACAAAACTGGAATCTTCACACCTTTGGAAACATTTTCCAATAGAAGAAGCATCTTATAGCTCGGCTGGAAGGACTTCAACTACGTCTTGAGGCTTCTGACTCGACCTCTCTCCGTGAGTTGGAGGAAGACCTTCACTCTGACCTTGAGCAAGTTCTTATTCAAGAAGAGATATACTGGCATCAGCAATCGCGAAGTCAATGGCTCTTGCAAGGCGACAGAAATACTAAATATTATCATGCCATCACGCGGAACAAACAACGACAACGAAGGATTTCCTCTTTGCACGATGAGCATGGTAATGTGATGTCAGATTCGGCTACTCTGAAAAGGTTAGCACAGAACTACCTTGAGACCCTTTATCGGGCTGAACCCACTTCTCCAGACACCTGGACTCTCTATAGTAAGTTCCCTCATTTATCCCCATAAGCGCTAACAGCGCTTAGTGGCCCTCCCATTCCTACTGAAATCAAGGAAGCGTTGTTCTATATGGACCCCAACAAAGCTCCCGGGGTGGACGGATTCACTGCTCTCTTCTTTCAGTCACAATGGGAAGTTGTGGGCTCGTCGTTAACCCTCCTCATTCAACTGATTTTCCGACATAAGATTTGGGAACCAGCCCTCAATCATACTGTCTTGGTCCTTGTACCCAAGATTCCGTCCCCCGTGTTGATTACTCAATTTTGCCCTATCGCTTTGTGTACAGTGATGTACAAAGCCATTACTAAGGTCATCATGCATCGGCTCAAGCCTTACCTCAATGATCTGATAGCCCCGACCCAATGCAGCTTCATCTCGGGATGCCTCATTACAGATAATATCATCATGACTCAAGAGGTCATCCATTTCATGCGCAAGAAAACGGGTCGGAAAGGTTTTATGGCTATAAAAGTGGATCTGGGAAAAGCTTATGATAGATTATCATGGGACTTCCTACAAGACACCCTCATCGATGTTGGTATCCCTGATTCGCTACTGCAGCTTATCATAAAGTGTGTGACTAGTGTCTCCCTCCAAGTTACTTGGAACGGCGAACTCAGCGATGCTTTTCACACCTCCAGAGGCATTCGACAGGGTGACCCCATTTTCCCTTACCTCTTCGTGTTGTGCGTAGAATGCCTCGGTTAATCCATCTCGCAAGTGGTGTCGCACAGCCACTGGAAGCCCATTCGTCTAAGCCGGTAGGGTCCTCCTCTATCCCACCTTTTCTTCGCTGATGATCTCATCCTTTTCGCCGAAGCCTCGCTGGACCAAGTAGTCGCCATCAGCACTGTCTTACATAATTTCTGTATTGCGTCAGGACAACGCATCAGTCAAGAAAAATCACTATGTTTCTTCTCCAAGAATGTTCCTCCTTCTAGGACTCATAGTTTAGCGCGTGCACTCGGTTTCCAGCAAACTAATGATCTTGGACGGTATCTCAGTGTATCGCTTTTGCACGAACGAGTACGTGGCAGTACCTACCAACATATTCTAGACAAGGTCCAATAGCGTCTTTCTGGCTAGAAAGCCAGTCTCTTGTCGCTGGCTGGTCGTGTCACACTGGCCAAATCTGTTGTGGCTACTCTCTCCACTTATACTATGCAGACTATCCGTTTGTCCCGCCGACTTTGCGACGAGCTGGAGAAATTAATGCGACACTTTATTTGGGGCTTGTTAAATGGCACTAGGAAAGTCCATCTGGTCAATTGGGAGGACGTTTGTAAACCTCCGGAGTTAGGGGGCTTGGCCTCCGAAAAATTCGTGCTATGAACGATGCATTCCTAGTGAAGTTAGGTTGGACTATGCTCACTCAACCGGACTCCCTCTGGGTTTCCATCCTCTCCGCTAAGTATAACGTCGATCTTGCGGCCCTTCCCACCTCAGTGGATGCTCCTGGTGGATCTATGGTCTGGAGGGGCATTCAGGCTACTTGGCACTTGATCCTGCAGGGTTTGACATGGATGCTAGGCAATGGTTTTCGCACTAGGTTCTGGTTGGACACTTGGATTTCGAGTACAGGACCCCTTATTACCCATGTTGTTAGCCCGATCCCAGCCTCCATTCGCGATCTCAGTGTCCAACATTTTGTTGCTTAGGACGGTCACTGGGATTGGAATTATTTTCAATACTACCTTCCACCACCAATATGCAGTTTGATCGCCGGTACACTTCCTCCTCAAGCCGTTTTCGGGCCGAATCGATTGACTTGGAGCCCCTCCAATTCTAGTCATTTCACTGTCGCGTCCACGTATACCATGAGCCTGGATTAGGAAGACACCGCGACCCATGATCTTTCGCTGGTACTGTGGAAGTGGAAGGGTCCGCCACGCATTCGTTCCTTCCTCTGACTCCTTGGCCACGACCGGCTTCTCACCAATCAGCATAGGCTCTGGCTCCATTGCAACACGGATGGCACTTGCTCTCATTGTGGCGGAGAGGAATCCTCACTGTATGTTCATTGCAGCTTTTTTTACTACTCAGCATCGGAAGTAGCTTCTCCACAACCTTCAACAACACCAGCAAGTGCTCGGGCATGATTGGGTGCTGTTATTCAGAATTACTTGTTGGTTCCTCTGGCAATGGAGGAACAAGACTCTATTTGACATTAATTTTAATTAGCCTTCCTCCCCTCATTCTGTTGTTTTGTCTTATGCAGGTCTTCTCCGCAATGTTATCCGGTGTTAACATCGCGCAATTCCTATTGGACCCCCACCTCGACAGGAAAGGCTCATAGAATGGAGCACACCCCCCATAGGATGGATCAAGCTTAACACTAATGGAATCGCAAAACGGGCCTCGTCTACCGCCACAGTTGGGGGCCTTCTACGTGATAGTTCAGGACATTGGCTGGGGGGCTTCTTGCAACACATTGGCTGGTGTTCGCCTCTGGCCGCGGAACTCTAGGGCGTTCATACTGGGTTGACACTAGCTTGGAACCTGGGCCACCACCGGGTAGAATTAGAACTTGATTCTAAAGCGGTGTTCGATCTCCTCGCCTCGTTCGATCAACAATCCCAAACACTTAACCCTTTTGTCCAGAATATACATGAGCTATTCTCCCGAAACTGGACTGTTGTTCATCGACATGTATATTGAGAGAGCAACAAATGCGCCGATTGGCTGGCTAACTATGCCAGTCATTTTGCTATGGGAATTATGTACTTTCATTATTCACCGATTGGGTACCACCTTATCCTACTAAAGGATTTGTCGAAAAATTGTTTCCCTAGATTAGTTGTGTAACCTTAATGTTCGGCTTCCTTCTTATATATAAAAAAAATTACTGCCAGGTGAGAGGCTTCATATCAATCTGGACAAAACTTAAGCTAAGACGTCTTTAGCATCAAATCAGTGAACATGCTAAATCAAACATATTAGCTTAGCACAGCTCAGTCACTAATTGAAGACGCCATTACCATTTTCTGAGCATCCGTACAGCTCCAGCAAATTATAAATAACGCTAAGCTAACTTAGTAACTTACTGTTTCCAATACCTTTTAAAATATAGGATGGCAAAAGGTAACGAAAACAAATGATGATAAATTTCAATCATGTTACAGTAATAATATCAACAGTAACTACGCGCATGCGCAAACAATACAAAACAACTTTTAGGTTTCCAAGATTGATATGCGAAGGTACGCCCCTCCCAACTCAAGAAAGAATCCGGTAATAGCTTTCTAGGCCCCCCTGTGAGCCTCTTTAACAAAAGACACTTCCCCACTTCCAGCATTTGGTGACAACAAGTGCTTCTCTGGATCTGCATCATCAATTTCAGCTGACAAACGAGGACTGGTGGCTGCCAGTGAATCACTTCCATCTTCTTCTGAATGTTATACACCAAAATGGAACACAATGCTTCAAAGATAAGTTTTGAAACATTAACAGCGCAGTTCTTATGTAAATTATGATAAGTTTCAAGAAATGCAACAGACCAATGGACTCGTGATATTCGGGCAACTGTTTAACACTTGTGATTTGAAGGCTTTCAGGAAGCAGACAACTGCAGAGAGCACCTGAAATTTTTCATCCGACAAATAATTGTCAAATTTCTTACATCAATGTAACAAGGTTCACATAGTATGATAAAAGTCAGTATTCATGGAAAGGCAAACTTTCCTCTTTTATTTAATTTTGTTCTGCTTGTGGGAGGTGATTTGTGGCTGGTATGGCAACACTCCCAGAGAAATAAGATTATGGAATACAATTGTGGCCATCATTTAGAAATACGATAATAACAAACAAAAGGCTCAGTCCTTGGACCCAAACAGTCAGATGAATGAAATGCTCACATATAAAAGGTTAACTACAGTAATTAACTCAGCTCTGGTGGCTTTGCCTCCAACAACCAAAATTCTGTCAAATTACGACTAAAATGACACTCAAAAGATTGGATGTCTTCATACCTAACCGAGCAAGCCGATTTACCCACCCAGGTATTCGCCTGTTTGCCAATCTCCATGAGATATCGTCTGTAAAATGGTTGCAATTCTTAGAGATTAGATGATATGTGTCTCCATGATACTCAGACGCCACATTCTCTATGAATGCTCGAAATTCAGATGGAGGCACATTTATTTGGCCCAATGGGATGGAGCATCTATAGATAAAACCCGGGCAGCTCTTTGGTTCAACTTCAAAAACTCCACTAACTGGGAAATCATGTGCTCCAAATCCATACTCCTTACCATGGACTGTTCACAATCATTATGATGCTGAAGGTTAATTTGACACACAAAAAAGGTCTTACGAGATAGAAAATCTCATTTATCAATCTACATGGATGGACTGCAACTTGCACGACATAATCATCTCAAAAGAAAACAAAAAATTGATTGGTGAAACTACCAACATAAACACCAGAGTAGGGTGCCTAAACACCAGAGTGATCTTCCAAATTATGGAATATCTCAACTCAAACACCGAGAGAAGATAAGCGTTGGAGTGTTTATTTTCTAACAAAACTTCTGCAGGTTTTTATTTCAGGTTTGGATAAGGTGGGTATCAACTTCCTCTTCAGTATAAAGCAGAAGACAAGTCAGGTCCAAGAAAATTCCTTGCTCAAATCAGTAAAGGATAGGTAGCATGGAACGAACAAGTCAATGGCCTCTCCCTATAGCAGATCAACTGACCTCAATGGAAGTGTCTAATTCATACGGTTGGTGGCCAGAAGATTCAATAATGATCTTACCAATCAAGGTATGTGAGAGGTGGGCAAATTAACAGTGAAGAAGGAAACAAGGACTTTAATCATCTTAGCCTGTGTTCATTGTTGATTAGGTTTTGTTAATTAATTTTGCTCGATTTTACTGCTGGAAATTGTTGTTGGTAAACTTGTGTTACTAGATAGATAAGCCAGCTTTATAAGATCTCTTGGTAGGAAGATTGTAGAGAGTATGGTGGTTTGTGTTTGTTGTAAGGAATTAGGCTGTAAGGAATTGTTGTAGGTTTCATTTGAATCCTTTTGGTAGCTAAGAGATTTCTGCTTAAGAATCTGTAGTTATGTACATAACTTTTATTATTTGTATAAAGACCTCACTGATTTACCAAAAAAAAAAAACCCATAAATCAACTCAGTTATGCACTCTAATCCATAGTACACCTGGATACATTTAATGCTATTATCTCAAAGAAGTTCATATCCTATCAATTACGATCTGGAGCCTATGAAAATATTAATCCAAAAGTAGGACAAAAAAGTGCTGTAGACAACTAATGTTAACCTCAAAAAGTTTTGAAATGAACATATTCCTCCATGCCATATCAAGCGTGCAGAACAAATCATTTACCATTGCTTATAACCAGAATTAGAAATCATGCACAAAAGTACAGCTCCCATTCCAACCCACTCTAATGTCCAATCAGCATCATGCAAGAAACCAATGAATGGTGCATAGAACATTATATTACATAGTGTACGAATCAAGCACACACTAAAATACAAAGATATGAGGCAGTTGCCAGCAGACGTAAGAAGAAATGACAACAGTACATTCTCTAATCTATATATCCATTACGACTTTAGGGGTCCAACAATTTTAGTACAGGAATCAAACATTTTCTTGTTGTTTTATTTGATTAAGATTAAAGATGCAACGGAATAGCATAAACAAAGAAGGAAATAGCAACTAAACAAAGAAACACTTCAAGCACCAGTTCAAATTTGCATAAGGAGTGATGCTTTATCTATTTTCAAAAGGAACTTCCAGAAAAAGCATTGACCTTGATATATCCATTAAATTACAGACATATCCACATCACATGGGTGTCTGTCATCGGGCCTTATCAGTACGGGCATACAGTATTCCCTTTCCATACTGGCATACAACATATCTTTCTAATAAGCATTGCTGACCCAAGAATAATATATCCCCCATCTTTCGAAGACAGCATTCCATATCTCTATTTGCTAAGTTGATAATTTTAGTCTGAGGCAGGTGTTCAAGAGTGTGACTAAGGAATCCAAAGTCTTTACATCGGGCAGCTAGAAAGAACCCAACAAAAACCAAGAGAATGCAATCATAAAAGCTCGAACCATGCCACAGTTTCTCTCAAATTCAATATATATATATATATACACACACACAAGAAACCAGAAACTAGAGGGATGAAAGAAAAGCCGCAGCGAAACCAACGAACCCGCGTAGAAACTAGAAAGAGAAGTAAACAATCTATAGAAAGCCGCACAAACCTTCAATGCCAGAATGGAAAATCCCAAAACCAAACCAATAGGTGTAATTGTTAATAGGGGTGAGATCATAAACATTCAATACCACCTGGGTCTCGCTTCTAGTGTCTCCATTGTCATGCAGAGAGGTAGAATTGGATGCATTGTCTGCACCCATTAGGCCAAAAGAAAGAAAGAAGAAACTAAGCTACGGATATTATCACAAAACCCTCTCCAGGACCCAGAAGATGGAGACGGAAACGGAAAATATTGTTGACCTTTTTCACTGCATGGGCGAGGCGGAGAAAGGGAAAAGGAAAGGGTAATGGAACGAGAGTTGGGTCTGGCGGAGATCCATTGTGAGGGCAGAAAGGAGAAAACCATGTACATGTATAATAATAAAACTCGGAGTTTCTAATTTCTCTTTGATTGTTTCCTCCTAGACCTAGTCCGACAAATTAAATTTAATATAGCAACAAGATTCTCTTAGAAAAGGAGCAAAAATAAAACGGCTAAGGGGAAAGATATTTTATTTTAATTCATCTCATCTTTCCTTTTCTAATCATCACAATAAAGAAGAAATTAAATCTGTTTATTTTACTTTTAACATTCGATAGTCTCGCTAGTACCGTGTCTGCTGGCTTCTAACATGATAACAACTTACTCATCTAACAAGATCTTTCTATAGATATATCACGTTAATTATATAATATCGCAAACATACATTTTTGTTTTCAATTTTGATATATTACTAAAAACAAATTATGAACTAAAATTTAAGGAAAGTATGCAGCAATTAATAACTCAAAGATAAATGAACAATCAAACCTGCTGATCAAAATTCAAAAGTTAAAGGATCAAGACAAATTACTTTTCTTGTATAATTTTTTAATTAAAAACACGAGGACGCACAAGTGTGGGTAAATTTATAACAAAAAGCAAGTGTTGTCACTTTGGCTCATTTTCTTCTTTCAATCAGCTAATTGCTTCCTGGCGTTATTTACTCCTCCTTCGAAATCTTCATATTTTCTTTGTCCTCTATTCAAAGCTGCATCTTTTCTAGTGTTTATTACGAACAAAAATGATTCTCCTCTATCTAGCCTTAAACGATATCCTTTTATAGTGAAAACTAGTTCTAGGATATATATATATATATATATACGGGCACTTACATGATAACGTGGGTGATTGTATATCTAAAAAAAACACCTCACTTTGTCTTTACATAGCCACGGTGACTTACAAGGGCAATATACATAGTTGTGTATGTTAACATACATGAGAGTGCGTATCTTCACAAAGGGTAGAAACAATGTTTTCGAAGCTCCAAACATTTATAATAGCTTAGACGCTCATTGTACATAGTCATGTATTTCTAAAGTTGCTTCAAATTTTTATTTTATGCCACAATTTTGACTGAATTCTTTTACTTTTAATCTATTAAGGTAATTATTACCTGCAAACAAACTTGAAGCAAAGTAGAAATACTATAAAAATATTAATTAATGAGCAAAACACACTAAATATTAGTATAAAAATAGTCAATTAATTGTTTATAAAAATTTTATTTGAGCAGAATATAATTTTTGTCATCCTAACAAAGCAATACTAGATCATAGACAAAAGATAAGTTAAAAGCTTATCAGCCTTACATTTGTTAAGGCCCCAAATTACATCCTAGTAGAAACATTACATGCTCATGAATGTATACGTAATAGGAGTTAATGATTATGATTTGATTGTATATGGCCTAACTCTTGAATTTTGGTTTGATGAATTATGATTAGTGACTTGGAATTTATTATTGCAATTAAAAAATTGATGAATTGAATAGTACATTTGGAATAGGAAAAATGTCAAGTGGCAAGACAAGTTGATACATAAAAAGTGTGGATAACTAAGCCTATAAATTGAGTGAAATTTGGCATAGATAAATGAGTGACATTTGGCATAAGAGATTAAGTGACAAATGGCAGTAAAGTTGAATGACATTTGGCAGTATGATAAGAAGACAAGTAGCTTACTTCTAAGTATGACATGTGTCCTTTTTAAAACAAGGACATCTTGCATCTAGCGATTTAGGCAAATGCAGAATCATTCTTCATGCTAGTTGTTTCTGCTGCATTCTTTCTACACCATTCCTCTCACCACCGAAAGTTTGTCCCTATCTTACAACCTTGTGTTTTTCTTGAGTTTTTATTAATTACTACATCCAAATACTACATCAAGAAAGCTACATCATGCTATCTTCTATGCTATTGTCTTCTTGATGTTAAGATCATCCTACTTCCATATTGATCTTAGAATGGTGTTTGTTGCATGGAAGGCTAGATTGCCTTACTCATCTAAGTAGGAGTTTAAGTTAATCATGTAATTTAAACTTGATGGCATGTGGTAATATGATCGCATGTCATAACGCTAGTCAAAATAAAATAACTAGACCTACTACTATAGCAGTGGTGAGTCTAGGTCGATCCCACAGAGAGAGTGTGTAAAGTTTATAAAATGAAATTAACCGATATTTCGGTTTAACGGGGTGGGGG
>JANSVA010000216.1:14590644-14602465 GCA_025504915.1 Erythroxylum reticulatum | reverse complement strand
CTTTTGATTGTTTAGTGATGTAGCACACCACCCTCGCGGGGCACGGACTCGGATATCACTATCGATATCGGGTTCGGATCAAGCGGGAGTCGGGTGTTACAACCAACATGGAGAAGCGTTTCAGGATGGTTTCCTAAGACAGTTCTCACATTGCTTATGAAATAAGTGATTTGTCAAGTTTATCACTTAAATCCCTTCCTTTCATCAACTTAGGTGTCCCTATTACTTAAAGAAGAATCTCTTACTCTAATTGTCTATAACACCCCACTATCATAGAGCATATACTTGAATATTCAGAGGACATTCAGTAATATACCCTAAGAGAATGGCATGTTAGAGCAATCACATTCACTTCATTTGCATCATAAAGAACATAAGTATTTAAAAAGTTAACATATTTCATTTCATTTACAAAACATGTTTTACGTTGTCATTTCATTACAAACGATCCATATAGTTACAATACAAAAACCATCTGAGTTCACATTGTTTATACAAAATTTTCTATATGAGATGAAAAACTATATAGAAGCACTTCATCTAAATTTCTCAGATGATAGCTGACCAGACCTTTAAGCCATATCTTGATCCTAAAAAGGACAATACTAGATTTCAACTAGATTGTTTTACAAGCAAGGTCTCCTTTCAGTACCTGAAAATCAATGATGCAATTTTGATGAGTTTTCCAAACTCGATGAGTGAACTATCATCGATGTGCTCATATAAGCAGAGCATAAACATTCATATATTAAACACAGTTCAATCAGTATAACACTTCATCCAAATTTAAATTCCATATATATGTATCACATTACTCATCATATTTCAACAAGCACATTATGAATATGAAGACTTCATATAGACATTTCAGAATAATCCAATCATTTATCTCAATTCTTTATATCATCAATATGTAGTCAAGCATTACACATCATTATATCAACACAATTCAACATTTATTTGCAATCAATCTCATGTACATATGGAAAGATATAGATGCAATTTCACATAAGGCTCACTTTTATTTTTATTTTGTTGTGACAGAGCGCCTATTTAACCATCTCATATATGTTGTGAATACTCGGCTTATTTCAGATATTGTCCCGTACCTATTGTGGATACCGGGCTAATTAATCGTTGAGTCTGTGGCTCTTTATGCACATTATAAGCTTTAAGCTTTTTTTACGTTGGGCACTCCGATCACAACTCATTTGTCTAATCATGCTTATTCATGTGATGGAGTACAACATTTCACATAATATGTTATCAATCACTTTCATTCAATATACATAGTCAATTATCATAATCATCGGATCTAAGTCTGGCATTCAACATTTAGTTGAGTATACATTTCCCATATTTACATACAATCAGTAAACACTTCCAATACATTCCCGAATATAAAGCTCCTCAGACAATTGATGGTCCGAAATTATCAGAATCATATTAGTAACAGTTCAATATCTAGCAGTTGATTAAAAACAATTCAATTATGGTGAGTAAACATCTAGGTTAACTCGCAGTAAGCTCCAGATAACTATTGCCTCGACGAGCTAGCAATGTGTGGATGATGTCGGTTATTTTGTGCTTCTATATCATGCAATACACACATATGTACATATTACTAACTTGTTTAATCAAATTACTCAATCATACACATCTATATGTGTTATATTCAATGCATGCTCAATTGATTATTTCAGGTATGTAACCTTATTCACAAATCTTTCTTACTCATTCACCATAGCTTATATATAACTAGTTTATCATTAGGTTATGCTTTAGGTAAGTTCGATTACCACCCTAAATTCATCAATCATACATTCATCAATTCTTTCCAAGCATTAAATATTCACACAATTTCCCAATTCTCATTTAATCATACCTAATTCATTTTTTATATCCTGTGAATCACATTTGCATTTACATGAACATCTTTATATTATTAACAACTCATACTTCTCAAATTCATATACATTAATATCAATCATTCCATTCCTTAATTTATAACCTTAATTAACAACTTAAACTTATCGAACACTTAATCACTTAATCAAGCAATTTTCTAGATTCATTTCAACCTCAATCAAGTCCAATTACACCATTATAAAGTTTCTTAACCTTATATAGTTCAACAATTGCCTAAAAACAACCTTTTCTCCTTCCAAATTACTTCCCACGATCGTGAGAAGGAGTCTTATAAATCCCACAATCGTGGAATGATTGAAAGGTTCACTCACTCATAACCTTCATTTTGCTTCCAATTTTTACTCCTTCATGCTCCTTCCAACTTACCTTCACCAAAGTCCATCAATTTCACTTCCATTATATCTTATTCAAGCTTCAATCCCTTATCAAATTCATGTCCAAATATAATTCAAAAATCATTGATTAGGCAACTCACAAATTATGATCTTCCATGTATTAAAACCAAGACAGAATCTGTCATTCATTTGAATGACGTAGTCCTAGTTATTTCGTATTTCAAGATCACCATATTAGCACCTTTCTTTAGCATCAATTCACCTTCCTTATAATTCAATTTTCAATTTAATACATTCATATAAACAAACTATAGCATACGGTTCATACATCAAGAACGTAACATAACATACCCAAGTTCTTCCATCAAATTCTAACACAACCTCTTCATCTACATAACATGCAATCTATCCTTAATTCAAACAACATAAACTTTCTACTATAACAAGCCATAAAGAACAATATTTTACTTACTTATTTAGCTCTAATTCCAACTCAATTCATCAGGTCAACTTTGCCTTGTATGCATGCAAGATTCATCACTTGTTCAAGGTAACAATAGGATGATTTTCAGGTTGGATGAGACAACAATAATATGATTCTTTAACTATCTTATGAAAGGTAAAAGTTTGGATTATTAATGTAGCAATTGGACATAAATGTGGCAAAACACATGGATGTAAAGGTTGAGAGGATTTCGGTGGTGTGTGAGCAGAAAAAAGATGAAGAATGAACATAGTTAGGATTACTCCTACAGGAGCTTAACACCTAAGGTGCTAGGTGTCACCAACTTAATTTGACATATGTCCAGAGGCATGTTCTCCATTTGACAAGTATATAAGCTGCCATATGTAACTTAATTACTTAATCCATCTATCACGCAACTGTTGCTGCCATTTGTCAATTAATAACTTATGCCAAATGTCACTCATTCATCTATGGCAAATGTCACTTATTCATAGGCTTAATCATCCTAATTTTCCATGTATTCATTTGTCTTACCATTTGGCATTTTTCCAAAACCAAATGTACATTTTAATTCATTAATTTTCCAATTGTACCAAATGAATTCCAAATTTACTACTTGTAATCAATCAAACTAAAATGTACGGCATAAACAATGCACAATTCACATAATGATCATTTTAACCTTTTCATACCCTGGAATAAGTCAATTGAAAGCATATACAATTGAGTGCATATACATTCTTTGCAATGTGTACTAAATCATAATTCATGTGTGTATGCTATTGATATGTATGTGGCAATTCATGAATTTTCAATGTTATAGGTTCTATCCAATAGTCTAGGATTCTAATCCCTCAATTTGAAAAATTGGCTATTATAAATCTCCCCCTTAAGGAATTTCATCCTCGAAATTTTTATTTGATTGATCAAATAGATGGGGGTACTGTTTTGTCATGCTCTTTTTAGTCTCCCATGTAGCTTATTATCTCGAATGATTCCTCCAAAGGACTTTAACTGATGGGATCACTCGGTTTCTCAATTGTTTAGTCTGATAACCCACTATCTTAACCATTTCATCCACATAACTCAAATTATTTGCAATTTCAACCTCCTGTGTTAGTAACATATGTGTTGGATCTGACCGATACCTCTTAAGCATACTGACATGAAATACATTATGAATCTTAGTCATCTTAGCTGGTAATGCTAACCTGTATGCCAATGGTCTAACTCTCTCAGTAATTTCATATGGACCAATGTATCTAGAGCTTAACTTATCATTTTTACCAAACCTCAGCACTCCTCACTAAGGTGATACTTTTATAAACACTTTATTTCCCACTTGGTAATCTATATCTCTTCGGTGTTATCTGCATAATTTTTCTATCTATCTTGGGCCGCTTTAATTCTACTATGGATCAATTTTACCTTATCAACAATGTCTTGAATTATTTATGAGCCTTCAATAATCCTTAGGCCCTCTTCATCCCAATACAAAGACGTTCGACACTTCCAACTATACAATGCCTCACATGGAGCCATACCAATACTACTGTGGTAATGATTATTGTATGTAAATTCAATAAGAGCTACATATTGATCTCATGCTCCTTAGAACTCCAATACATAAGCTTTGAGCATATCCTCAACAATCTTAATTGTCCTCTTACTTTGTCCATCCGTTTGAGGATGAAATGTTGTACAAAAGTTCAACCTTGTGCCAATTGCTATTTTTAAGCTACTCCAAAATCTAGAAGTAAATCTAGGATCCCGATCACACACAATAGATAATGGGACTCTATGTAATCTCACTATTTCATTAGCATACCTTCAGAGTAACTGATCCAATGTATTATTTTCTCTCATAGGTAAGAAATGGGTCGATTTCGTCAATCTATCAACAATAACCCATATGGCATTATATTGCCTCAGAGTCTTTGGCAAACCCATAATAAAATCCATAGTAATGCTTTCCTATTTCCATTCCGAATTAGACAATGACTGTAATTTCTCAACTGGAGCCTGATGCTCTGCCTTAATATGTTGACAAGTCAAACACTTAGCAACATACTCCGCCACTTACTTCGTTTTAGAGTATTGTACATCTTGGTAGTACCAGGATGTATAGCATAAACTGTTAAGTGAGCTTCCTCCAAAATTTCTTTTCTTAGGTCATCAACATTAGGTACACATAATCTTTGCTTTAACCACAAAACATTGTCTCTCAATTTAAACTCAGAACTCGGATTCTGTTTCAACTTCTCAATAAGCTTCACAAATTCTGGATTCTTGCTTTGAGCTTTTCTGATCCTTTCACTAGGCTTCAATGTAGCTATTAATGCTTCATTTTGTCCCAAATTTAACTCATCATTCAATGTTCTTAGTTGTAGTAAATTTGGTAACCTCGATGCCTATATCTGTGTCACACTACTATTATATTTCCTACTTAATGGTAACCTCGATGCCTATATCTGTGCCACACTACTATTATATTTCCTACTGAATGCATCAACCACAACATTAGCTTTACGAGGGTGATATTCAATTGTACAAACATAATCTTTAAGTAATTCAATCTACCACCTTTTTCTCATATTCAACTCTTTTTGACTCAATAAATATTTCAAACTTCTATGGTCAGTAACTATCTGAACTATCTCACTATATAAATAATATCACTAAATCTTTAAAACAAACACCACTATAATAAGTTTTAAATCATGAACCGAATAATTAAATTCATGAGACCTCAATTGTCTTGATGCATATGCAATCACTCTACTATACTGCATCAAAATACATCCTAGCCCCTGGTGTGAAGCATCACTATACATTACATATCCTTCGAATCCTGATGGTATAACTAACACCAGTGCTGTAGTCAACCGATATTTTAACTCCTCAAAACTCCTTTAGCACTTATTAGTCCATCTAAAAGGTATATTCTTCCTTAAAAGCCTTGTCAAAGGGGCTTAAATCAATAAAAACTCCTCGACAAATCTCCTATAATATCTTGCTAACTCGAGAAAACTTCGAATCTCAGATACATTTCTAGGGGCTTCCTACTTCATCACTGTCTCAACTTTCTTTGGGTCTACTTGTATATCTTGTCCAGATACTATATGACCTAAGAATACTACTTGATCAAGCCAAAATTCATATTTACTGAACTTGAGATACAATTGCTTCTCTCTCATTATTTGTAGGACTAACCTTAAATGCTTAGAGTGTTCTTCTAGACTCCTCGAATACACTAAAATATCATCTATGAACACAATCACAAAATGATCTAAATAAGGCTGAAATATTTTATTCATCAACACCATAAAAGCTGCTGGAGCATTTATCAAACCAAAAGGGATCACCAAAAACTCAAAGTGCCCATATTTGGTCCTGAATGCACTCTTTAGTACATCAGCTTCTGCTATCTTCAATTGTAGTACCCTGATCTCAAATCCAACTTGGTAAACACCTGAGTTTCTTATAACTAATCAAGTAAATCATCAATCGTCGATAAATGATACTTTTTTTCATTGTCAGACGATTCAACTATCTATAGTCAATACACAATCTCAAAGTCTCATCCTTCTTCTTTACAAACAATACCAGAGCTCCCCAAGATGACACATTGGGTCTAGTAAAACCCTTATCTAACAAATCCTGAAATTGGATCTTAAATTCCTTAAGTTTGATAGGTGTCATCCTATACGGAGGAATCAATATAGTATTACCTAGAACTAAGTCAATAGTGAACTCTGTCTCCCTTTCTAGGGGTAATCCCAGTAACTCATTGGGAAACACATCTGGGAAATTAATGACAATAGGAATATCCCATACTGTTTGCTCAGTTCAGATATCCATTACATAAGCTAAGTTAGCCTCACATCTACCTCAAATCAGTCTGAGAACATTCATAGAGGAAATCAACCTAGCTGGTACTACTTACTAACATCTCGAAATATTACCCTTGGTTGATTAGGGGATTCAATTGTCACTTCCTTAACATAACAATTCATTATCGCCCTATGAGTAGTAAGTCAGTCCATACCCAATATGAGATCTATCTCCTTCAATTGCAATACTATCAAGTCAGCCTTCAACTCCATCTGATCAATCCGAATGCTATACCCTTTAGAGACTTCCCCACTCATTGTAGTACTTCCTAAAGAAATACTTACTTCTAAGACATATTTCATCACCTCTCTCTCTAACAATGCATTTTCCATGCCAGATGTGATGCAATGAATGAATGTGTGAATCCTGGATCTA
Source organism: Erythroxylum reticulatum (assembly GCA_025504915.1). Lineage (NCBI taxonomy): Eukaryota > Viridiplantae > Streptophyta > Magnoliopsida > Malpighiales > Erythroxylaceae > Erythroxylum > Erythroxylum reticulatum. Next base: position 14,595,466 of record JANSVA010000216.1, on the reverse strand, counting down.
ATAATGCAAATGCCTCAAATTGAAAGACATTTAACATACCTACAATAACATCTGGGGAGTCCTGTGCCTCCTGTCTGGTGATGGCAAAGATCCTAACTTAAGACTGCGGCTAGTTACTCATCACCTTAGTCCTAATACTAGGACCTGCTGAACTAGTTCAGCCTTTACCTTTTCCTCTTTGTCCCACTCCATTAGCTCTACTTTGTTGGACAGTAGTAGCCACTGATCCCCCTCTCACTCTAGACTGTGCTCCCAAAGTTGCGAGACAATCTCTAATCTGATGCTCAAAAGAGCTACAATGCAAGTAAGCTCCCGATATCTTCCAACATTCCCCACCATGTTTCTTTCTACAGTGTTCACAAATGGGTATCTATTGTGTTTGCTTACCAGATACTTGATCTCTGCCACTACCATACTGAACAAAACCACCTCTCAATCTAAATCCTGATTGTCTCGATCTAGTATGTGATTGAAATGATCTACTCTAGCGTTTACTAAATCTCTTACCAGAATCAACTTGGGTCTCAGCCTACCTCTTCATTTTATATTGCCTATACTCTCCTTGCCCATCTCTCTATAACTGCTCAATTCGAATCGATGCAGCTCTTAGCTCAGTAAAGCTACTCAGATTAGTAATAGCTAACTTTGTTCAGATCTTCATATTCAGTCCATCCTTAGATCGCCTACACTTATCCTCCTTAGTTGGAATCAATAAAGTAGCATATCTCATTAACTCATTAAATCTCACCTCATACTTAGCTATATTAAAATTCCTTTATTTCAGATCCAGAAACTCTTTTGTCTTCATATCCAAGTAAAACTTGGGCATATAGTTATCCTTGAGAACTTTAAAAAAATCTTCCTACTTCAGTTTACAAGGTCGGGAGGAACTGCCAGGAACAGTCTTCCACCACTGATAAGCTGGATCTTGTAGTAGCGAGACTGTGTAGTTGAACATTTTTTCGAACTCATAATCCATTTGATCAAATATACGCTACGTTCTTTCCAACCAACCTTTTATCTTCGTAGGGTCTATACTTTCGTAGAAGTCTACAGCCCTCTGCTTTCTAAGCTTATAACACCTCCTTTCCCTTCTATCAGGAATTCTTGGACGCATCTATTTAGATTGAGGTACCGAAAACTCTCTATTGGCTCCTATAGACTCAAGGTCAGCTGACTTTGCTACTTGATCTACTATAATGGATGACCTATAACAAACAATGGTTGTGATCACTAACGAGTCTCTCACTATATATCATGTCTAAATGCTCTTATATATCCTTAAGGATGCTAAACCATGCTTTAATATAAAAAATTGTACCACCTCATTATCATAGAGTATATACTTGAATATCTAGAAAACATTCAAGAACGTACCTTATGAGAATGACATGTTAGAGTAATCACATTCACTTCATTGGCATCCTAAAGAACGTAAGTATTTAAAAAGTTAACATATCTCATTTCATTAACAAAACATGTTTTACATTGTCATTTCATTATAAACCATCCATATAGCTACGATACAAAAACTACCTAAGTTCACATTGTTTATACAAAATTTTCTACATGAGATGAAAAACTATTTAGAAGCACTCTATCTAAATTTTACTAATTTTGGGAAAAAATTAATTGAATTTCCTTTTCCAACTTCTAAACACAAGGTCAAGAAAGAATAAATGTGTAATTTCACTATCAATTATCGGTTTCCATTATTCATTAATTCCATAAAATTGAGACAGTGGCTATATGAAGCAAGGAAATTTACCCCTGACCTTTTCTGTAAGGATAGCGGGGTCAATTACTACTTTCTGATAAGTACGTCATATGTGTCACCCGGACGCAACCTTCATGACATCTTCTGATACTAACTAGGCGTTTGGTTTGAGAGTTTGAGAACGAAGGAATGGAATAATTGTAAAAAACAATTTTTACTTTGGGGGCTTCAATTTCAGGGGAATAAATTTATCCCATCAGATTTGAAAATCTACTAAACTCACTAAGGGGGTGGGTATCGAGTTTTCATTCCAATCTAAATTTTTATTATGTTTATTTTTTTTTACTCTTTTATCCCCATCCTTTATGCTTTAATTTTATTTTGATGTTTTATGCTTCATATTCCATTTTAAATATGATATGGAAATATATTTGCTATTTTATTGTTGACATTATGCAGCTCTGCTGATAAATGATCATATAACTCATCTAATGCTCGAAATTTGAGATAAAATTCTTTAACAAAACTTATTAATCTTTTTTACAAACATATGGAAATAGCCCCAATAAACATGTAAAGGGTAAATTATTTTCATTTTTATTGAGGATAAAAATAGTATTATATTATCTTTTATTCCTATTAATGCAAAAAATGAAATAATATTATTAATATTAATATGGAAACTCAAGTTATAAACCAAACGTTATTTTTTTATTTTCATGTCTATTTCAATCTCTTTCTACTATTATACTCTATCCTTAGCCAATCCGTGCTCAAATCAAACGCCTACTAATAAGTATCGGAAACATCCCAGTCACTCGACTCTTCCAGATGGAGTTGTTGCGAATACATTGCCCTTCCCGCTTTTTATCCTTCTCCGTGCTTGGTGATAGTCCTTCTAAGCACTCCCATTTCCGCCAGTTCCTCGACTTGAAGACTAAACCCAACAGATACGCTTTGTCATCGTCGGTTTTCGTCGTCAATGACAGAGGCGGTGCAGGAGATACGGCGGAGACTGGGGCTGCCGTCGTGTTGGAGAAATCCAAATCGCGAAGATTTGTAGTTTCCCGAGGTTATCCTGCTCCTTTGGGCGCCACAGCCCGTGATGGTGGAGTGAATTTCGCTATATGTTCTGCTAATGCCGTCTCTGCCAAGCTTTGTTTGATTGCATTATCTGAATTGCCAGAGGTTGGCTGATTCTCGTATTTTTATTTGTTACTTCTTTTTTTCCCCTCCCAATCTTTGTAACTGCCTTCGCTAAACTAATTCTCTGTTCAAGTCAAAAATCAGTGTGTGTTTGTATTTTGTTATTTTGGTCATTTATAATTTTGTACCAAATTCTATGAGATGCCTTGGCTTATTGAGAACCTCACCGGATCATAATTGCTCTATTTCTTTTATCTTTTCTCTCTTTGTTTAACGTCTGTTATTATTGAAAAACTTCTCTTCTGAATTGTGATTATTTTCGACGACAGTTATAATCTTCCATTAAAGGCATTTTCAATGACCATGCTTTTACATGCCTTTGAATTCCTTTTTGTTTTTGTCTTTTTGGTTATAATTGTGTCGGCAGATACTAACATCATTTTCCCATTCGAAATCTGATTGCCCATTTACTGAGACAGAAAAAGGTGACTGAAGAGATATCCCTTGATCCATTGACTAATAGGACTGGAGACGTCTGGCATGTTTTTCTGAAAGGAGATTTTAAGGATATGCTGTATGGCTATAGGTTTGATGGGAGGTTTTGTCCAGAAGAAGGGCAGTACTACGACTCTTCCCAGATACTGTTGGATCCTTATGGAAAAGTTAGTTCACTCCATATTCTCTTGTCCAAATAATGCAAGCACATGGACAACACATGCTTCTGCATGGAAAACGTTTATGTACTAATTTTTTTTGACTGAATATTTATTAGTTTCTTGTTCTATGTACACTTTTTTCCCCATCCTTTTGTTCTTAGGCAGTTATAAGTCGAGCGGAATTTGGTGTTCTAGGGCAAGATGATACTTGCTGGCCCCAAATGGCCTGCATGATACCAACATCTGAGGATGCGGTACACACTATTGCTTTTCCTGATGTCTCTATCCATAATGATGTTATATTATCTATGTTGTGGAGAATAACTATTAGTATCTTAAGAGGATAGGCTAGTGCTTAGCTAGTTATAGTTAAATTAATAGCTTATCTTGTGACAACTAAAAAATGTAATTACTATAGAAAGTTGCTTTTTAATGTTCCTTTAATTTTACCCTTTCCAATTAGTTATTGTTGGTCACTACCTAAGTGCAATTCATTGCTAACTGCATTTCATTTATTTATGCTTACCCTGACTTTCCCAATTGGAGAGACTTGATTTTCTTACTTTTGGGGCCGATTTTCCAAACTTCATCTTATTATTGCACTAAGTTTTGAAACAAGTTTTTCCTGTTCTTTACTTCTTTTCTATTCCATGAATTAAAAATTTTCAGTGTGGTGAGATAGTTTAGGGAAAGTATGATCCCTTTTACAAATGGTTATGTTATATACTTTTTTTCTTCTATTCCATGAATTAAAATTTTTCAGTGTGGTGAGATAGGTCAGGGAAAGTATGATCCCTTTTACAAATGGTTATGTTATATACTTCTTTTCTTTTATTCCATGAACTAAAAATTTTCAATGTGGTGAGATAGGTTAGGGAAAATATGATCCCTTTTACAAATGGCTAGGTTGTCATTGATACTTAGAAGTGATGATAACAATTTTCTTAAATTACACGTAGAACCAGTATTGGTCTGCAACATTTATATACTAATTTTCAAGTGGAGAAATAGGACAAAAAAAAAAAGTTGTAAAGAAGGATAAAATTGAATCTCTCTATTTGAAAATCATTAAAGCATGTACTTAAGATGTAATGTCTTCTATGTATACTCAAACATCTACAATTAGTGGGGTTTTATCTTTCAATAGTTTCAGTAGGAAAGCTGAACTTTAGAAGGAGCAATAATTTGTAAAATTTGGTTAGTAATACAATAAGGGGAATCAAGGATTAAGAGAGCCAAACAATTTATTTCTTATCAATTATGTAGCATTTGAACTTTATTATTCCTTTTTCTTAAATAATAA
>JANSVA010000216.1:14554134-14568344 GCA_025504915.1 Erythroxylum reticulatum | reverse complement strand
TCATGAATGCATGTACCGTCATGTGCATATACAAAAATTGTCATTCATATATATATAGAGGCCATAACATGCTTGCTTCGTGCCGAGATGAGTTTACACACTCATAACCCGTTCCGATTTACTATTTTACCCTTCCCATTGGTGATGGGATGTTAAATGACAACTGGGCACCTGACAACTCCGACTTTAGTGGAGCACTCCACAACTTGTCGGACACTCTCCAACATTAGAATAACACCATTTTTGGAAACATATTCTATCGCAAGAAGCGTCTTATGACTCATTTAGTAGGTATTCAACAACCTCTGGAGGACACTGATTCCCCCTCTCTCTGAGAGCTCGAGGCTACCTTGCGGCACGACCTAGAGCATGTCCTCTATCAAGAAGAACTTTTCTGGCACTAGCGCTCCAGAAGTCAGTGGATCGGTCAGGGTGATAGGAATACATCCTATTATCACACTATCACCAGGACCAGTCGTCGTCAGATGCAAATCATTTCTCTAACTAACGTCAATGGCACCACGATCTCTTATGACTCAATTATCAGGAATCTAGCACGCTCTTTTCTCGAGGACCTTTACCGCTCTGATGGTCAACCCCTCACCTCCTGGACTATCTGTGGCCATTTCCCTCTCCTCCCGTCCCCTGTTCACACCGACATCACTCGACCACTTAGCCCCGATGAAGTTAAAACGGTTTTTTCTCTATGGCTCCCAACAAAGCTCCAAGCTTTGACGGATTCACAGCACTTTTCTATCAGTCCCAATGGGACACCCTCGGACCCGCTTTATTCACTTTTTTTAGCACATTTTTCGGCATGAAGTGTGGGAGTCGGATATCAACTGTACCATATTGGTCCTTATTCCTAAGATTTCGTCCCCCTTAGCTATCTCTCAGTTCAGGCCGATAGCTCTATGTTCGGTGCTGTACAAAGCCCTCTCTAAGATTATCGTGAATAGGATTAAACCACACCTCAACGAGCTCGTCGCTCCCACTCGGTGTAGTTTTGTCTCGGGGCGCCTCATCATCGACAACATTATCATCACGCAAGAGGTCATCTACTCAATGAGAAGGAAAACTGGACGCAAGGGCCTTATGGCTATTAAAATGGACCTAGAAAAAGCATATGATCGATTGTCGTGGGATTTTATTCAGGACACTCTTATCGATGTTGGTCTTCCTGAGTCGCTGATCACCCTAATCATAAAGTGCATTACTACTGTCTCCTTCCAAGTCAACTGGAACGGGGAGCTCAGTGACTCCTTTGCTCCCACTAGAGGTATTCGTCAGGGAGACCCACTTTCTCCCTACCTTTTTGTTCTTTGCATGGAGCGCTTAGGACATGCAATTACTCGAGCTGTGGCTCATCGCCGTTGGAAGCCTATTCAATTAAGCAGATCTGGCCCACCCCTCCCTCATTTATTCTTTGCCGATGATCTCATCGTTTTTGCAAAAGCTTCCTTCGATCAAGTGCTCATCATTCGGGACACTTTGAACTCCTTCTATATGGCTTCTGGACAATGAGTTAGCCCTGCAAAATTGCGTTGCTACTTTTTCAAGAATATCTCTTTGTCGACGCGTCACTCCTTAAGCCGTGAGTTGGGTTTTCACGTGACGACTGACCTTGGATGTTATCTTGGAGTACCTCTCCTACATCAACGGGTCGGCAAAAGAACTTACTAGTACACTCTCGATAGGGTCCAGCAGTGCCTATCTGGCTAGATAGGCTGATCGCTTTCATTTGCCAGCCGACTCACTTTGCTACAATCTGTGTTAGATGCTCTCCCGAGCTACATGATGTAGACTGTCTGTTTGCCCTGCAGTCTATGCGACGAACTGGAGAAGCTAATATGACAATTTCTGTGGGGCTCATCTCGCAACCATCATAAGATACATTTAGTCCACTGGGAAGAAGTGTGCAAATCTAAGGACAAGGGAGGATTGGGCATTCGAAAGATTCGTGAGATGAACGATGACTTCCTCACAAAACTCGGTTGGCCGTTGATTGCTAATCCAACGGCGTTATGGGTCCAAGTCCTCTCTGCTAAATATCACTTTGACGTCAACGCCTTACCCACCTCTATCGAAACTACTGGAGGATCTATGGTTTGGCGTAGCATCAAATCTATCTGGCACATCGTGGCCATAGGCATGAAGTGGAGGATAGGTGATGGCACTCAGACACGTTTTTGGCTCGACCATTGGCTAGTCGGTATTGGACCGCTTCTCGCCCACACCACCCAACCCATCCCAGAGCATTCCATTCACCTCAGCGTTCACCACTTTATGGATGAAACAGGTAATTGGGATCGAGAAACTCTCCACTCTTACCTCCCCACGCAGATTTGTCGTCTTATCGCGGGCACATTTCCTCCTAAGTATTATCTTGGCCAGGACAGGCTTCCGACACTGGTCTCTTCACCATCGCTTCTACTTACTCCATGCTTATGGGACACAACGCCCTTCCACCCCATGGAGTATGGCAACCCATTTGGCAGTGGACGAGCCCTCAACGAGTTTGAGCTTTCTTGTGGTTACTTGCCCAGGAAAGGCTCCTAACTAACCAACACCGAGCCCGCCGGCACCTCACGACTGATAGCACTTGTCCTCACTGTCACATTGAAGAATCCCCCTACACGTTGTCCAGGATTGCCTTAAAGCTCGACGTGCGTGGGATACTTTTCCAGTGGACCTCACTCCTCCTGATTTCTATACTATGCCGACTCGACAGTAGATCCTACAGAACCTCCACCACTATCGGCACGTTTTGGGACATGATTGGGCGACTCTTTTCGGAAAGACCTGCTGGCTCCTATGGTCGTGGAGGAATAAGTCCCTGTTTGATGCTAATTTCACTTGGCCTATGTCTCCTAATTATCTCATTTTGTCTTTTGCAGATAATATCCACCAGGCAATCGAGTGGCACAACCAGGCAGCTACAGGACCTCACCCTTGCCACCAGCAACTCATTGGTTGAACCAAACCGCCTCCTAGTTGGGTCAAACTCGACACAGACGGCGCCTGCAATCGCTGCTCGGCTACTGCAGGGGGCATTTTACGTGATAGTGCTGGCAACTAGCTTGGCGGATTCTCCTAGAACCTCGGTTAGTGCGATACGATATCAGTTGAACTCTAGGAAGTTTATACCGGGCTTACCTTAGCTTGGGACCTGGGCTTTCGCCGAGTAGAACTGGAGCTGGATTCTCTCGCAGTGGACCATCTTATTTCTTCCTCAGATCGTCGTTCCCAGGATCTCAACCCCATTGTCATGGGTGTCTAGGAGCTTCTCATGCGGACTTGGTCTAGTGCTCATCGTCACATTTACCGAGAGAGCAACAGATGTGCTGATTAGCTTGCTACTTATGTAGATCATTCTATTGTCGGTCTCACCTTTTTTGCTACTAAACCTATATGGTGCTAACGTCTCCTTTATGAGGATATATCAGGGATCTGCTTCCCTAGACTCGTTATGTAATTTCTGATGTTTTTTCTCCCTTTATACAAAAAAAAGAAAAGAATTGAACTTCTCTTGGTTTTCACCGTTTGGACAAAAATAAGCAAAGGAAAAGTGAGAGAATTGAGAGAAAATTAAGGAAAGTTTAGGTCAAATATATTTCCCATCAAATTGGTGGGAAAGAAGGAGAAATCTAAAATAAGAGAATTTCAATATATGTAAATTACCATAGTATCCTTATTTAACTCAACAAAAGGATAAACAAGTTCTATAATCAAGGACATAAAGGTCTTAAAAAATTCTTTTGTCCAATATAAGTTTCAATTCCCTTCTTTAATAAATTAGGAAAACAAACAAAGAAAAAGAAGTCTCATTTCTCTTTCATTATTTTCTCCTTTTTTTTTCAATATTTCCTTTCCTTTTCCTTATACAAGGGAGGATCCAAACAAAGGCTAAATGAATGGCTCTTTGGAGTCGGTTGTGTTAAAAGATGAAGTCAACCGATCCTCCAAAGTCAAAGCTTGAGCCTTCCATCCTCAGTTGTCATTCTCTACCGATAAGGTATGCTGCACATGAAATCCCGCCTTTTACAAGAGTCAGACAGGATAGAGGTTTGACTGATGGGGAATTGCTGCTGTCGTTGTTCATCTAGTAACCAAAACCTAGACCATGATCCAACCCCAAGAGCCATATCCAGGGCAGATCTCAGTGCAGGACCTGCAGGTACACCACTAACCCATCATTTTATGATATTGCTTTTGCATTTCTGTCGACCCAAGTCTCCTGTTGCCCTGTTGTTGTGCCTAGCATGGAATCAAAAGGGATTTGTAGTTGCAGTAAACCTTTGTCAATACTTAAAATAAGGATTCCTGTTGTCACTTCCGATAGAAAAATCAAGTTAAAGGCCAGATATCAAGTCAAAGGAGTTTTACTGGAAGGAATTGATATGGCAATCTGCTGGAAGGTTGAAGTTTTGAAATTGATGAGTTTTTGTTTAATTATGAGTGAACGCTATTGTCTATAGCTGCCTAGCTGGTTGTTTATGAGAGAAAGAAAAAGACGATGAATACGAAGGTATGCTTTTGAGAGAGAATTGATGCACAACCCAGAGAGATAATCAATTAGGTTTAAGTAGAGTCAAGATAAAGGGATGAAATAATCAACAAATGAACATTGATTCTTTTGGAATGATAACAGGAAATATCCATAATTTCAAAGAAAATTCTGAACTACTTTTAGAATCCTAACTCATAATGTTTACCGCTTTAGAGCACTATCTAATATGGAATCTCATCTTTTAAAATAAGACAATAGTGAACTATTCGTCAAACATGTTACATATGATAGAAGCACATTTGTAATGACAAAATAAAAGCCAGGAACCTATCTATCCAAAGTTTATCATAAAAATCTATCAACAAAAAAAAAAAAACCTATCTAAGGATAATGTTATTGTTATTAAACAATATTATGACTAGTAATTATGTTATTTCTCCTACATCACTCCCCCTATGGTGGAAAAACTCAGCTCCAATGAGAAAAAAAAATTCACATATTCATCATACATTTCAGGATCAATCAGCCTCGATTCTTCCTTAGTAATCCATGTAATTTCAGTAGGCAGTTTCCTAGCCATTTGACTAAAAATTCACTGATGCTTCCAATGCCTCAATCACAACTCTAGGCTTCTTGGGTTACTGCTTAAATATGTCTTTGATTGATTGGCAACTCTTTTATCATCAAAGCCTATAAATTCAAACCAATCAGCCACATTAAAGAGTGGACTGATATGAAGATTAGCTTGATGTTCTAATGCATAAGCATTAGAGATCATAATCCTAAAAAAATTTGCAAGGGCATATCTTCCTCAACTTCAACTTGTGATTTCTTTCATTATGAAATCTCTCGGTTCTTAAACGCACCAAAACTTAGTCATTTTCATCAAATTCTTTAAATATTTAATCATGGTCAGCTCCAGTTTTATGAAGTTCTTTGTTAGGTGTATTTGCGACACTCACATCATCATGAACTCTTTACTCTGTTCATTAAATGCTTCACCATCCTCAGTGGCTCTAGACTCTGGTGGTATTGAATTGAGGTCTGCCACATGTAATGCCTTTAAACTATAGGATAAGCCAAATGGAAATCTCTTATTTTACTATTAATTGAATTGTTGTTAATCGCATTGTCTCATCCACTTTAACATGATCATTAACCTGGCAACTTAGTAGGATTCAATGCTTCCATTTGCTACTTATGTTGTCTATTGTTGGATGAGAAGTACCGGAACATTGCAGGGTAGTTCCAAATTTCCTTCATTAAAAATGTCATAAATAACCATCATGTGAAGCATCATTAGTGCAAGAACAAGGTACGATACAATTTGTCTTAGAGAATTAATCGAACACAACAGGACATCATGTTCCCTAGCATCTTTGGAGACCAAGGACAAAATCCATATTAAGATGGACCAGAGATGAGGAATCAAAACTGGACATAAGAGTCCTATGTTTTATACCGTTTAAAAATTGGCATGTTTGACACGGGTTCACTTTCCTATCATCCTTGAAGACTTGAAGATTAAATGGGACAATCCTATGAGACTCTATTGCAATAACAATTCTTCGATAAGTATAGCTCACAATCCGGTACAACATGACCGAACCAAGCACATCGAAATCGACAGGCACTTTATCAAGAAGTTGGAGAGTGGACTGATTTGTACTCCTTATGTGTCTACACATGGTCAACATGCTGATATTCTTACCAAAGGGTTAAGCAGTTCAGTTTTTCAGACTATTGTATCAAAGCTGAGAATGGAGAATACTTAATCACCAGCTTGAGAGGGAGTGTGGAAAAACTGTATAGTTAGGAGACTATTTTAGGAAAGTATATTGACAGATTGTATCCTTAGGATATTATTGGTCAAGATTCTGATAGGATTGGCTAAGATTCTAAGATACTCCATGATTTATGGGTATCTACCAGATTTGGATACTAGGTTTTTGTATATATATTTAGCTAGTAGTGCTGTAACAAAAACACATGAGGAAGTACACTTTCTGCTTAATTTCTGACAAGAATCACAATCAAATCAAATAATAATTCCTATGTAATCCCTAAATATACTGGATCGTATCACCTAAGAACTAAATCTGAATCATATACAATCTTATTCTCTAACATGTACAATGAGATACACAAAAAGAGAAAACAAAGGAACTTACTACAACCACCAATTGACTGGTGCTCTCTTAGAGATCCCAGCGAGTCTATTTGCAAATTGCTCACATTCATTTGTTCTTAAGATTATTTAGTCCCATTGCTAATATGTGCAATCTGATTTTTCACATCCTGTTGAGTCACAGTTTGGTAATAATTTCTGATATGTCATGTGCATATGTTGAAATGGTCTTAGCATGTGTTATGGTCCCTGCTATAGGATCTGGTTATGGGTCTTTGTAAGACAAAATCTGGGGCTAATTCCTAAGAAAATGCTTGCTGCCCTTTCGTTCCTTCCTTTTTGGATTACTCATGAATTGTGAAAGCTCATTTGTTAAGAGGGAACTCTCCAATCTCTTGCTCTTTGATTTTTTTTAGCGGAAAAGACTACTTGTCTTTGCGAGTTTCTGTTTATTCAATATATAAGGATACTGTCCACCAGTCACAGACTACAACTGCTTCAATCCGATAACTGCTTATGCTAAATTATAGGAGAGGAACATATGAAAATAAATACATAAAAGTAGGCTGAGTGAATTAGACAAATTCTCTTGCAGAGTTGTTGCTAAATCTTTTTGACTAAACTTCCCATGGGTATGGCGCTTGTAAACTTTTGGAGATGTAACAGCATGGTTTCCTCATTACTTGTAACTTTAATTTTTAAATGACATGTAGGATTCTTATTGAATGCTTCTAAGACTCCAAGCTGGAGATTGTGCACACCAGCTTGTTACAAGATATATGGTATATGCCCCACATTAAAAGCAAACAACATTGTTGCAGGTCCCTTGGCTAATAGGTCAAATATATCACCAATTGTTGGTACAGCTATAGTCGGGAATATTTATAAATATTCGAGAATTTGTTTCTTTTCCTGATTGTAGAAGTTAAGGTGTATTTCCTTGTATGATTTATATTTTTCTATAAAGATCCTTCTATGTTACAGAATGGGTTCATTTTTTTGGATGTAATATGCATCTTCATTGTCAACCATTATATCACCGCAATAGTAATGCTTTTTCTTCACAACTTCTAACTAGTTAATAGCTGAAGCATGGGATGCTGGAGGCTTGTATCAAGTTGGCACTTTTCCTCATTGGAATATTTGGTCAGAATGGAATGGGAAGGTAACCTTTATACTCCTGTTTTTGTTCTAATCTTTCTCCCGAAGACCTTGAAAGAAGTGCTATGCAAATCGTTGTAGCATACACATTTAGACACTTATCTGTTAGTCAGCCCTTGTTCCTGCTTTGATAATTCTGCATGACAGAAAAGTAATTGTTGCTAATTTCCACTCTAATTTTGTGTTCGTTATCTGCAATCACTGTTTTAACTGTTGCAGTTCTTTAGTCAATAAATCGTCTATGTAGTCTTATTACCATTTAGGAATAGACTGTTGCACTTACTAGATGGTGACAATAAAAATTCTGAATTTCTTGGACTTATCAAAGTTATGTATTTGTGAATTCAAAGATTTTTCACATGGGTGAATGTAGGTTTGAGTGTTTGAGTAGTAGTGAGAGCTTGCTTTGGTAATGCTGATTTGAATTAAGAAAGGGATAGGAAGAGCTTGCAGAAATCAGCAGCCCTCACTCCCTTTATATACTAGATTTCATATAAGGTAAGTTAAATTAATCAAATCAAATCATAATTTCTATATCCCTAAAGATATTGAATCATATTAGATCTTAATCTTTAACATACCCCACAAGCTGAAGCATATGTATCATTTGCTCCTAGCTTGTTACACAGTTGTGTTACACAACTTGCAACCAAAGACTTGGTAAATAGATCAACTGGCTAGTCCCCAGACTTCACGAGTGGTTTTTATTACATTTTGTTGCACCTTCTCTCTGACAAAGTGGCAGTCTACCTCAAGATGCTTTGTCCTTTCATGAAAAACAGGATTAGAAGCAATGAAAATGGTTGCTTGATTATCGCACATTAGCTCTATAGGTTGTGTTAGTTGAAATCCAAGTTCCTATAACCTATGTTTTACCTAGACAAGTTCTCGAGTTATGTATGCCATGATTCTATATTCTGATTCTGCACTTGAACAAAAAACCATTGTTTACTTCTTGCTTTTCCATGAAATCAAATTGCCACCAGCAAACACACAATATCCTGTAGTAGATCGCTGATCAGTCTGAACCAGTCCAACCAGCATTACTATAAGCCTTAACAATGCCTATGGTTTTTATACAAGAGTCCTTTGTGAGGATTGCGCTTGAGGCATCTCAAGATTCGAATAGCCGTATTCCATTCGCTGGTTTGAGGGGATTGCATCACACTTGTAATAAATGAAATGTGATGCCTAGTAACTTTAAGATAGTTTAATTTTCCAATCAATCTCCTATAGTAGTTTAATTTTCCAATAAATCTCCTATAGTTTTCTGGATCTTTCAAGAGTTCTCCTTGATCTGCATCAAGTTTGAGGTTGGGATCCATTAAAGAATCTTTTGGTTTACATCCCAACAAGCCAGCTTCTTCTAGGAGATCAAGAACATACTTGTGTTGGGATAGACAAATACTATCTTTAGATCTTGCAACTTCGATTCCCAAAATTCCTTTGATCTATGAATTCCATTTTGATCATTACTAGTAATAACCATATCATCAACATATATGATAAACAGAATTTTACCAAATCTTGTGTTGATAGAATACCGAATGGTCTACTCCACACTGCTCGAGACCAAATTTCTTCACAACTGAACTAAATCGTCCAAACCATTCTCTAGGAGATTGTTTTAAACCATATAAAGATTTCTTTAATAGGCACGCTTTCTTACCACGGGAGAAAAAGTTTCAGAGTAATCATTACCATAGACGTGTGATATCCTTTAGCAATAAGATGAGCCTTGAGTCGCTCGATAGATGCATCTAGGGATGGCAATAGGCTAGCCACTCGCCAATTTTATTAAAATTAAAATTATAGAACAAATTTTTTTTAATTGGATCTGGGTTTGGTGTTTTACTTGGAGTAATTGGGTCTCCAGTCAGTCTGGGCTTGGTCCTGGCTTATGAGGGACCCATTGAAAACAACTAAATTTAGGCCCATGGGCGAAAAATTGTCATCCCTAGATGCATCAACAAGTCTCTAATAGTATATACCCATTGACGACCAACAATTTAGGCATCAGGAGGAGGAGTAACAAGCTTCCACGTTATTCTTCTTTCCCTATTGACACTTGAACAATTCCACGAAAATAAAAGCCTCACATACTCCCATAACTCCTTTGATGAGTTTACATGTTGACAATGTTAGCAATATTTGGCTCTGTGTTGATTGTCATGTTGTTCCCACTTCGTGTATCCTGGTGACTTAATATCAAGAGCTAGATCTGTGATATGCTCATACCTACCTAGGCCTTTAGATATACAATGATCACCTTCTTCCGAGCAACATAATTCATTCCATTCAATTTCCGATTTGTGATTTGTTGAACCATAATGGATGTTGGTTCGTAAATCTGTTAGTTTTGAATTCACTGATGATGTAATCGATAAAAAAAGACGTGAATGAGAGGACAAAACTTCAAATATCAACAACCTATGCAACAACCAAAGAGGGATTACGATTTAGATGGAATCAGCGACAATGGTTAAACATACCAACCCATTTTCCAACAATTAAAGGCAAAAAGAAGACATCACCGACCATGGTTAAATACACATACCCAATTTTCAGCAATTAAAAGCAGAAAAAACACATCACCAACAGGTTTCATGGTATTAAGGTCAACAGAGCGTCACCAAAAAGTGGTGCATGGGCTATATGCATCGTCTGAACAGCGCATGGACACTCACTGGCATTGCTTCTTCCTCTGTCTTGGTTGCTGGTGGCCGCTTGATGTACCTCTAGGTTAGATTTTTAAGGCTAGTTTTGTCTTTCTGTTTGGGAATGGGTTTTAGGTTGCAAGAAAACTGGAATTAGAGGCAGGTTAAGAATTTTATGAGACTTTCGTAGTCTAGAAATCTTCGATGATTCTAAAGCTTATGGTAGTGTTATTATTGCATGGTTGCGTTAGTTCAACTTGTGATAAGTATTTTCACAGTTCTTTGTGATGCCGGTACTGTTAATAATTTTATTTTAGTTTTAGATCTTCTGGTTTAATGGTTTGAAAAGTGGAGAAGAAAGTATAGCAGGAATGGAGGGTGCAATAATATATCTAGTTGCGAGGGGCAAGGAATTTCTTACGTCATAATTTTGTTAACAGAAGTGTAATTGTATTTCAAAAGAGTTTATAGCAATGAGATTAGCAGCCCAACCTGCGTTGCCAATTCAGTTTAAAGTAAGTTTATAGGACAATCAAGAAAATGATGAAAAGAGAAGAGGAACTAATTTAAACTATTATTTCAACTGGATCAAACAAGCGAACCTGGATCATCTGGAATGCTTGCAGATTGTTGCTGCATTTTAATTTGTTGAACCTTTATTAAGCCAAGAAATCAGCAATAATTTTCAAGAAGCATTTTTCCATGGGCACGGTCCAAGCTCAAAAGTCACTTTTGTTGTTGGTGGCATAATCAAAGGTGTTTCTGCATCTTGACAGTGTTATTGCCAGCCTCATATATCTACCATTTATATAAATTTCTCCAATTGCAATTTTTTTTCCAATTTAAAAATAAACAAAATTGAAATTAGAGAATATACAAATTGGAAAAGATAATGGAAATTGGAATAAGCGCGAAACATCATGGCTAGAGAAAACAGAAAAAGTTTCTTCTTTACAAACTCAAACAATACCAAATAAGAATTATGTTTCTACTAGCTAATTCTCCAACTACTTAAGTTTGCCAACAATGTATTTTAACCAATCAGATGTTGCTATAATTATATCTTGCTGACTGAGATTTCCTTTGTAAATATATTGTGCTGATTGAGATTCGCCATCTCTAGTATCGAGATGTGGTGCGACAGTTCATTAAGGGGACAGATGGATTTTCCGGAGCTTTTGCTGAATGTTTATGTGGAAGTCCTAATTTATATCAGGTATGCTTTTATCTATTAATTTATTTTAAGCTCTTAGGTGTAGCATTTACTCGACTATTATTCATGTGTGTTTTGTATTATTCTCTAATTGAAACCACCTTCTTATTCATTTCATTTATTCATGTGGTTTGCTTCTATTGTTTTTTCCCATTCCTCTTCTACGTTTTTTCCTGTACTTATATATGGAAAAACTTTTGACGCATCTCATAGAGTTGGAATCTATGATGAGTTGACTTTAATTTCATTTCTGTGAAGTTTTTCTTGAACTAGAAGTCATCTAAGAGTGATCGGTTAGATTTTCTTCTAAATTTATTTGAACTAAGGTTGCACTTTAACATGCATCGTCATTGGATACAAACATACAAGTCTGCGATGCTTTTGTAATTCTCGGCTGGACAGTTGTACAATTTGTAATTTCTGAATGACTCTGGGTCAGGATGGAGGGAGGAAACCGTGGAACAGCATCAACTTTGTTTGTGCTCATGATGGTTTTACTTTGGCCGATCTGGTTACTTATAACCAGAAACATAACTTGGCTAATGGAGAAGATAACAATGATGGAGAGAGTCATAATAATAGCTGGAACTGTGGACAGGTAAACTCACCAATGAAAAGTTATGTCAAATTGTGTTAGCCTTGTGAAACTTTTTGTTAGAATTGATGTTCAATTTAAAACATCAGTTAAAGAGAGAACCATGATGTGCTTGTCGATATTTAACTTCAGTACCTTGATGGCTGCATAGTGGAAGGGGATATACGTTTCCTAAATAAATTAGTTGAATAAAAAGACTATATTTCCTAGCAATAGCATCTCAATTCTTTCTATATACCTTTTGTCCTAAGCCAGGTATCATGATCATTTATTGTTTCCGTCATGGGTAATTGATGATTAGCTGTTTTTCTAAATGTTCAAGATTTCTTCTTCTGCATATACATTACTCTACCAAACTGATTACAGGAGGGTGAATTTGCAAGCAGTTATGTGAAGAAGTTAAGGAAACGACAGATGAGGAATTTCTTCTTATGTCTCATGGTTTCCCAAGTAAGGGTTAATGTATCATCTTTAATAGATGCCAGGCACATTATTAGTTCAGTTCAGATCTGTGAGTGATGAATAAAGGACATTCTAACAATTTGATGGAACACACATAAACTATAAATATGCGGCTGCTGCATGCTCTTTTTTATTGTGCTTGAATTGAGGATTCAAGTCTGGAATTGAGGATATGGGCTGCTTAAATTAAGATTAGGATTGCTGGAAATCTAGATGGAGATATCTGAAGTTTTAATAATGAAACAAATTATGGATAGTTCTAGGAATCACTCCTAAGTTTGTATCAAGAACTATGAATCACAACTGGGAATTGACTTGAGTAGAACCATTGGAATCGTACTAATAGGTTTCTAGAAATCACTAATAGAATTTAGGAATCACTCTTGAGTATCTAAGAATCATCCTTATTGAGAAAAGCTTCATTCTTCAAAACCAAGTTTATTTTTCTTATCCCTTGAACATTGAAAACATAACACATATATTAAAAAAATCTTGAAACCTGGATCCTAATAGAATAAGAAAACCCACTAAGCTTCCAAATAAATATGGAATCATATTTAATAATGATTCTTATTATTCATTAATGGACGTAAACTCTAAACTACTAAGGACAAATGAAAATAGAAATGATTTCCTTTTCTAATTAGAAAAAGTAAACTAATATATATATATATATATGTATGTTTAAATTCTGCATTAGGAATAGCATATTGTTGGCCTTAACTTCTTGATACAAATCTTTTTCAATGTCCTTTAATGGCTTTTTAGCTATCAAGTGAAGATTGGATTGAATAAATATTGAAATTTTCACTTGAACTTCATGCTTGCTTCATTGTATAATTTTCAAAGAAAGGAAAAAGTGCTTGGCATATTTCTACATTCTCTTATAGTTTTTAGTTTAGGTAACAATAAAATTAAGAGATTCTAGAATAGCGAGAAAAGAATCTAGGGAGAGAGAAATTAGAGATAGAAAAGATCACAAGATTCATTCCATATCCATCATTGAGCCATTACAATGGCTATTACACAGTGTACGTTTCATATGTATCACTACACATGTAATAGTTAGGTTTCGTTATAGTAGTATTATTTAAACACTATGTCTTGTATTCTTATTAAACTTCACCGTACCACTTTGTTTCGTTTCATCTTCATCGTTTGATCTTCCTCATCATGACATAACCTTCCCCTTACAAGCAGTTGATAGAGATTAAGAGAGAACTTGGTTGATGTGCCAGATAATATTACAATAGATATACATTAGTTCTAAAAAATAAAGATCATGTGGGAGGATCATCTGAAGATAGTAGAGTTCTTCATAGATATGGATGTATTTTTTCTAATTAAATGTGTTGAAAGTGTTTGTTTGTATTCACTATATTTCTGTACATAGGAACAAGGAATAGATAGGTTTATATACAAACTTCCTAGGACTATTTAGGAAGTAATCTAGCTATTAACTATAGGAAATCTCTCAATTATAG
>JANSVA010000216.1:14539672-14550718 GCA_025504915.1 Erythroxylum reticulatum | reverse complement strand
ACTTACTAACTCTCCTTTGGCCCACTATTCTTTCTCCTAGAGTATACTTTCCATATCAACAGTTTATTGCTTTTTCTGTTACCCTCCCCATTGTCTAAATTACCCTCTTCCATGTTGGTCCTAACATTGCTTCCCCCTGGAAGAGCAACCTTGTCCTCAAGGCTGAATTGAGGAAATTGGCTACAAATCACATACTCATCCTCCCATGTGCTTGTTCCTTCGGTTTGCCCTTCCATTTGACCAGCCATTGGTGTGTTGAGTCCCCAGTCTTAGTTGTTGTCCTACTGGCTAGAACACTCGAGTTCCACAATGTCTTCCAATTCTACTTCCAATCCTTCAGGCAGAGAGGCCTCCACCAAACAGTTGCCCAAGGCCTTCTTAAGTTGAGACACATGGAATATTGGATGAGCTCTAGAATTAAGGGGTAGTTTGAGCTTATACGTGACTGCTCCCAATTTTCCAGAATTTGAAAAGGACCAAAATACCTTGCTGCTAGCTTTTGATTAATGCGTCTGGCCATAGTGAGTTGTCTGTGGAGACGTAGCTTTAGGAAAACCCACTCTCCTACTTGGAAAGATTGGAGAGTTCTTTTTCGATCCGCATACCTCTTCATTTGTTCCTGTGCCCTCTTCAGATTGTGTTTCAGTTGATTCAATGCTTCATCTCTATCCATTAACTCTCTAGCCACTGCCTCCACTCTAGTCTCCCCTTGTAAATACCTCACTAGTGTTGGTGGTTTCCTCCCATACACCACCTCAAACGGGGTTGAACCCGTAGAGAAGTGAAACGTAGTATTGTACCATAGTTCAGCCCACGAAATCCAATAAGACCAATTCCGTGGTTGTTCAGAAGCAAAACACCTCAAGTATGTCTCCAAACACCTATTGAGAATTTCTATTTGTCCATCCGTCTCAGGATGATAGAAAGAGCTCATTTCAAGCATCCTAACTTGCATCAAAAGCAGCTCCCTCTAGAAATGACTGATAAACAATGGATCACAATCACTAATAATAGATTGTGGTACTCTATGTAAACGAACAACTTCTTTGACAAACCACATTTTTTGTGGTATAAGAGTGCTTCAATAGGATAAAATGACCATATTTTGATAACCTATCCACCACCACCAGCACTGTATCTTATCCTTTGGATTTAGGGAGCCAATTAATAAAATCCACGGAAATGTCTTCCCAAATCTGATTTGGAATAGGTAATGGTTGTAACAGTCCCCCCATATTTTTGTATTTGACATGTGTCACAAGAATGAACAAACTACTATATACACTTCTTCATTCCGATCCAGTAAAGATTTCCCGCGATTCTCCTATAAGTGCATAGATATCCTGAATGCCCTCCAATAGGGGAAGAATGAAATCCCCTTAGGAGGAGTGGAACAAATGGGGATGAAGCTTAGATCACCAACCGCCCTTTGTGCAAAAGAACTCCCTTATGCCATGAAAAACCATGTTGAGAGTTGGGTCCTGCTGCAAATCCTGTATAATTTTACACAATATCATATCTTGTTGCACTTCCTGCTGAAGTGTTTTGCCTTCTTCCCAAAGCGGATATGAAATGATGGTCCTAAACTCCCCCTCTTCATAAACCCATGACAAGGAATCTTTTTTGGCCCAAGTTTATAAATGATTTCAAAGTGATAGCCCAAAAGTTCAGCCATCCAACATTGTTGGTCTGTCGTAGTAACCCTTTGTTGCAACAGATGACGTAGACTTTTTTTGGTCAGAATAAACCACAAATGACCTGCCAAGCAAATAGTGATGCCAATGATGCACCGCTAATACCAAAGCCATTAACTCCTTCTCATAGGCTGACTTGGAGAGATTTCCTGCTAAAAATGTTTTACTGTAGTAGGCTATTGGCCTTCTGTTTTGCATCAAGACAACACCAACCCCTTTCCATGAAGCATCACATTGAATCTCAAAGGGCTGTGAAAAGTTTGGAAGGGCTAATATTGGAGATGCTGTCAAAGCCTTTTTTAGAGCCTCAAAGGACTCTAAGGCGGCTGAACTCCAATGAAATCCCTCTTTCTTCATCAATTCAACAAGTGGCTTAGATATTTTGCCATAATCCATAATGAACTTATGATAATATCTTGTCAATCCAAGCAATCCCTCACTCCCTTAACATTTCGAGGAGTAGGCCATGTCAAAACACTACTAATCTTTGCAGGATCCACAGCTACCCCTTTTTCGAAAATGATATGCCCTAAATACTCCACTGTTCGTCTCCCAAAACTGCACTTCTGTTTGTTAGCCACAAATTGATTTCTTTTCAAAATCTCCAAGACTCGAGATACATGCAAGAGGTGAGTATCCCAATTTGCACTATAGACCAAAATGTCATAAAATAAAAAATAACAAAAAACAGAACAAACCTTCTAAGAAATGGTATGAAAATGTCATTCATTGCGGACTGGAAAGTAGCCGGTGCATTGATCAATCCAAACGGCATCACTAGGAACCCATAGTGACCATCATGCGTCCGAAAAGCTATCTTGTGGACGTCCTCCTCCTTAACCCTAATTTGGTGGTATCCAGACTTGAGATCTAGCTTAGAGAAAACATGAGCATTTTGCAATTTATCTAAAAGTTCATCCACCACAAGAATAGGATATTTATCTGGTACCGTGACTCTGTTTAATACTCTATAATCGACACACATTCTCCATGAAGTATCTTTCTTCTTGACTAAAATGACGGGGCTAGAATAAGCACTTGAACTAGGTCATATGATGCCTACTTGCAACATTTGTTGGACCTGTTTCTCAATTTCACCTTTTTCATGATATGGGTATCGGTATGGCCTTACACTAATTAGACCTTGCCCTTGCTGTAGAACAATAGCATGATCATGGTTCCTTTTGGGAGGTAATTCTTGAATCTCTTGGAATGCTTCTGGAAATTGTGTCAGCACCATATTCATCTCCTCCTGTTCCTTCCTGTTAAGTTGTGGTTGTTGCTTCCCTACTGTCTCAACAACTTCTGATGATCGAAAGTCGCCAAGCAAACTCTCTAATAGGCTGTGCAAGGGTGTTGGACCTTTTGGGCACTGAATTCCTCTTTCTGGACCGCCCTGGTTTCTGCATTGCCACATAACTCTACACTTCGTCCAGCATATTGAAATTGCATAGTCATTTCTTTCCAATCTACGATGACCTTACCCAACGTTTGCAACCAAGTCATCCCTAAAATGACATCCATTTCTCCCAAACCCAACGTGTATGCATCTACCTTCAGTTCTAACTCCCCCAACCGAATGGGAATTCCTATACTACACCTGTTGGTGGTTACCTTATGGTCGTCACCCAATCTGATTCCCAACTTCCTGGTAAGTTCTACCGTTAATCCCAGATCGCTAGCTAGCTCAGGAGAAATAAAATTGTGGCTTGCGCCACTATCAACCAATACCACAATGGGAACCCCGTGTATTTGTCCTTCTATCCTCATAGTTTTACTTTCAGATAACACTGCTTTATTTACCCTAAACACCCCCATACCCTAGCATTCCAGAGCTACTTCTCCTTGCTCATCATTATCCACCTCAATAGCCATTATTTCCCCATCATCGTTTAGTGTCTCATTGTCATCCAGTTTCAGTAGCCTTAATTGTCTTTCGGAACACTGGTGTAAGGGATGGAATTTTTCTCTACACTTGAAGTAGAGTACCTTAGCTTTTCAGTCCATCAATTCTTGGTAAGAAATGTGTTGCAGCCCTCTGTTTTTCTCCGACAGTCCCTTTCTTTCCCCTTTCGATCGTCTTATCGGCGCCACTATGTGAGACACGGAAGCTCTATTCTGCGAGCTAGTGTGGGAATGGTGGCCCGACACTCTCGGTTTCTACCCAATCCGACTTCTCCTATTAAAACCCCTTGACCCACTGAGTGTGAATGACCCAGCTCCTTGTGGGTTGGGTTAACCTGAAGATTGTTCCTAAAATAAACATCTTGCCTCTGGTTCCAAGCACGATATCCGGGAGCTGAGTTCTCGATGCTTCTTTGCTCACCGTTCATCTCTTCCTCCACAGCACTTGCAATTTTCACCATCTTGTACCTGTTGGTTAGGCTAAACGTGCGCACCCTCTGCCTAAGATCAGATCACAACCCATTCATGAAATAACCCATAAATTGTGCTTCAAGTAAACGACCCACCTGTGAAGATACAAATTTGAAGGCCTTGATGTACTCTTCTACAGAATCCGTTTGCTATAAGTCAGAGAGTGCTTCGAATGGGTTCTCAAATCGTCTCCCTCCATATCGATCGATTAAGACTTTCTTCAACTTCTCCCATGCTAGCTCGACTTCGATCTCTCTCAGGAGGTTAAACCAATGAATGGTTGATCCCTTCATACTTAAGAGAGCCAGTTTCATTTTCACCTCTTCTGAAGTACTGTGAACCTCGAAATATACTTCTACCCTCGTGATCAATCCCACAGGGTCAAACCCATCGAACATGGGTAATTCCATTTTACAAACAAACATCCTGTACTCCTCCATATTGCCAGAGGATTGTTCCAACTGAATGGGTTGTTGCCCCCCATCATCTTACTCATTTCAAGCAACAATGCCCGCTACAATTCCCCCATGGCCATTCTCATAAACGATTGAATATCTTCAACCCCAACTTCCAGATTAGCCATATGAGATTCCAAAAAGTCTACTCTATTAGACATCTTTGGTGGCATGAATGTGGACCTCCGCAATTACTAAATTCCCAACAACCCTCCCTTCCTATGGATCCGACAGGTCAGACCACTGATAGAACTCTAGTTTTTAAATACTAGAGATACATCATATCATTGAATTATAACAATACTATAAACCATTACGATGGTGATATTTAGTATTTCCCCACCTAGAGTTGAATGCTCCTAAGAAGGCTTAACTATCCTTCTGTCACAAATTCTTCCCTTTTCTTTTCTCCCCTCCCTTCTCTCACCTTCCTGGGCCAAGAGAGATGATTCATGTCCCTTGAGAGACGCTTCCACTACAGAGACTCTAGCTTCCATTCACGTTTGCATACAATCTCTACCCTTCTAGACTCTAAATGAAAGCACCAATCGATAGAGAACTCTATAGAGATTTTATTATTGATAAGTTTGAAAGATGAAAACAAGTTGGAGCAAGCTCCCCCTCCATATCCCCTCTCCACTCATTCTCGCTCAATAACTAGCTTATAACAAACTTGCCTACGTGGCAGCTGACTCTCCTCCCTTTCCCGATTTATTCCTACGAGTGTAGGTTTTAAGGGGCTTAGGTTGTGTGGGTTGGTTATCTCGAGTAAGGGATGGGGCCTTAGATAAAATAGGTGAGGTGCTAACAAGGAGGCTTCAACTTCTCTTCTGTGCTGAGAAGCCTGCATACTCACTAGAGTTCCCATTTTTTTCCTCCAAAGAGGATCAACAAGGAGCTGGAAAAATGTATTAAGAACTTTCTCTGGATTGGAAGTGTTGATAACTTCAAAGGTGCAAAAATAAAGTGGGAGCAGCTTCGCTGGAGAAAAACAACAAAGGGGATTAGGGTTCATTTCCATGCAAATGAGTCAATTAATCCTAGTTGCCAAAAGAATATGGAGACTGTTCACTAACAATGAGGCTCTATGATCCAAATGGACTAATGAATATTATCTTAAGAACACTAGTTTCTAGCAGATTGAAAAGAGGAAAGAGCAATTCTGGTACTTTATTCAAATGTTGAGAAAATGGCAGCAAGTTTATCCCCTAATCAAAACACACAATGGGAATGGACAGTCCTCTGGGTTTTGGTTTGATAATTAGTCAAAACAAAGCCCCCTAATCATTAAGGAAGATTTAACATCACTAATAACTAAAATTCCTATTCAAACTCGGGTTAAGGAAGTTATTCAGTAAGATACTTAGGCCATTAGCCTTAGAGGCAGTGGTAGATTTCGAGCATATCTCCCTAACTACTCCCCCATTCCTTCAAATGATGGCAGCCACTAATTACCCAACAAAGGTAGAAAAGTCAACAATCATTCTTGTCTTAAAACTCTCTGACCCCAATTGCCTAGAATTTAGTGGTTTAACATTGTTTGGAAGTGCATTTTGATGCCTAAAGCCTCTTTTGTTACTTGGTTAGCAGCAAGGCACAAATTAAAAACCAAATATAGGTTGAATCGTTCAAATGATCAATTTGCTATGCAACCTTGGGCTAGAAACTATTAAGCACCTGTTCTTTCAATGTGAATACACTAAAGTTGTCTTGGCTAGGATGCAACATATGATGGAACTCCTCTGTCCTTATTTGGAATGGTAAGATGTGCTCATTTGGGCAAATATCCTCTACAGAAGATTTGAGAGGAAACCAGCTAACTATTAGTCTCTACATAACTTGCTCAGTCTATTCCATTAAGAGAGAGAGGAAAAATAGGCAATTCAAGAATTGCAAAATGGATAGATATGTGCTAACTTACATGATTTGCTATTGGAATAGATAAATCTTGTTGGCTCATAATTCTAAAGAAAAAGAAATGAGGGCTTCAATAAGGAGAAGATGGAGTTTGGAATGATTCGCAATTATTTCGTATGTTGTGTTTAATATAACAAGTGCCTAAAGAGTCAGTGTTGTACACTAGCAGGATTCTTTTCCCCTTACGTTCTTCCATTTGATGCTCAATAATGAGCCCTTAATGAATTTTATTTTAAATTAAAAAAAAGCTAACAAATAACATAATATACTACATACTGAATCAAAAATAGGTAACACATCTGAAAGTGACATTGCTTGCCTACCCATCGAAAACCTTCCTTCTCTTGGAGTACAGCACCTATTATACTCTCAGCAACATTAGCCATCTGGGAAGCTACCACGCATATAAATGCCTCAGCTATATCTACCTGATTTACAAATAATGAAACAAAGAACGATCAAACAATTTCAGATCTTTTAAATATTGATAGGTTATATAGTCTTAGTAAGGTTAATAACAACTTATTAGAAAAACAAGAGAAACTAACTTCGATCAACCTTGTCCACCCAGGTCAATTGATACATAAATCTTATCCAATCTTAATCCTGACTTATTTGTTGTCCCAACTATAGGCTAAAACTATAACCCCAAACAATAAATGAAATAGGACAGGCTAGACTAAGAACCCAACTTCCAGTCCTACTAACAACTACATTTTTCTTAT
The DNA here is from genome assembly GCA_025504915.1 of Erythroxylum reticulatum. Lineage (NCBI taxonomy): Eukaryota > Viridiplantae > Streptophyta > Magnoliopsida > Malpighiales > Erythroxylaceae > Erythroxylum > Erythroxylum reticulatum. Next base: position 14,543,551 of record JANSVA010000216.1, on the reverse strand, counting down.
CTTGTCCTCTTTGCTTTTTGTATTTCATTTTTTATAACAAAATAATAAATTAAATCCTTTCACCAATTCTATTTGTAGTTCAATAAACAAGTAGTTTTAATTAGTTCTCTCATTATATTCCTCTATTTTAGTCCTCTTATTATTGCATTTAATCAGTCTTACTATGGAAAAGACTATTGACAAAATAAAAATTGAGATGGTGTACAATAAAAATAAAATAAAGAGGATTTAAGCAAGAAAATTGAACAAGGAGGATGATAACAAAACTGACTTTACTAATCATATGATGAATTGAAATATAAATATCAAGACAAGCCAGGAGAATGCTTCAAGCAAAAGGCTACCATTCGAGCAAATAAAAGAAATGGAAGTTCCACTCAAATATATGGAATATTATAAACTACCTGACCCATGAGACAACTAATTGAAGCAAGAAGAATTGATGCCAATAATCCTGCTAACGTTCCCTCAAGACTCACAGCCCCTTCTGTTCCCCTTGGAACCACCTTAAATGATGTCACAAGATACCTGCTTGTTTGAAACAAAATTTAGCCACTTTACATCCTCATCTAGCTAAAACAAGACGAAAGGAAAAAGAAAAGGAATCAAAGAATGGGCTTAAATAAATATTTCATTTCAATAAAATAGAAAGTAGCTATTGATAAAGAATTTCTCCCAAATAGTTGAGTTACTTTTTCGTTTATGATAAAATTAAAAATCCAACCAAAAAAAAATTTCTAAGATTAATTCTTATAGAGAACCTCAGTTTCATTCATAGGACATATTAAATACTTTGACATACATCCAAGATATGTTTTCATTATATATACAAAAGCAACAAAATGAATAAAGGAGGGCCCACACAAATTGGTAAAGCTCATACTCTTAGCCACAATATCTCATTGATTTTTTATCAAACCTAATTCCTCAAAATTTGGACTCTTAACCTTCAAACTACAATATCCCAGTCTTAAATATCTCAAGCATAACTTATAGCATAGTCAAATTATAGTTTAAATTTTGAAACTAGAGAAACAATCAAGTCAAATAAACAGTTGGCAATCTAAAGCCCATACATGGAGGAGCTATAAACATAAAATAACCCAACTACTATACGGAGTTGAAACATGGTAGAGACGTTTGATTAGCACAAGAAAATCATAACAAAGTGGTAAATTCACATTCTTCTAATCTAAATTGCATGAGTTTCCATAAAATAGTAGGTCTAAAACTTGCTTAAAAAATATATTAAGAATGCAATCAGTCTGCTAGTTCCATCATAGTTTAAAAGGAAAACTTCCATAGATTGCATCTCAATATCATCCCAAAACTTTGTTCAAGCTCACAAACACACATAGAAACAAAAGAGAACAAAACGATGAAACAAAAGTAGCATTAGACAGTGTCACACTATGTGGACCAGGGATAAAGGTCTGAAATCTAATAAGTAGAAGAACATTGTGATTGGGAATGTATGACACATAAGTAATGATCTACAAAAGAAATTAGTTGTGGCTTACAAGTAAATGAAAGATTGAAGATAACAACAGACAAACAGATCCTCACCTAAAAAGAAAGATAACTTACGTAGTTTTGCCATATGCTTTTCCTATCTCACTGGAGACAGTGTCACTTAATTTTGTACAGAAACTTGCAACAAAGCCAAGAAGCCAAAGTTGAGAAAATGCGTTCCCTCCTACTCCATATGTAGACAAAAAAGCGCACACACAACCAGCAGCACTGGAACCAATTACGCTGCCTGGTCCCCTTCTTCCCTTCATCTTCTCAGCCACTCCTTGAGCTTCCTTTTGTGCCATCTTCACTTTTGTCGCCGCTGTGCCCTATCAGCACAAGTGAAGAGAATCTGTCAACAAGGATGATATGAAAATTGCAATCACGTAAGGATTCAGAGTACTATCTGATAAACAAAAACAAGTTCCAAATTACAAAATATCAGGGCATGCGAACGCGTTTATCAATAAAAAGAAGCTGGAGAAGAAAACTACTGTCCACCTCACGACATGAAGGGAGAAAAAACCTCCATTAACCCAGATAAGAAAACAGGTCCAGCTATCCATAAACCATACGAAGTTCTATATGCATAGAAACAAGGAGATTAACATCATGAATCTAAAAAAAAAAAAAGTAATTAATGATTATGGGCATAAAAATGGGTAATTAGACTCACTATAACAAAGTACGAGGCAACGAGAAGAAACCCAGATGGGCCAAAAGCACGCCAAGTGAGAGTACCCAACAAGAAAGCCGCGCCAATACCGGAAAGGGAGAGACCAGAGAGCAAAATGGGTGAACCGACTATGAAAATCAAGAAATTGTTGAGGAGAGCGGACTGCCACGTGGGTGGTTCCCATAGGATCATACTCATGGCCTCCGATAAGGCTCGTTGCACGGAGAATGAATAGGGTCTATGTACAGACATCCTGGGATTGTAAACAGTGTTTAAGGTTCTATTGGGGTTTTTGGGGAGAAATGGGGATTTTTGAAAGTGGAGAGACGGCAGAGAAGTTGGAGTTGAGGGGCTTGCGTGGAGAAGAAGAGTTGACACTGCCATTTTACGTCTCTTCCTTTTTATTATTTGTTATTTAAGTTTAGGGTTTAGATATGTTGGTGTTTGAGTGAAGTTGTCGGTGGAGGTGGCAGCTGTCGGCTCAGCTTGTTTGTTTTGTTTTGTTTTGTTGTTTCTGGAGTTTTGGCAAAATTAAGCACTAAATACTAATCAACAACGACTTTCGTACTTTCTATTCCCTTTCTGTATGCGAGCGTTGTCTAAAATATTTTCTCAGGATCTTTATCTGAGGCTTGCACGACGAGGTCAATTTTTCCAAATCAGATAAGCATGCATGAGGACTACTCTAATTCTTGTTTTCAAAAATTAAAATATCGCAACTGTTTTATGAAAGTAGAAATTTTGTGTTCTTTTTTTTTATTTTTACAGCAGATCTTCAAAACAAACAACTACCATTTTATTCTAGACCAAGTTTCTCCACTCTCAATTTCTCTCCCTTCTTTGTCTGTATCTTTTTACCCTACTCCATCCTACCGTCAACTGCTCTACGATTATACTGCCCATCACACAGTTCTAGCAACCATTTTACATCTCAACTATGAGATCAAGACTCTCACTTTGAGTTTTCCTTACTACCCTCACACACGTTACCCTCTCGTACCTTGGCTATCACCAAGCCACCAGAAAAGAGTTCCTCATCCTCGGATCTTAAGAAGACGTGGATGCTTACTAGAAAAATTTTCGAGAATGGGAGTTATGTGAAACCAATGGGTATAGATCAAGATGAGAAGGATGGGTACGATGCGCAGGTAATATGTCAAAATATGTCCCAAGTAGAACTAGTCATAAATGATTAAAATAAGCTGCACAAAGCTAAAAATGATGAGCTGAAACAAAGCCACCAGGGGTCCAAAGTTGTTGCAGCACTTCCAGATTCAAAAGGAGAAATCCAGATTAGGCAGACAGTGAAGATATGCTCAACTAGAGAAGATTCTAAGAAAAACAAGCTAACTATGCTTAAGGGAGAAAATTGTGATAATTTGGAGGCAACTTCCTCTCCTTCAACATTGAGCACTACGGAAGAAAATGAGGTGGCAGTGTCAAATTCGGGAAAGCTACTAAGAACAAAGGTCTAGTATTACTATCATATGCAACCAAATTCAAAAAGAAATCACCAAATTAAAAAAAAATCAACTTTCGTTAATACAAATTAATGTAGTAGTGATAAATGAGTATCGTTCCCACGAGAAATTTTAACGATAAAGAATTTACGAGTTCAGAACTAAAACAAAGTAAAGGTGGAGGGGGGTTGGCTTTAATTTACAGCAATTTAGACAAGAGTGACACAAATC
>JANSVA010000216.1:14521599-14533192 GCA_025504915.1 Erythroxylum reticulatum | reverse complement strand
AACTAATTAAAAAATTTTGAAAGGAAAGGAGGGAAGGAGAGATAAGGAGGGAGGAAAATTTTATAAAAAAGTTCCTCTATTTTTTAAAAAATTTCTAGTATCGGTCGATATTTCGATTTCGAATATTTTTGCTCTTCAGATTCATATTTTTTCTTATTTAACGATTTCAATTTTTATATGTAGGGATATAATTGAAAAAACAAGTTAAAATTAAGTTACATTCTATAAAATACTGTTGTATACCAAACACTATAATAAGAATCCACTCAAGTTTCTTATTAGAATTTTTATAAGTATCTAAACATGTAAATATCTTTACTTTCCGTATATTTATTTTCTGAAGAATCATATTCCAAATTTACTTTATTTTCCCGTCAACCAAACTTGGTCTAAATGATATTTAAATGTTAATTATATTTCAACTTTTATTTTGTGTATACATTAAATATATCTTAATTTTCATTTTTTAATATTACATATCACAATTTATGTAACTGTATATTTATTAATTCTAAAGATAATTATTTTATCGTTTAAAAAATTTTAATATTTAAAATTGGCCTAAATTATTTTATGTGTTAAGAATAATATAAAGAATATGTTCTCTAAATTTGAAAAGTTTTTGAATACAAAATAAATTTATATGAATTTGAAAACTAAGATTTAAAAAGCTAAAAAAGTTAACATGTTGCCAATTTTGAAGTTACAAAAATGTTTAATACTTTCTACTTATATAGGAAAGAAGTTGAAATATGAAAAAATGGGTAAATATTTATTAAACCTGAAAATTTTGAAGTTACAGAACTTATGAATTAAGTCAAATTTTTAATTACAAATACTATATTAAGAATGAAGAAAAGGTTTCAATATCAAATAAATGAATTAGAAGACAGGGTTGTGAGCAAAAAGCTTGTTCGTTGTTCGCCATGTTAGCGAGAGGAGCTGTAAAAGAGAGTGGATATTGGATTGCAGAGTTTTTCCTGTCTTTTCTTTTAAGTTACTTATCATATAAATTGATTAAATAGTTTATTTATCATATCCACGTCCATTAAATTAATAGTAGGCATTAAAAAAAGTTAACAACGGTTTTTGTATTTGACACAACAAAAGAATCACTAAAGCAAAAAAGTGTTTTATGAATCATTAAACTTATAACATTTTAAAATGCGTTATTTACAAATAATATAATCCAACGATTTTCAAAACGTTGCCTTTAATAATATTAATAGACAACAGTAATAATAATTTGATTACATGTATTTAACAAGCTAACAAAATTAAAATTTCATTGTTGTAAAATTTTATATAAGTAACAATTAAATTCATTGTGGCTTTAAGCAATAATTAAAATAAGTAGTGTCAAATTTAAACCCACTTAAGTCCAAACCTTACCTGAAATTTTTTATTTGAGCTCATATTTGACTTGAGGTTTTTAGTTCGAGCACGAGGACAATTGAGTTTAATCAAATTCGATTAAATATATTATTTAATTTTAAACTTTGGATTAGGTTGGACTGGATAATTGGAGCTCTTCTTGAAACCTAAAAATATTAAAAACTAAACACAACTAGAAATTCGATCAACTCGAGTTGAGTCAAGCCAAATCAGATCGGAATGGACAAACTTTATCATAACTATCAACAATTAAAGTATTATTATTTTAAATTATGTATCATATTGTATATATATATAACAAAGAAAGAGTTTTAAGCATATATTATGTTCTTTATAATATTTTAGGGAGAAAAAAAGGGATATATAATAAGAGTTAAGAGGGGATTATATATAAGAAATAAATAAATAGATTTAACCATATAGTAGTGATTTGTTGCAAATATTTTAAAAGGTAACAAGATAAAAAATTTGCTATATAAAACAACTAATATCTTTGCTATTTTAAATAATAATTAAAGGGCTTGTGTATCTCGATCAGCATATCTCGAATTTACACTCCAATCTAACTTTGTTTTCCCTGATCTTCGATTGATGATCTGTTCCTAAACATTGAATATAGCAATCCCTAAGCCCTCTAAACAAGGGTTACCTTGTTGGTATCAGAGCCACAAGTATTATTGACCATGACTACAATATTCCTGATGAGAGTGAGTAGGGATGTATTATAAGACATGAATCTATTACCCGATGACCCTGTTTATCTTTCTTCAACCTTATCTATAGCCAATCTTCCTTCTAGTATGAAACATTCTTTCTATAATCGTAAAGAACATCTTGTAGAAATTACCCATTTTCCTGAAGAAAATTGTATTTATAATACTTCTTTGCTTAACCCCTATAGTATATTCTCATGATCGTTCTTGGATAAAAAATATACGCACTATCGTCAACACATATTGTCCTAAAGTAAAAGAAATCATCCAAAGTTCTCTTTTAGAACAGTGTGGTTTGCAAGCAACTTCAGCAGAACAATACGTGAAGCTCGAGATCCCAAAGGAGCCTATCTGTCTTTGGAGAGAGTAGAACCATACACACCTTCATGTTGGAGTCATACTTCTTATTCTCTCCCCCCCATGAAAGAAAGGGAATACATACTACAGGCAGGATATCTCTTCTAGACACTGCCTATGTAATGTATCAAAATGCACTAAATGGTACCTTGTTGACAACTCTCAACAATGAAAGTATCATCCTCACCATCGCCCCTAATTTTAACATCAAGCTAGATGATCCCACTTTGTCTGAACAACTCCAAGTTCAAATCCAGATCACTGGAGCAGACCAAGATCCTACAACCATTATGGCTACTTTTCACCACCAGATGATATACTGTTTGTAGAATCATGCCATAGATCTTAACTTCCCAAACTCTACTTTTGATGCCTTGTAAATGGTGGAGGACAGAGCTCATGATTAGACTACCATCATTTAGATCCCGAAGTAGTTAACACAAATGGGGCTTGAAAAGTTGATGCTGATTAAATGGATCACTAACTACCAAAAAGTGTTCCATGATCCTTACAGGCATTCCTTTCACACCACTACTCCACCTATTTTGAAGACCATATGAGATTGAATTGTGAAATCCATCTACACCAGGCCCAATGAAGATGAATCTGGACCCTCTCATACATCAAGCCCTATCTTGATGATTCAACCAGTGTTCTCTTACAAAGAAGGCAAAGATGGACCTCTGATCCACTATTTTAAACCTAATGGAGAACTTATCTATGTTGGTCATTATTGTAGACATTTTTTTCTGGGATGTAGATCCCTCTATGTGCGAATCAGATTGTGAAGTATGTCTGAACCCTGAATCAAACAGTGATGATGAGCTATATAATCGACGATGAAGGAAGAAGAAGAACAACATAAAGGAGATCTCTACTTATTGGCCTACTCCACCAGCTCGCTATCACTATGATGACTGTGATGATTCTAAACCTTCGATTAAAAATCCAAGCCCAAGACCCAAAAGTATTCGTGAAAATGTTCAAAGCTACGGACAAGGAATCTTTGACATATCCAGAGTCAAATTTTAAACATCTTCAGCCAGTTAATCCTTATACTCCATTTGTTCCTACACCTTCTCTAATTCTGTGCATGATGGTTAATCTATATGAGGAAGACTTTCTCCATTAGAGAGACTCAGTAATGATCAACAAAGGGTTATCTTTAACCCATATATTCGTGCCTTTAGCATAAGTTCTCATGGAATAATGCTTTCAAATCCTATTGATGAAAATCACTAACTCGTAGACTAGTAATGCTTTACTTCAGAACAAAGTCCTTCAACGAATTGATCCCAAACTTGATGGTTTGACTTATCAAATGTACGCTACTCATCAACGAGTTTGATACATTCTTTGTAAAGATCCATAAATTGTTAAAATCTTACAAAGCTTAAATGACCTAACTTAATGCGACTCTTCGACACTATATCGATACTTAATATTTTAGCCCATATTTTTCTAATAAGAAGCAAGGACTCAAAAAGGTGAAAAAGATTCTTTAACGAATAGAAGCTGACATAAGGAAAGAACAATCTAGGACTGTTTATAGAGAAAATCTCACATCCTTTCCAGTTAACCAACCAACCTATCCTTCACCAATCTATAATTAGTGAAGCTGAGTCCACAAGAATTGAACCCTTTAGACCTACACCACCACCAGCACTAGCTCTACCAACCAAACCTACTTCAGGTCCTTGGTTTACATTCGATGATCTTCCACTTAGAAAATGGAGAGAGCATTTCCACGAATTTAGTGCTTAGATTGATTTGTAAATGACTCGACCTTTAAGGGATATTTTGTCTGAGTTTACTTCTTATTTTACTAGGACAGTACGAGAATGGTAGCAAAGTCTTGATGAATGTCACAGACTTTAGTTCATACAAATCACGTTTGCTGGATTACTTTTTGGAGTAATTTATAAAAAGTTCATTGGTTACTTTTATCTTATCGACAAATAGGTCCGATAAGAATACTTTGAGATGAAGTGTTATTTTCTGGATGGAAGAGATTTACAAAATCATTTCCAGCATATGACGGAACGTTATTATCTTCTTAATGGTTTCGACTATGTTATTTTCCGTTATACATTCATTTCCACTGTTCTAGAAGAATTATAACCTGAGTTGCAAAGGACCCTTGTTGTATTACGACGAGATATGAAAGATATATCTCTCGATGAAATCTATCACTCGTTTTAACGTCTCTTAACAAGCTATGTGATCAATAACTATTGTTCAAGAACATGATAATAGTCCTCTATTAAAGAAAATGTGTAAACAGCGATATCTGACGATCAAATGTAAGCAAAAAAAAGATTGTGATTGTCATAAAAAGAAGAGACATCATCACAAGAAGTTCTCCTACAAGAGGTTCCACAGATCTCACATGTCTCCTAAGGAAGGCTATAAGCCTTTCAGAAGAAAGAAACATTGAAGGTTTGTCCACTTCTTTAAAAGGAGAAATCCTTAACGAAAACCACTAGACTTTTGTTTTCTTTGTGGCAAATCAGGACATTTTGCTTGACAATGTCCTCATAAGTAAAAATGGGATATCAAAGTCCTAGATTCCATTAAAGCTATCATGTCCATCCATGATGATCATGGAAACAATGAAGATCTCATAGAAGAATAATCCAATGAGGATGAAGGCACAAAGTTTGTTAATCCCATTGACATATCTGATAAGGATGATGACTCCTCTGATATTTCCATTTTGGGAGATGACATGCTCTATATATTATAGCAACAACAATCGTGTCTCAAGCTTTCCTTAAGCCTATTCCTTATCCTTATGTGCAAATCCAGTTACTTGTCCAAGATAAGTATGATCAGCTCATTAATCTTATTGGGTATATGGATACTAGATCTAGCAAAACTATTATGAAGCCCAACATTTTACCTCCTGATGTATGGAGTTTTCATACTGAGTATTTCACTGTTGATGACGGAAATACTTTCAAGATATAGTTTATTACTAAAAGGAAAATAGGGATACGCTTCTTCACACTTACTTAAGTAACTCCACTGTATGAAGCCTTGAGAACAATTATTAGACTACTATCCTAAGTCTCATACACATTTCTTTCATTCCAATCCTCTATGGAAAAATGCTAATTTCTTCATTCGTCTTCCTTTCAAGAAGAATGAAGATATCAATCCTACCAGGGCTACTCATCCAGGGATGAACCCTGATGATGTGAAACTAACATGGGAAGAATGTGCTATCCTTCTTCAGCAGGGACTCATTGAGCGCACTACATCTGATTACGCTTGTCAGGCTTTTTGTGTCAATAAAAGATCTGAATAGGAAAGAAGAAAAAAGAGGTTAGTCATTGACTATAACCCTCTAAATGCTTTCCTAAAATATGATAAATTCCCACTACCAAAGATTAGTACGCATGTACTATTTCTAAAGGAAGATACTATCTTCTCCAAGTTTCATCTCAAACGAGGATTTTGACAATTTGGAATTGATCGTCAAGATAGGTATAAAAAAACCTTTTGTATTTTGAAAACCAATGGACTATTATGTCGTTTAGACTCAAAGTTGCCCTTTCACTATTTGAATAGGCCATGATGAAGATCTTTGAGCCCATTCTCTACAATACTTTGATCTACATTGATGACATCTTTCTATACTCTAAGCCCATAAAGAACATCAGGCTTTACTCCAAACCTTTATAGATCTCACGAAGCAACATAAGAATATGCTCTCAGTAAAGAAGAGATATATTGGGATAACCCAAATAGAGGTTTTGGGTATACATTTGCAAAATGGATTGTATTAGCCTGGACCACATATTACTAGTGAACTACTGTATTTTTCTAATGATAATCTCACAATCAAATAGACACAACAATTCCTCGGAGTTGTTAATTATATCTAAGATTTCATCCCTCATGTGGTTGATTACATCGTCCCTGTCAAAGATGCTACAGAAGAATCCACAATTATGGGGAAAAGAGCACACTAAAGCCATTCAACATTTTAAGTAAGCCTATCAACATCCACCAACCTTGAAGATTCCTGACAAGGGCCAGCACATTCTATACCAATGGAATGCTACTCTCACCAAAAAAATTTCACCCTATAAATTCACCATTCCCCTTACCAAAGGTAAAATCCTAACTTATTTCCTATCTCTTCCTCTCAGTTTGATCACTACCTTGAACCATATCCCTCTCTTCCTTTCCATGGCTGACATGCCTACTATTGCCACAGTGCACCCACTACTGTGATAGAAGTTGCATCTCTTTCTTGATTGATCCTGTTTTAATACCTACACTTCTTCCTCTGCTAGACCAACACACCTTGCAGCCCTTATTGTTTAACCTCAGAGCACTGTACCTGAATGTGTTCTTCCTTAATGGTCTACTCTACAACAATGCATTATGGTATCTCTGGGCACTCTCTGTCCTTTATGCATATGCTGTCACCTTACCTCCTTTATAGGTCTATCGATATATTTGTAACTGAGATAATGAAAGTTCCCTATCATGGACTTTCTTTGAGTGGTATCAACTATTGGAACAATAGAGAAACCAACTTTCTATAGTCATTGAACAACAATGATTATGGGAAGCGCCTTTAAAGAAACAATTTGCACAATGTTTCTTTATTCTCTATTGTGCATATCTCACAGCACATACTGGACCAATCTATTCTGACAACAAAGTCTTTTCCATCACTTGTCACTATATTGGCCAAAGGATAAGGAAAATGTCCTTAACTCTCTTCGAAGTTGTCTTAAGGTTATCAACCATTTTCCCCAGCATACACTTGTCATCTCTACTTCTCTTAGACTTTACCCAGGAAAATTTATTCCTAATAAACATGAAGTGCAAAAAGTAGACATTCCAAGCCCAAACAACCCAATATATTATGAATCTAAGGACATGAGACAAGTCTTAAAAACCTTTGATATTGTAGGACCTTCACAACCTCCGGCCTCTTTCATCCAAGATACACAAGATGACATTAATGATATTTTCATCCCTATTGAAGAAGAGCTTAACCAATTCCTACAAGTACTCCATACAAACGATGCTAGCCCTAGCAAAAGACAAAGATCCTACAAAGCTCATTATGACACTAACAACTCAAGTGATGAGGCCTCTCTGTCCAATCTTCAATCCTGGCAAGAACCAATTCGACATAAGTAATGACTAGAGTTCCACTCCTCATTGTGGGACCCTTATATTAGTCGTCTTTATAATTACGTGTCTTTTCTAAAGTGTCGTTACGTTTGTAAAAGAATCTTTAGGGACCACCTTATCTTTCCACTGTCTTTAAGAATTCTTTCTTATCCCTTAGGAATATTTGGGACCCATGTGTTTCCCACTTTTTATCATTTTCTTTTTTAAAGTTGTGTGAATAATTGTATCTAGGGATTCTTTTCCGTAAAGTTTTTTGTCCTATTGCCTTTTTTAGTTTATAAAGGAAAGGCTTCTCTATCATTGTAATCAGAACTTGTTGGAAACCTTGTTTGTGAGCTCAATCAATGAAAAATATATTGTTTTTCATTATGTGGCTTTTCTCTAAGTTCTCCATCTCTTGAAAGCTTGATTCTTGAATAATGTATTCATAGTAATACAGAAAGACAAGTATACTCTATACTTGCCTTTTCATAAGGGTCTTGTGTATCAGAAACTCTTAGATCGTAGATTCTATTTAAGGTCATTAAAATGGTAGAGATATTAGAGGTGTAAGATTCCTAAAAGCAATCCTTGAGATTTTGTGCCAGTAGAGACAAAGGGCTTATGTATCTCGGCCAGCAGACCTGGGATTTACACTCCAATCTTGTTTTTTTTACTTGATCTCTGATGGATGATCTATTCTTAACCACTAAATCTTGTATTCCCCGAGCCTTTTAACTAGGGGTTGCCTAGTTGGTAAAATTTTTCTTTAAATTACTTCTTCTCTAGATATAGTCCTTAAAGCCAACAATGTGCTTAAAATGAGCCCATATGTAAGTAAGCTTTGATTTTTTTGCTTTAATTGAGATCATTGGTCATCTGGGTTTCATGGTTTTCATCATTGGCTATCTGGTTTTCCAACAACGAGGTTATATTATTCTTACCCTATGACAAGCCAACACTTTAAGCCATCGGAGGTGGGTATCTCAGTTAAGTGCTTTTGATATCACTTGTTTCAATTCACATTGGCAAGGTTAATAAGAGAGGGACCTTGTTCTGCCTTATTTCCATAAGGTAGTTGAATTAGTATGGATTATAGTTTATGTTATTTCCTTTTGTTTATTTTTGGAAATGTGTGATTCTTTATTATGAATTTGTGCATCTGGTTTTGTCAAATCTCTTATAAAATGTATGGTAAAAATTTTTAAGCTCCCACACTTATCTATCTTGAATGATAAATTATCATCATGTTATGAATTTGTGGAACTTTATCTGTGCTGTGCTAATTTCCAATCATTGTCAAATATAACATTTGTTTTTAAGCCTTTATATGTTTTCAATTGACTAGATGACCTATGTAATGACTTCATTTGCTCAAAAACTTTAAATTATATGTATATGGTTTAGATTAGGTACATATCCCTTTAGATCCTTGCATTCATCTCATGATCCAATTCAAATAAAAGCAGCATTTGATTTGAGAATAGTTTCTTCTGTGCAGTTATGTTACAAACAGATTATAGTCAACACATTGGTTTTAGGTTATAAGGAATCATATACTTTCCTATATATAGATCTATTGTAACGGTGATGTTATTTCTTGGTGGTTTGGTGGTCATGAATGCACTAAACTTCTATGTTGCTAGCTTTTTGATACCACTTAAAGTGATAGTTTATACTCTGGCTAGTTTTCTAAAAGTAACATTCTTGGCAAGTTATATATATTACGTTATAGGTAATTGTATTTTTCATTTGAATCTTTTTCTTGGGGAACTCAATGATGTTATTGATATTTTTGGACTAACATACTTTTGCTTATTTTTATAGCCAATTTATATTTTAGTCCATATAGTGTTAATTATCCTCTTATACCTAGTTTACACAACAAGTATTAAGCTTGGAAATCCCAACCTTATATACAATCACCCAAAGGAGGTAGCAAATAAATCAAGAATATGTTTGGAGCCAATCTCTTATAAAGGACAATCTTGTGGTCCTATTAGGTCCAGCCTAACAATGTTGAGTTTAGGATTATAAATGTTATTGGTGACTTTGGCATAATTTTTGTTGACATTGTACGCTTAGCATAATGCATCTCCTTATTGTTATTAATAACTAACTACATTCCTTTTCTCTTATTCATGCACCATTTTTTGTTTCTTTTTTACTGACATTGAATTGTTTAGGGATATTGGGTGAGTACTATAGCTACAAGACCATCATCAACCTATAAGGGCTACTTATTAGGTAGGCTTATGTGGTTTATTATGCAATTCTCACTGTTAATAGCTTTGGGTCTAGGATCACTTGCACTTGATTTACCATTAATAGAGATTGAGGCAAGTCATGGACTTGTTCCTCCCGCCACTTCTATAACCTTAATAAGGAAGGGAGGATCAATTCTTTTGTTGACTAAGCTTTTTATATATGCTTCTTTTTATGATAAGACATCTGTAGATTTATCTTTTAAATTCTATCTACTTTAAGAAGTATGTGGTTGACCATTAAATTTCGTAGCACTTCTCAGCGACCTTCATGATGTTCATTAGGAAGAAGGTTAACTGGATTACACATATGAGGGAGGCATGCAAAAACACTAAGGCAAATATGGGCGAGTGAGATCAGACTTGGTGCGAATTTTGGTAGAATCTCAAACCTTGTGGAGATTGAGTCAACCCAGGCTAAGGACTTGACCTATGATTAGATCAGACCAGTGTGCTATATAGGCTTCGGTAAGATCACACAGCATCATCAACGGATAAAGATCGTGAGGAGATCTTGGATGATGTGGTGACAACTAGGAGTTAGAGTTGCAGTGGGACTCAACATCTGAAGATAGTGGAGATCTTTGAGGACAAGGATGTTGGTTTCTATTTGAATGTAAACTCTATCTTTTTGTTATCTTGTAGATTCTATCTTATCAGTTAGAGTCTTATTTGGATGGGGGTGTCATCCAATTAAACCACGTGATGTAATCTGATCGAGATAGACATGTTCTTAGCACAATCTTAGGTAGTTCAATTTAAGTGAGATTTTGAATGTAACTTGGTTCCAAGTTAGAGTGCCTATATATAGCTTATTCAAGCTTTGCTCTCCTCATTCAGCCAGAGAGAGCATTCCTTTTATTCTTTTGAGAGAAAGTAATATAAAGGTTGGTTTTACTATATCTCTCTTATTTCCTAGTTGCCTTTATTTTCTTATTACTTTCATAGCATTGTTTCTTCGAGTGTGCGAGGTAAACACTTCGAGGGTCGTGGAAGGTTGAAGTCTTGCTTAAGCGAACCTAAGTGAGACTGCCATGTAAAGGGTATTGGTGATCAACTTTGGTGAAAGTTTGAGCCCCATGGTGACCTTTTTATAAACTGGTATTAGAGCCAAATTTCGGGATGGCAATAGGCAATTTGACAGAACAAGTAACTAGGTGGAGGCACTCATTAGGCTAATTGCTCACAGGGAGGAAGAGGTCACATCTCACAATACTCGATTCGAGATGTTAGAGGCACAAACCCAACAATTGCAACAACATATAGTGGATTTGTTGAAGGCACAAGCAGGGGTTCCAATTCGAGATCACTATGTTGAGGTATGCCATTGCAACGCTTGTAACATCCCATTCCCATACTAAGGGTTAGAACCCTAAAATTCAGTACTTGTGAGATCAAAGAGAGATTGAGAAAAGTTCATTTCATACTTACGCATAATATAGCATACACACACACGTGAATAGTAAATTTTTGCACATGAAAATAATTGTATATGCATTCATGGATAATTCCGGGTAAAATTGAATTGTGAGGTGATATTACTGAGAATTATGAAATTGTTATATTGAAATTTTAATTGGAAAGTGTAGCTATTAATTTTGAACTCTGGTGAATTTTAGGATTTATTTATG
Organism: Erythroxylum reticulatum; assembly: GCA_025504915.1. Classification (NCBI taxonomy): domain Eukaryota; kingdom Viridiplantae; phylum Streptophyta; class Magnoliopsida; order Malpighiales; family Erythroxylaceae; genus Erythroxylum; species Erythroxylum reticulatum. The sequence continues at coordinate 14,521,693 of JANSVA010000216.1, read as the reverse complement.
AAAATGTGGATATAATGGTACTAGGAAAAATGCCACTTGGCAAGTAAATTGATGTATGGAAAATAGAGATAGGAAACCAAATGATATTGGAGAA
>JANSVA010000216.1:14480836-14509513 GCA_025504915.1 Erythroxylum reticulatum | reverse complement strand
TAGATTATGTGATGTTACAAAGCAATTTTTTGCACTTCCGCTTAAAGGAAAACAGAAATATGCTCAAGGAGAATCGACATATCAACATGGATACTTATCTATTTTTTTGTTGAAGCCACCAAAAATGCTCTACTTTAGTTGTATTGTAGGTTTGAGGCGAATCACCTACTAGATCTAGTTGTAGTGGATATGGAGGATTGTGAATAACATGTTTTCATAAATGAACCTAAGTTGAAAATCCTTCCATGGTAGTCCCTACCACCCACTACATCAAGATATGCCTGACTCTCATCAACAATTTCAAAGTTCTGAGACTATCATTCAATGTTTTCTTATATTTGTTCTTATCATTATAATTGTTTATGTTAATAGTTGATACTTTTTAAGAATTAATATTAAAGTATAGATTTTAAAAACATACAATTGTCTGCATCGGGTGTTGATGAAGGCCACACCATTATACTTTTTAGTGTGAATGTGCAAAAAGAGTTGGCATGGTGTAGGCTTCTTACCTATAGACTTTTATTGCATTAGAATAAATTGTTATACGTAAACTACAATTTACAAAATTTTTGGCAAATTTTTCTCTATTTTTATGGTATTTATCCCCTGTTAGACAAAAAAATGTAACTCAACAATATAGCCATTAATGGCACCAGACATTTATAACATTATTATTCTCCATAATGCACACATATTTTATTTTAAATTTCATATATCAAATTACTTTGAAATCAAATTTCACATATCAAAGTACAAAAATTAGAATATAGGTGTAAATTTTTTATACTTAAATGTTGAAGTGCATGGTCCTGCTAGGTCAAAGATCCTTCGATGTGTACAGTAGGCTCTCTCCATTTTGTTTCCATGCCTGTTGGCAGAATTGTACTCTAAAATAGATATTGCCTTGCGCAATGCGCAATGCTAATGCCAAAGACTCCATATTTCTTCAAATATATATGGTAGTCGTACACCATTCTTGTGTATCAAAGCAGGAAGTCTCTATAACGTATAAAAGCTCACCTCTCCCATACATTATAGATTACAACATCAAATTTTAGACTAACAAAATCTTTCTAAGAAAAAAACATAAAATAAGTACTTATAAATGAAAATATTTATCTAATTAATATATAAAGTTTAGATAAAATAAAAAGATCAAACAATATATTTTGTGTACCTCAAACTCCTGATAATAAAAACTCTTTGTCATTTGAGAGACATTTTTCATATATAACCCTCAAGATCTATCCTCTCCTTAAACTTGGATGAGAAATTTCTTGAGCACATTCCAGACTGAACTAACCTAATATATAAGTTATTGTAGATCATTTTCAAATTAAAACTATCATTTCAGTATAAACCTTTAGAATTATCATGAATTACAAAATTTTGATTCCAGACGGAACTAACCTAATATATAAGTTATTGTAGATCATTTTCAAATTAAAACTATCATTTCAGTATAAACCTTTAGAATTATCATGAATTACAAAATTTTGAAAATTTTACTTACAAATTTTTTACAATTGGGATGCACTTCTTCTATCATCTCCCTTAGCTCCAAGCTACAAGTTGCCTCCTTCATCCACAATGTTTACCCCTAATATCTCTGTTAGTATAGGGGTGGTGGATGGTGTAGGGCTGATGGATGGTGTAGTAGGTACAAAAGGTGATGCCTCATTTGGCTGTTCAATAGCATCTGCAGAATCTGATGATTTACCTGGAAGTGCACTGACTTCTCCAAATTGATGTAACCTGAACCTTAGCCATATCATATCATATTTTCTTTTTGGTGGCATATTTTTAACCTAAAATTCACATTTTAATAAATTTTTTAGTATATAATAGAACAATATAAATTTAATATATAATAATATATTGTTGATGTAATAATAGATTTATTCATATAATATTCTATTACAAACATAAATTAATCACTATCAGCACTTAATTATGAATCAAAAACATCATCATCCTCTTTTTCGAAGAATTAAAATCAAACTCAGGCTTCTCTTCAAATCTCTTGCCCTTCTCATCCCCTCCAGATGAAATTTCAGCATATTCATTATTTGGATCGTTTAGAGGTTCATTCTCGTCATATGCTACACCTACATTTATTTCATAAACATCTCTTTGAAATGCTTCACTTTCAATTCTCTTATTTTCTCCTTTTCCATAAAAATCAAAAATACCTCAAGGTTTACTTTGCAAACAACAATCCGATCTAACTTATCTCGTCATAACTTAGGAAAAAGGACATAATAAGCCTAGATTGCTTGCATTGCCAACACGAAAGGTTCAAATTGTCTAAATCTTCTTTACTGGTTGATTTAAACTAGATATCTACTGTTCACTTTTGTTCCAACATTAGGAGTTGGATCAAACCACTCATACTTAAATATCACACTCCGTTTTATTAGGAATGTAGGGTACTGATTTTCAAGTATCTTAATAATTTTACCATAGTAATCCATTAATTATCCCTGGATGCAAACCCCACTATTTACTGTTGTCATGCTATCACCATAAAGATACGATTTTTATAGGTCGCAAAGGTCCTTTCATAAGATCACATATGAACTTGTTCTCTATTGGATTCCCTGAGGCCTACATTAAAAATTCATATTAATAGTATAATGTCATCTAATCACTTTGATCTAATAATTCAACCATTTTAATTATTACAAGTGAAAACTTACATATTTCTCGAACCATCAAGAAAATTATCTTTCAACTTCTATATTGATATCATCTTGTGATGTTTCAGGCATTAGCTAGTGTGACCATTCCTCGTATAAGCTAAAAGCATTATTATGTATTTTATTTATGAAAAGTGGTAACTTCATAAACTCAAATAATCTATTTCAAAATCAACTTAAAATTATTGCAAAAAAGGTTTAACCTCTTGACAATTCAGTAAAATGTAACCATGGGTAGCCTCTATTTCTTCTGCTAACATTCTTCTTGTTGAACATGTTCATCCTGGATATATGAAAATGGATAAGTTACCATTAACATCACCCATTTCTCCCCCATCATCATTACAAGGAACTTTTCTTTCTCTTGTGTGCATAAGGGACTTAAAATAATATGAACAAAATGTACTTGCTTCCTCTAATAAATAAGCATTACATATCGAATCTTTAACTCTAGTCTTGTTTTTGACATTTTTCTTCAAAGGATGCAACTACCTACATTACAAATAGGGGTTATTACAATTATGTGATCAAAACATGCTATAACATTGATTTAAATAGTAACTACAATTACCTATCAAAAGGATACATCCATCGATATTGAACCGAAGTAGCAAGTTTAGCCTCATGTGCTAAATGTACAGGTAGATTAGTCAAAGAAGCTTGGAGCAAAAATCCCTTCCAATTTGCACAAGATAACTGGAATTTCCCTTTCTAGTTTTTCCATTTAAGCCAACTTTATTTGAGATGATGTTAAGCTTTTGGAAAACAAACTTAATTTTGTTATAACTTCCTAAATCTTATTCAGTAGCAACTCTCAAAATCAAATTGGAATTAGCCTTTTTATAAACACTTAACAATCATGACTTTTCATACCAAACAATTTGTACTTCCTTATGTCCACACACCTTGCCAAGTTCAAAACATAACCATCAAGAAATTTCTTGTGGTTGTCAAAATAAGATCTTGTTGGCCCCATTTGGAAGCTAAAATGCATTAATATCATGGCCATAATAAAGACAAACCAATTTTTGAGCTATGCTCCATCCAGTCAACATAGCATACATCATGAAATTACTAATATTCCACATCAAAGTTGCTCTTAGAAAAAATATTTGTTTAAGAGACACAACTTATGTCTCCATACCATATTCCCAAAGATGATGCAATTCAGATACCAATGGTTGTAAGAATACATCAAATTTATGCTTTGAATTCGTAGGACCTAGCACAATCACTGTCAAGAACATATATGCCTCATTCATACACATCCATGGAGGCAAATAATAAAAGAGTAATTATGGTTTTCCATGATGAATATTGTTAGTAAAATTGAACAAAAGCTTGGAATCCATCTGTTGACAATCCCAACCTAAAATTTTGATTTTCACCTGCAAACTCATAATGGGTGTTATTGAAATGTTTCCATATTAGTGCATCCGATGGAGGGCTTATTATTCCATCTTCCTATTTATGTTCATTATGCCATCTCATGTAAGACGCAGTAACGTCAGAGGCATATAGTCTTTGAAGTCTTACAGTAAGCAAGAAATAATACATCCACTTCCAAAGTACTAATTTATGTTTCATTGTATGCTTTCAAGGTTTAAACCTAGATTGACCACAAATTTTACACTCTTGTAATTACACATCATCTCCCCAAAACAACATACATCCCAATTTGCAACAATCAATTTTTTTGACTGGCAAACCAAGACTCCTAATAATTTTCTTCATATTGTAAAAATTATCAACCATTCTATGATCAAGAGGCAATGATTCATTATACCAAGCAAGAATTTTATCAAAACTTTGATCAAAAATTGAGTGATGGTCTCACAATTTGGCCATAATTCTTGGTCAACTGATTGTAGTAAGTTAAAAAAAATTGTTTTGCATGTGGGTTTGGTTCTCCTTTAAGATTTTCTATATTTTCCTGAAAGGTATAATCGGCTGCATCATAAACCATTTGGATGTAAGGATTTTCAATTGTACCCATATTACTTGTTCTAAATCCAGTCCCCCTTTCAAACTTATCCACATTTATTAATGAATTTACTTCATTACCCCTTAAGGTGCTATAAATTAATAGCTTCCTATGTTGTTTCACTCAAAATAATTTCGAACAAACTCTTTTCTTAACAAATGGAGATTCATTTCATCAATATGAAGAAACCGAATATGTTTGCACTTTTTACATGGACATTTGATCTTTGGGCCATCCATATATATAGGTTAAGAACATGCATAGTGAATAAAAGCTTTAACTCCCTCAACAAACTCAGGATTAATGAAAACATCATTATTAATTGTCCATACATCCCAGATCCATCAACATTACTCATTTATGCAAAATTGTTATTAAAAAAAGTGATTTGATAGTTTGTATGCTTCATTTCCCCTAAGTTTACAATACATTTAATCTTTACTTTACAAAACATCCCCTAAGTTTTTACAAGTCTTTGACCATTTGCCCTCCAAATTGAAACCAACCTATCCCACCATATGAGTTCATCAATCACAACCAATTCCACCTTAATGATTGGATAATCACCACATTCTAACTCATATTAACCTTACAAATGAATTGTAATTCATACATCTAGCCATCAGTTATTCTGACAATATTCCAAATATGAACAGAAGTTGGACTACTTAATTGATTGACAATATATGTAAGTATATATCAGTCAAATAAAACAATATGTCAACCAATATCCTGTAAGAAGTGACATTAAGAAGTAAAAAAGTACATACATGTATTAAATCCAACACTACATCTAGTGATTACATTGAAGTTCAAGTATTCATGTTTGAATTAATCACTTATAAGTTCATTTCCAAAGTTTGAATTTAAACAAGCACTATGGTACGTGGCATTGTTATACCATATGAATCGAGAAAGCAAGTTCTCGCTGTGACTCCTAGGCTCGTAGAATTTTTCCATAGCCCTTTATTCTCATGCTACAATATTATAGAAATTCGCAAGTTAAAATCAAATCACTAAAGGAAAACTCCTTGATTGTTTAATAATTTTTTAGTAGAAGTTGAGGGGTTTATAGAAGTTATCACTAGAGGGTAAAGTTATAATTTTTAGGGGCATAAATGCTTTATTTATATGAGAAAACTAGAGATGGTTAAGGAGAAGCTCAATAAACTTAATCTTAAGTGTCACAACAACATCAGTAGGCAGTAATTAAAATAAAAGCTTAGTTGATCTATACCCAAATTAATCTTTAACAAGCACTAGTAGATGAAGCCAAACTAGATTAAGAATAAATTTCTTTATAAAATTATACTCAAGCATGAAAATTGAATTGTTCTATTTAAAGAAGAGATCAATAATTCAGTGGCTTAAAGATGGGAATAGAAATACCAACTTCTTCTATTAATTAATTCTCTTAAGTAAAAATCAATAACATTACATCTATTATAAGACAAAATGGACATACAGCACAATATTATGATGGAATTCTATAAGAAAATCACAATTATTTGACAAACACTCCAGGAACTTTTTTTAACAACCGCTTTTTTGTGTAGGCACTCTAATATTTCATTATTAATCAAATCATTAAAATTGAAGTAGAATTCTCGCTTGGGACATTCAATGATGCAGATGTAGAGAAAGCTCTCTATGAGCTTACACCAAATAAAGCCAAACTCAATACATATTTCTTTTAGAAAATTTGAAATTATACCAAGCATATGGTCATTAAAATTGTTATAGGTTTTTTAACTACAAAAGGATGTTGAAGGAACTTAAAAAGACTTTCAAAAGCCTTATTCCAAAGTTACCAAATTCTAGTTTTCTGATGGAGTTCAAGTTTATTTCATACTACAATACATTTTATAAGATCATTGCAAAGCTTCTAGCCTTAAGACTTGAGACTTTATTTGAACTAGCCATCAATCCATCACAAGGGCCTTTTATTGAAAGGAGAAAAATTACGAACGTCATTTTGTTATCTTTAAAAATTTTCAAGAATTCTAACAGAACAACTTTTTTAAGACTTGTGTAATCAAGATTGATTTTCATAAATTCTTTGAGACCATTAAATGGAACTTTATATTTAATATCTTAGGCACATTTAATTTTCCATAAAATTCATCTATTAAATTAAGTGCAGCAGTCTCCTATAGATTTTTAATTGAAAAATAAAAATTGTATTAAAATAAAGATTTTAGAAGTTACATTATAAACTAGGCCAGGTATTAACCTTTACAACAGAAAATAGGAAATGTGTATGGTCTAGATGAAGCCAGTTGGTATAGCTTCTAATAACACATGTAACCCAAACGACTAATACTCTTTCTTTGTTATCTCTTAAAGTTAAAGGGAATAAGAGCAACAACCCCTTGTGATCGTGGTTTTTTTATGTGTGCAAGTTTTAATTAGTTAACATCAATAATCCACAAGTATACGGGTCATTTGTATAGTACCTAAGATGTCGATCCCCTGAGGAGGGATAATCTAGTCCTAAAATCTAAGGCCAACACAATTTGTAAGAAATTCAAAAGATAGCAAAACTAAAACAAGAATTCAATTCAATCACGCAAATCAATCCAAGCATCAATTATAAAAATTTTAACAATTTAGTTATTCCAACATAGTCAAGAATTTACCTAAGAAAACTATCAATTGAGAGAAAGGGGAATTCACCTATCTTTAATGCTAACCTAATCAATTATGACTTATCGGATTATTGGTTCTAGACGATCTGGGGTTGATTACTCTCTCTCAATTTATAACCATTAATCCTAAATTATAAACACTAATCAAATTAGGGAAAATTGCAATTTCTTAATTAACAACCTATCCAAAACCTAATTAGATCTGAAGTTATCCAATAAACTGTCGGGAACCTATGTGAGATCTCTCTTCACACAATTACTTATTTGATTGATTTTTCATTCTTATTAAATCACTGTTAGCCTAATTTAATAATTTTTCATTCGGTTCACCCTCTCAGCTTATTATCAAATTGTACAATCACAATAAATCTAACAAACATAAAAACAATAAGATTTTATTAAATCAAAGATTAAAAGAACACAAACGTGAGTTTAGAACATCTCAACATTCACAAATCCTATCATCAAAGTGCTATTCGCAATTCTATACAACAATAAAAATGGAAAATAACAGGAAATATGATCTTGGATGGAGACAGGAGGCAACAACGTTCGAAGCTCCTAATTCGGGAAGTATGTCAATGTTGACTTCTTCTCCACTTCTTTCTTCCTTCTTCTTTTTCTTAATCTTTTAACAATTCTCTCTAGGGTTTCTCTCAAAAGTGACTGATGCAAAAAGCTCCTTCATCCTCTTTATCTTATTCTTTATATACCTTTTGTGTTATAGGCAACCTTAGGGTTTTTTCGAGGTCCGAAAGGTCCAAAAACTCCCTTGAAATATGATGTTTTTGAGTGTTTGCATGTCTACCTGATGTAGGCCACGATCATGGGCCACATTTGAGCCTTCTATCATAGTCATGGAAAATAGGCCATGATCGTGGCCCGTGTCCTAGGCTTTTGTCACGATCGTGGCATATGGGTCCCGATCGTGGGCTAACACCAGCTGTTATGCCATGATCGTAGGCTATTGTTTCGACTCGAGTGTCTCTGAAACTTCTCTATTCTTCGAGGTTGACCCTGAAAAACTAATAAACACATCAAAGTACCTCAAAAATATAATAATTAAGCATAAAGACTTATACTAACCCACAAAAACACTTAAACACAAATAATTAACTAACTAACACAATTATAACCTAAACACATACTAAATGATTGAATTAACAATTAAATCCATATCAAACTAAGCCCTAAAATATGATACAATTTACACTTATCAACATCCCCACACTTAAACGTTTGCTTTTCCTTAAGAAAACAAAATAACAAATACACAAAATCACACAACATACAGTGCAGTAATGGGACAATGGCTTAAACTTCATGAAATAAATTTAATTTTAAACATAATCATTCAAGTATATCAAATCATTAACCTGCAAAATTCGCTTGTTAGAGCTTTGAACTAAATATATGTAACAAACCACTACTAGAGTGCATATGCTCGAACATCCATAGATTTTTCGAGATTATACCCTATGGGAATGGCATGTTAGAGCAATCACATTCACTTATTAAGGCATCATACATAACACAAGTATTTAAGAAAACTAAAGCTTCCCATTTTATTTATAAACATGAACATACATTGTAGCATTACAGTACATAATCCACACATATACATTACTAACAACATCTAAGAGTTTGCTACCCTTTACAAGACATTTTACATGAAGTGGAATGTTACACCAAAATATCCTATTGTGACTCTTTAGTGTCAGTTTATCGACTTTTGAGCCATTCTTGCTCCAAAACACAAGTACTAGACTTCTACTTGATCTACTTAGGAGTTGGAACTCCTTTGAACCTGAAAAACAACATTGTAATTTTGATAAGTTTGCGAACTCAATGAGTAAACCATCATCGATGTGCTTATTCATATCATCACTCATTAACACATATATAGTACATTGTACCAAATATGTCATAAAAATGAATAATTCACATCACATCACCTACTTCAATGATTTCAACCATTCAATATTTCATCTCTGTTCAATGGGCATGCTAATTCAATTAGTCAATAAGGTATATCCATTCAATCATTTCATAAATAAGGATGCATATGTAAATGCACATATGACTCACTTCATTTTTACTTTGTTATGACTGAGTACCTATTTAACTATCACATATTTGTTGTAGATACCGGGCTTATTTTATATACTGTCCTCTACCCATTATAGATACTGGGCTCATTGATAACTGAGCCTGCAGCTCTTTGTGCACATTTATGAGCTTTAAGCTCTTTTTCACTTGGGTCACTCTGGTCACAACTCCATTATCTATTTATGCATTTTAATGTAATGAGATGCAACAATTCACATATGATGCATTCATTATTTCACATTTGATATATTCCAATAATATATCGCACTCTTCAGATCTAAGTTCGGCATTCAACATTTAATTAAGAACAAATATTTTCATATTCACATACATTTATAAAACATTTCCAATACATTCCCAAATATCATTCTCCTTGGATAATTAATGGCCTGAAATTACTCATGTAGCAATTCAATAACTGGATTTTAAACAAAGCAACTAGATTATGGCGAGAGAACATCTAGGTTGACTCACAGTATGCTCCAGAATAGTTATTGCTTTGACAATCTGGCAGTGTCTGGATGCGATCAGTCAATTTGTGCTTCTATGTCATGCAATACACATATATGTATACATTACTAACTTTTTTAATCAAATGACTACCTAATCATACAGATGTATATGTGTTATGTTTAATGTATACTCAATCGCTATTCCGAGTATGTAACGTTAGTCACAAATCTTTCTCATTCATTCATCATATCTTGTACATTACTTATTGATGATTAGATCAATGCCTGAAGACATCTCAATTACTTTAAATTTGTTCAATCATACATTTATCTATCCCTTCATAAAATTCCATACTCACACAAATTTCCAAATTCTCGTTCAATCATACCTAATGCAAGACTTATTTCCCTTGCATCACATTTGCATTCATAAGAACACCTTCATTTCTTTAACAACTTATACTTCCCAAATTCCTATACATTGATATCAAACAATTCATTACTTAATTCTATCATCAATTATCAACTTAAACTTCTTATCAAATCTGTAATCAATCAATAAAAAAACCATCTAGGTTCATTTCAAACCTTAATCAAATCCAAATACACCAAGGTAAAGTAATTGCTTCAACAATCAGACAATTGTTAAATTATACTTCATTTCCTTATCAACTTCATCACCAATTCCAACTTAAAATCATTCAGTTGATAACTCCTAAATCATAGTCTTTTATGCATCATAATTAAAATAGAACTATCATTCACCTTCATACATATAACCCTAACTTATCAGTTTTTGGAGCACTCCTAATATACCCTTTTTTTGCATAGTTACATCATCATTTACACTTCAAATCTCAACCTAAACTATCCATATAATCCATTATTTTTAAGCATAAAAAATAAAACAGAAACCATACATTCATTTATCAAATTCTAACACAACTTGAACATCGACCCTACTTATCACTCATCTCAATTTAATCATTATGAGTGTTTCTATTCTAACATTCCATAGAGATCAAAAATCACTTACTTGATTTGCCCTAATTCCACCTCAATCTTCAAGTTAACTTAATTTCCAACAAGAAAGGATACTCCAAGAATAAGATGGAGATAGAGAGGGGTTTCAACAACAAGATAAAGGGAGTAGAATATTGAAGTATCAAAGTGCAGAATTTTAGCAAAATCTCAAGGTTGTAAGGATTGTGTGAATTAGTAGTGAGAAGGGTCGAAAGGAAGATAACATGGAGAAAGAACAAGAGAAGATGCTCTTTGAAGTGTGAAAATCATGGGTGTAAGTGTGTGGAGGAGAAGGTGACACATGTCATGCCAAGTGTCATGTTAAAACCTAACCATATGTCTTCTACTTCAACTTCCATTTGGCACTCTATAATTAGTCCATTTGGATCATAATCACCAGGCCATTTGTTACCCAATTAAACCACCATTTGTCACTCATTTAATCAAGTCATGTGTCACACTATTACTAATGCCATGTGTCACTATTTCTTCGGCTTAATTAACCTAAGTTCCCATGTATTAATTTGTCTTACCAATTAATATTTCTCCTAGGGTAGATGCACATGACACTTCATCAATCACCCAATTATGACCTAAAAAATTCCAATTCATTTATTGTAGTCCATTAACCTATAATTCAAGACATGATCAATTCATAATCACGAAATCACAACATAAAAATTTAAAATCTTTTATATCTCGGAATAAATCGATTGAGTGCATAAATTATCTTTGTAATGTGTACTAAATCATAATTCAGATATGTATGTGAATATGATGCCTGCAAATGAAATGCACTTCATATATTCTTATATAATATGTCTCATATGACTTCATATAGCAGATAAATTCCTAAGTGTAGGAATGGGCTATTACAATATACATATTAATCCAGACTCAAGTGTTAAATTGTTTTCCCTTTTCAATTCCACACACACATTAATAATTCTTTAGTCATTAAGACTCTGTAACTACTCTTAAGTACGTTTTCATGAAAAGCCAAGCCATTACAAATTCGGTAGGTTTTATTCGAAACACACAATATTTCTTATTACTTATTGTGAACATGGACTTATTCTTTTTATGCAGAGGCAAACACTGGTAATGAATGCCAAATTGATTACTCAATTAAATCATGTTTTTTATTAAGCTACTTGGTTAGAACGTCATTATAGCCTTTTGACACGAAGACACACATTTGTGATGTGTATCAAACTGGTTACTCAGCTCTATCACACTCTTAAATAGCGACTAGCTCTATTCGTAACCTGAAGGCCAGTAGAATAGTTATTTATTTAAAATTAACAAACATTTTTTTATTGCCTACCTTGTTACGTTAGCTACTTGTTTCTATGAAAAAATACTACCAAAGCTACTTAAGTCGAAAGGCGTCAAATTATGAATGAATTGACAATTTAGAGGGTGACAAACTAACACTAAATCTTAATTAAGTTGCATATTTAGCCAAAGACCACAATTCATTAATTTTGTGAGCTAATGATTCTTCACAACCTAATAGACTATATTCAAAATTAAATCAATTTCAATCCATCTAAGCTATTGAAACATTCACACGATTCACAAAATGCAATCTAATAACTATCATGCAAAATTCAAATTCGATGCAAAACATATAAGCCTTCCCACACTTAAGAATTAACCTAAGAAAACTATCAATTGAGAGAAAGTAGAATTTATCTATCTTTAATGCTAACCTAAACGATTATGACTTATCGGATTATTAGTTATAGATGGTCCTAGGGCGATTACTTTCTCTCGAGTTATAACCATTAACCCTAAATTGTAAACCTTAATCAGATTATGGAAATTTCCAATTTCTTAATTAACATCCTATCCAAAACCCTAATTAGATCTAAAGTTGTCCAATAAACTATTGGGAACCTATGGAGATCTCTCTTCACACAATTACCGATTTGATTAATTTCTCATTGTTGTTAAATCACCTAACTATCGTTAGCTCAATTTAATGATTTTTCATTCGGTCACCCTCTCAATTTATTACCTAATTATACAATCAAATAAATCAATCACAATAAATCTGATAAACATAAAAACATTCAAATTTCATTAAATCAAAGATAGAAAAACCAAAGGTGAGTTTAGAACGTCTCAACATTCACAAATCCTATCATCAAACTACTATTACCAATTCTATCCAATAATAAAAATGGAAAATAACAGGAAATACGATCTTGGATGGAGACGGGAGGCAGCGATGTCGGAAGCTCTTGATCCAGGAAGTACGTCAATACGGCTTCTTCTCCATTTCTCTCTTCCTTCTTCTCTTTCTCAATCTCTCAATAATTATCTCTAGGGTTTCTCTCCAAAAATGGCTAATGCAAAAAGCTTCTTTATCTTCTTTGTCTTATTCTTTATATACCTTTTGTATTAAGGGCAGACCTAGGGTTTTTTGGGGCCTGAAAGTTTTAAAAACTTCCTCAAAACTTGACATTTTTGAGTGTTTGCACGTCTGCTCGACACAGGCCATGATTGTGGGCCACATCCAAGCCTTCTATCATGATCGAGGCAAGCAGGCCACAATTGTGGGTCGTGTCTTGGGCTTCTGTTATGATTGTGGCATATGGGTCATGATTGTGGGCTGGCTCTGGTGTTTCTTTCACAATCGTGGCCATTGTGCCACGATTATAGGCAGTTTTTTCGAATGTCTTTGAAATGTCTCTGTTCTTTGATGTTGACCTTGAAACTCTAATAAACACATCAAGGTAACTTAAAAATATAATAATTAAGCTCAAAGACTTGTACAAACCTACAAAAACACTTAAACATAAATAATTAACTAACACAATTCTAACCTAAACACATACTAAACGATTGAATTAACAATTAAATCCATATCAAACTAAGTACTAAAACATGATGCAATTCACACTTATCACCTTGGATGCTTCCATCTCCTATAACATTTCAGTAAACAGGGAGCTAAAAAGCTTATTAAAAGTGCAAAAGGATTTAGGCAAGATGATCCCATCTTTGCATAATCATTTACAATAAGCATTAATGTCCTTAATATATCACTTGGTCATATTATAAGCCAAGGAAGAAATTTCAAATATCATAATATATGGAAGATATTAAGAATATACAATCTGTCATTTATTGATGACTTGCTACTTCTATATCTGATTGATTCTAGCTTAGTGAATGCCTTAATGATAGAAATTTTGCACCTTTAAGGTACTTTCTAGTTTAATAATAAACAAGATGAGACTCATTTTTTATATCATTATAAGTTAATCATTTATCTAGCTAGTTCTCTTAACTTAGCAAGCCTCAAGAACATGAAGCCACCATTAACTTACCTGGGCATACATGTCTCATATAAAGGAAAACCTATAGACACTTTATACCTTTCATTGAAAGGATTCAAAGAAGAATCAATAATTGGTGTAATAGAAATGTTTTTTTTTCACAAGTGGAGTCTAAAATCAATCTTTAACAACCTACCAATGTAATAGTAATCACATCTTATGGTTAGGATATTTCTTAAGAAAATCAACTACCCAAGTTAAATGGAATGATGTGTGCCTACCTAAGGATGAACAAATCTTAAGAATTATTTGCATTAAAATCACAAATAGGGTTTTTATAATTAAAAGAACATAAAGAATCCTTGTTGAGAAAGAATCCTTATGAGTGAAATTATTATATGCACAATACCTAAGAAAGAAGAACTTTTAGAATCTGAGGCCAAAAACAAATATACATATCCTTAAGATAAGCAACATTATTGACAACTCTACTACATGGTTATTTTAATGATAGTTAGAGCAACATTAGGCCTCTTATTTAGAATCAATAGGCTCTCTACTCTCAGGAATACAATTCCAAATGATGCAACAATTAGACAGGCCTTATGAGACACAATAAGAGGGAATGGTTTGGTTTAAAGAGAATGTTCCAAATTATAGTCCTAACTCCTCCAACAGAGAGGACTTAATTTAATTGTAGGGTGGGAGGGAAGCTAGGAAAGCAACATATGTTCTGCTATAAGCTATAGGCGAATTAACTCTAGATGTGCAAGCAGTTCAGAGTGATGATGGTAACAGGAGCTTAAGTTAGGTTACAGAGACGTGTCAGATTTATCTGGACCTTTATAGATAAGGGGTGAACGATTGACCTAACAGAAGATGGACTAATAGAGTGAATGTCTCCCATATGTATCTTCCTGTCGTGTATGCTTGGTAGCCTTAATTTGATTCTAAGATTTACTTGTGTAATGGTTATAGTAATTGCTATCTTGTGGATTAGGGTTATGAGGCTAAGCCTGTTATATAATGTGTGACATGTCTGATGTAATCTCTAAGATATAGATCTTATGTAATTCTCGATATATTAAGGAATATTTTTCCAAAAAAATTTCACTCGAAAAAAATTATGTAGTTCATGTAAGCACCTAATAATTTCTTTCATCTTATGGTTTGCTATCATTGGGAGGCTAACCACTTTGTACACGCTAAGGGACAATTCCAACTTATCCAATTATTGTATCCTCTTCAAACAAGAACCTGAATTAATCAACTATCTTTTTTCCAGTATAACTTCTCATCTTACATATGGGAGAACATAAAATAGCTTTGTAACCTCTCAGGTTAGATTGGTTAGAAATCATTAATTGGTTCAGTCAAAGGTATAGGGTGTGCAAAGAAGGTCTCCTTACCTATAAAATTACGTTTGGAAATGTGGTTTATGCTACTTAGAGGGAAAGAAGTCAAATAATTTTCCGTGACAAGGAATTACAAAGTCAACAACTCCTTCTTCAGCTAAAATCTTGACGAGAGAGCAATTTATAACTCACAAGGTCGGTCTTTTCCGTACTAATAATATTACTGCAAGTTGGGGTATCTTCATGCTATGATCATGATTATAATTCGTATGGAGAAGTGATAGTAAAATAAGATTACTACGTATTTTAGGAGAATAACATTAATCCTTGGTATAATGGTTCTATAATATAGGTCTAAAGGTTTTTCGTGGCTAATCAAATTGAAGTGGAACGCAAGTGTAATTTAGGAATTCCTACTCATTGGAATGACCTTAAACAGCTTTAGAAAAGATGCAAAAAACAAATCTTATGACAGGCAACTCGCAGTTTCATGGAATATCCAATTGCATCTATCCAGCCAGGAGTCATCAGTTACGAGCATAAACTAATGGCATTGATGGACCATAACATGCCAAGTGCTTGCATGCAAGGCACCTAAAGCGGAAGGAGGCGGGAGATAATTTCTGGCGAGAAAGAGCTCGAAGAGGGATTTCTACAAGCTGAATGTTGTCCCGTGCATGTGTCAAGCCTATAGGAAAACAGAAAGAAGGATTAGAATTGGAGTACTAGAAAATGCTTTTGTCCTGAAATAAGTAACCGAATGGTTTTGACAGTTCTAGCTATTATTTCCTCTACGTTAGGTGGACAAGCGTTAGAGGAATAGGATGCGTGGGGGAATGTTTTCGTGTATGTAACTCAAAAGTAACCAGTTATTGGCAATGGACCACTAGGTTAGCAAGTTTTTGTGTAATTAGTGTAGTATATCTCCTATATGGCGACGTACTATACAGGGCCTGTAATTTTTCTACCAATAATAAATCATTCTCATTTAATTTTCAAGGGAAAAGACAGTAATTTATGCACAAGCAGTCTGGATATAAATTATACAATTTAAGCTTCCAATGCTTATTATTATTCTTACCTTAGAGTGAGCTTTGCTCTATTGCTACCTTCTTCTTGTAACTTATTCATAAGGTTCTTATTCAAGCGATCAATTATTTTAATTTCTTTAGAAAAATATTATAGTTAAAATTTGACATATCATGTAAAGTCTCGATCAATTCATTACATTTTGTATTACATCAATTTGTTAATGCCCTTTTTGTATTCAACATTATTAATTTTGAAAAATAATGTAAAATTTGAAATATAATGCAAGGCATGATAAAAATTCATTAAACCACTTAGTTTAATGAATTTTTAAGTATGGATTTAGTTAGTCGTCAATTAGAATTAGGTTACCGCCAATTGTATAATGTCAAAATTTTCAATAATATGACAAAAATATATTTTAGATATGTGGCTTAATAATTTATTATTCTTATACTTAATTTTATGATATAAAATCACAGTACCTATGTTAATAAAACTATAACGCTAATAAAAAATACATGTAATATTTCTTGATAACTCTTCTCTTTTACAGTATATCACTAAGGCATAATTTTCATTATTTTATTTACATTGATATTCGTCATAACAAATTATGGTGTTAATGTGATAGTTCGATGATATCTTAATCAAATCTTTTCAATTAAACCCTCCATTGTTAATAATTTTTCTAATTAATTCATTCCATTAATTCTGTTAATGGAAGTGCAAACACGAATCGCACATATGAGACGTCAATACGTCACATATGGTGATACACGTGGCATTGTCGGCTCCATGAATATAAACATATCATCCATATAAATGTCATATCAATACTTTATATCAATTTACTCACACTAACATGTATATTATTAATAAGTCCTCTAATTATCGAAGTTGGTCTAGTCTATGCAAATATGGTATGTGTGCCTGAAGTAATAATAAGTATCAATCAATTATGGAATAAAAAAGTTATTTCTACATTGGTAAGTATAAATGATATGTTATCCCAATTCTGTTATCCCAATTCTATCGTACATCTTTATTCACTTCATTTAGTTTTCATCACATATTAGTAGATTTTCATAATAAATCTACTATTAATAAATTGATTTAAAATATTAATACGACATCAATAGAAATGATTTATTAATATCACAAAGACATGATACATTCATGTAACATTTGTGACGCATTCATAGAACATTTGTGGGACACATATATATCTATATATATATTGATACTGCATAGTGACATGTCTTACATGTGCATGTTATATCATTAATATGATGCGGTAAAATGTCAAACTTCACTAATATTTAAGGACTTAATTGAAAAAAAAATAGTAAATCTTAATTGAGTATATTAGGTGTACTAAAAAAATTGTACTCCCAAAATTTTAACTATTTGCCGTCTTTGTATTTTCAAACCTAAGCCCAAACAAACTTTCAATCCTTAACCTATCATTGGCATGTTGGCAAATATTAATTAAATATCCGACCAAACGCGCCAAACTTTTAACTACCGACCGCCTTTTTATTAGCCTTTGTTTGGATTAAAGAAAACAAGAGAAAAGAAAGGAAGGGAATTGAACTTCTCTTAGTTTCCACCGTTTGGACAAAAATAAACAGAGGGAAAATGAGAGAATGGAAAAAAAATTGAGGGAAACTTGAACCAAATATATTTTCCCTCAAATTGGTGGGAAAGAAGGAGAAATCTTAAGACAAGAGAACTTTTCTCTTCTATTATTTGATAACTTACCAATATAAGTTTCAATTTCCTCCTTTAATGATTGAGGAAAACAAATAAAAGAAAAGAAGTCTCATTTCTCTTCTATTCTTTTCCCCTCTTTTTTTCCAATATTTTCTTTCCTTTCTTTTGTGCAAAATAAGGATCAAAACGAAGGCTTAGTCTCTCTCACATTTGGATCATCAAGATCAAAAACTTGCAGTTCTCTGAATTTCTCAAGCTGGCCGTTCACTCTGATGGAATGCGTCAAATCCACCGATCCCTACACTCTACTCATGACTGCTTTTTCTCTTATACCCATTTCGCACTACCTATTAACCTTTGCAAGTTTCTTCTTCTTTTTGTTTTACAACATCTTCGAGTTTCATTTCTTTGAAGATGCTTTTTCTGGGTTTCGTGGCTGTTCCGTTGGCCTAACCTACAACATACTCTCACCTATCTATGAAGGAGTCGTTTCCCAGTGTAAAGTTCTGCATGGCAGGTCTGTAAAGACGATAGCTTTTATAGGGAATCAATACATCGGTGGTTCTTGTTTTTCTTTTTGTTTGTGTGAAAGATTGAATTTTTTCTCACTTGCAGGTACTTGACAACCCCTTGGCTCTCGAGTCCTCATTTGCAAACATGCATTCTTAATTTCTTTGGGAGGCCTCCAAATTTTAGCTACAGAAGGTGATTGATAGTTCTTCTGCTTCTATCATTTCTTTTTTCATTTCGAATTAAAACATTGGAGCCTCACCCTATTTTATGCTTATTATACTTTAATCCAAATCCATTTAGGGGTTTGAAACAGACATGTAGATATAATTTGCGATCTGGTGTTTCTTTTGGTAACTTCCTGACTAGAATAGGACTCATTTAACTTGCTCTTTTATGCGTGAGGAATCTTGACCTAAGACCAGTCATTGTGATAGTTCCACTTGGGGTGGGAGAAAATTACTGTCTTTTTATTTTTTTACTTACTTTACATCAACTAATATTGGATCAAGCTAGCAAAATGAAAAATTTGAGGATTAATGGAAGAATTGATTCATTTTTGTTGATTATTATCTTTTCTTTTCTTTTTCTGGATGGAACTAGCATTAATAATATTGTGTGTTTGTTGGTATTGCCATCTTGATGAAAGAAAATGTTTCTGCTACATTCAATGTGGTTTTGATGCTTAGAGTGTATCAATGTGGTTTTGATACAGTCTTCAATCTCATTCTCCCCTTGAAGACGAGTTGAGGATGTGACCGTAAGATCTTAACCCTAGCATCATGTTGAGTACAAATCATTTTATGAAAAGATTGGAAATACGAAAAAACTTCATTCTTGGTTTTCATCAAATAAACCCACGTCAATCGAGTGCAGCAATCAATAAAAGTCACAAACCATATATGGCCAGAAAGAGAGGGAGTTTGAGTAGGACCCCAAACATTGGAGTGAATGGTCATAAAAGGAACAAAACTCTTATTATTTGATAAATGATAAGAACTTCAAGTGTGTTTACCAAGTTCACATGCTTCACAAAACAAAGAATTAGAAGAAGTTCTTTTAAACAAGTTTGGATAAAGTTTTGCCAGAACAAAAAACAAGGGATGTCCTAACCGCCTATGCCACTGTAAAATTTCCTCATTAATCACATCATTTCCAAAAGACGCTTGATGTGCAATTGTTAGGTGCTCTTCTTCCAAGACATATAAGCCATCCTGCAGTCTACCAGCTCCAATCCTTTGCCCTGTGTGACGATCCTGAAGAACACAATAGTCAGGAAAAAATTCAACTTTGCAATTAAGGTCCTTAATGATAGAACTGACAGAGAGCAAATTTATAGGAAAACAAGTTACATGAAGTACTGAAGATAGGGTAATATTGGGAGTACAGTTAACAGAACTTGTACCAGATACGGAAGTAAAAGACTCATCTGCCATTCTAACATTATCTCTGTTGTTTCCATGAGAGTATGTTAAAAATTTCTTTTGAGAGCCTGTCATATGTCTGTTAGCACCAGAGTCTATAATCCAAAGATTATCTTTAGAATTGTAGTACTTAATACCTGATTTGGCAAGGTTTGATGCACTAACTATGGAAGCAGAGTCTGTTTTTGAGAGAAGTTGTCTTAAAGCCTAAAGTTCCTCATTGGATTATCCCCCAGTTAACGATGTTTTAGACACTTTATTTCCATAAGCCAAGTCAGCCTGACCCCCTAACACTGAGCCACCTCGTTTTCCACAACTTTGATTGGGCCTTCCATGCAATTTCCAGCAAGTTTCTCGGATATGTCTTGATTTTTCACAGTAATCATAGTGTAAGTGATCCTTAGTAGATGAGGTATTTACCGGTTTCAGCTTTTCAGTAAAACTTGCTAGTAATCCTGCTTTTTCAATGATAGTTGCATGTAGCATAACATTTTGCCTACTTTCTTCTTACTGTACTAGAGAATGTGCGACTTGAATAGAACGGAAAGGATCTTTTCCAGGTATTATACCTCATATATGATCATACTCTGGGTTAAGACCTGCTTAAAAATCAAATACCTGATCTTCGTCTATCAATTTTTTGGAATCTAGCAGTGCCTTTTGAGCATTCTGCTTGAAAATCTTGATAATAGTCTAACTCCTGCCAAAACCCACATAACTCCGCAAAATGTTGTGATATAGCCATATCTCCTTGCTTCGTGTTGAGAAATATATTACGAATATAAAAAATTTGAGCTTTATTACCTATTTGAGAATAGGTCAGAGAAGCGACTTTTCATATCTTTTCTGCTGCATCAAGTAGCAAGTATGTCTAAGCAATCTCCAGCTTCATTGAATTGATGAGCCAAGACATGACGAGAGAATTTTCAGACTCCCACTGATTGTAATCAGAATTATTGACGTCAAGTCTCTTACTGGCATCATTAATATAATCCTCTAGATTTGATGAACAACAAACAAGATCTTGACTAAGTAAGATAATTAGTTCCATCAAGTTTGATGGGACTGATTTGAAGTGAAGGATTATCAGAACTAGACATAATTACCTTCTTTCCTTGCATCTTCTTTAGTGTTACTCAGGACAACCAACAAAAAAATGCCAATAGAGTAAATAGAAGCTGCTTAAACAAATGTGCTTTTGGTATATAGGCAGAAAAATTACCAAACGGATAGAAACACAAAATACACCAAGGAGAGGCAAGGAAGCAAGGGTACTGGCAGAAGGTAAGGATACGTCTGACACCAACAGAGGACTGGCAAGAGGCTGGCGACCCTGATGGAGAAAGAACAGAGACGAAATACTGGCCTGAGGATGGCACGTGGTGCTCACATGGGGCGACGACAGAGAGACTATGGGAGCGTGGCGGACATTAGGTCTTTCACAGTGGAGTCGCCAGTCACAACTGAAACAATCTAGGTGGGTGGTGAGAAAAAAAAAACACGTTGCTGTTTGGGCGAGTACACACTTAGCCAGTGAAGAATAGCCAGAAAAAAGGAACAGTCCCTAAATCAGATAGGTCTCTGATACCATGTTGAATATTGAAGATAATTTTTATTTCTTGTATATCTGTACATAAAAGCAAGGGTTTATATACAAAATTCCTAGGACTATTTAGGAAGTAATCTAGCTATTAACTCTATGAAATCTCTCAATTATAGGAGAGATTATAGGTATAACGATAACAGTATCAATGCTAATAATACAATATCAATGCTAATAATCTCTAGTCAACAAGACTATTTGCAATCCTTAGATATCATTCCTTTAATTTTTAAAAGGAAAAATTCCATGTTAAACTGACATGCATAGCTATCGTGATTTTAGTGATTTATGTTCTTACATGCATGCATATTTTAATATTAGGAGTTCATGTAATATATATTTCTTTGGGGTTGTATAACCTGCAAATAATCTTGATGTTTGGAAGTTTCTAAACCTTAGAATATGCTATTTCAGACAATTCTTTCATGCTTCTGATGGTGGAACCATTGCATTGGATTGGCTGAACAATTCGGACGGTAAGCAAAATTATTTGGGTGTTGAAGAATTGATATCTCTCTCCTGATTGCAAATAGGTAGGATTAGGGAATGGTGGAGCAAGGTGAGTTGAGATTGAGGGGGAATGATGCGTTCCCATTGTTTGCCCCTCTCCTTATAGAAAGTGGATATTAAGTAGTAACTTCTTTATTCAATCATAAAATAAAACTAGTACTTTGACTGCACAAAGAATTTTTCATTAATTAAGATATATATATCGTATATTCTACTTTTTGAAATCCGAAATACCTAGTCTTGACATTCATGGTAATGATATGGAAATTCAATAACGCACGGTCATGGCAGTTTCATGTTGTCATTGCAAAACCTACAGAAAGTATGAACTTTTCTTTTAGTTCTTTTGTTGACAGCTTGATGTATATGTCTATATGTTTTCTGCGTTTGTTGTCAATAGAAGGAGATTAATGATTTTAGTCCCCATTAAAATTGCCACATATGAAATCATCTTTGTGCTATGCATGCATATTGTGATTGGTGGGTACTGAATTTTTAGAATAACTCTGGTCATGCTGGAAATGTTTGATAAACAAGAATGAAGGTTGAGTGATATATTGTTCAGTAGTTGATGATTTATTTTAGTAAACAATGGATTTTAGGGACCTTTTGAGGATTGTGCATATTATTTGAGCTTATTATCAACAAAATGGAAAGTTGTTGCACTTTTGTTTTATAAGACATTTCAATCTAAATTTGTTTGTTTTTTGCTTTGCTTGTTTTGCAATAAACTTTGAGCTGTTTGCTTCTACCTTACAAGTTCTAGGAATCCACATCACTGTTAACTTCTCAATGTTCTCCATTCCACTTAAAGCAGAGCGTGTGTTCTATTTTGGAAGTTTTAAGAGTATCCTATTTGCTTAAAAATTTTCAACACTTGTGATAACAAAAATATTGCTAAAACAATATAAAGCTTCATTTGCTTCTTTGTATATGAACAAACATTCCATCTTCATTTCCAGATGAATATTTTTTTCTTTGTTTCTGTGTGCAAATGATTTCCTTAGTGATTAAACATTTGACTAAGGAAGATGAATCACTCTGTAGTTGCAAGTAACTCTTTGGATAAAAAGAATGCCATGTCTGAAGAGGACTCAACTCCTATCGTGGTAGTGATTCCTGGCTTAACAAGTGATTCTGCTTCTCCTGTAAGTTAAACATTTCATGTCTCTATTTGCATATTACAGCACCAATAGCCATGAAATATGATTTAGATTTTTGTATTAATTTTTTCCATTTTTGATTGAAGTAAACATTTCTTTTTCCATTTCTTTTCTCCTTAAAATACAAGCAGAACAATCCATTCACACTTGGTTATCATTTTTTGTTATAGTATATAAAACATCTTACCTTCAATGTGGCAAAATGTGGATATAATGCTGTTGTAAGCAATCATCGAGGATTGGGCGGTGTTTCACTAACTGTAAGTTGTTTGGTATGCAAAATTGATAACGTTCACAGATTTGAGAATTTTAAATAGAGATAATGTGTTGATATTCATCCAGAAGTACACTAATTTGTTTTAGGATTTGACATTTTTGTAAATTTTTCTTTGCTCATATTTCACATTCAATTGCTATGACTAATTGACAGCTTGTATGTGGACAGAATATCTCTGACCTTTAATTGCTTGATGCTTCTTATTCACGTAAAATCTTTGCATTAATGAAATTTTATTGTTAAGCTTTGCCAATTATGGTTAAAACATTTTAAATGGTTATCGAAGCATTTGAAATCTTTCTTCCCAATAGCAAGCATGAAACAGCTAGGCTACATTTTTTCTACTCATGTTTCTGAAACAGAATCTCAGCTCAAATGTATACTATTCTTTATTGTTGCATACTGGGATAGCTAACAACCACTGACATGTAAGAGATGATTTTTACAGAAATTTTGCATTTTCAAAAAATTTTGTGTTGTGAGATAGGATATAACTTCACCTGTTAACATTTGACGTCTAATAAAGCTTGTGCTAAGTTTTAGCTTAGCATGACTTACCCCAGGAAATTTAAATTTAGACTTACTGGGTTTCAAGAAATTATCTTAAGTTTGCTAACTGGAAACATGCATGCATAGCCTAGATGCTAACAGAGCCTGCATCTAGTCTTTCCCTTCTGAACAAGATAGTCTTTTCATTCCTGAAAAGATATTGAACTTCTAAAGCACTTCTGCCACAGTCTGATTGGTTTTACAATGCTGGATGGACTGAAGACATACGGGTTGTCATTGATTATCTCCATGATGAGTACCCCCGGGCTCCTCTTTTTGTTGTTGGGACCAGCATTGGTGCCAATATACTGGTACTTTTATATGGTTTATTTGATGAGGCTGATGTTTACTTCAAGTCTACCAATTGTTTTCATGATATATTATATCGTCCCTCTGTTCACATGCAATGTTGCAGAGCCTTTGTTGTGATTAATTGCTAGGTGTGGAAATTTTCTACAGATTTTTGCTCTTTCTTTGATTTTAAGTTACAAAGAATGAACTCTGAGCAGGGATTAGTTTATGTTAAGAAATAAATTCTAAGAAAACAGGAAATATAGAAGAAACAATAAGAGAAACACATATGCATATACACACACAGAGTGATTAAATAGAAACACACATGTTTAATTTTGACTTAATCACTTAAAAGCATGACAAACCTACATTGACTATTTTTAGCTAAATTTATATGGTATTATGTTCTTTTAGATCAAATTATCCTTAGTTTCTAATAATTGCTAAAAGCATATTGTCTCTTCCTGTGCCTTCCAAAGATATTTAACATATATTCCAAGTGTTAAGAAAAGGTCCTCATGTGAAACCCTCCCAAGAATTCTTGACATTGTTAAAGTGCAAGACTTGTGACATGACTTAATGTGTAATCCTAAGCATAATTGACATAAACTATTTTATTGTAAGATGCTAGTTTTGCTCGACAGAACCCTCATTTCCTCAAATATTATACTATAAACATGTAAACCAAGATGTTCTGTAACTGATTAGAAATATCAAATTATCATGAAAAAGTTGTTAAGATTGTGACATTTTAAACTGACTACTTCTTGCTTAGTTGTTTTCCACCATCTTGTTTTCATGTAAAAAAATTTGATTTGCTTGGTTTAGTAATGTTTGACGAAGAATTGAAAATGCCTTTTGTCCATTCCAGCAAGTAACATCTTTCTTTCTTTAGCATGCCACTTCCCTGCAGACAAAAATTCTGTTCCCATTCAGATCCAACCTCAAATGCTGATGTGCTGATGCTTGTTTCCATGGTTTCATATGGATTATTTCTTTCAGGTAAAGTATCTTGGGGAGATTAAGGAGAGGACTCCTGTTGCAGGGGCTGTGGCAATTTGCAACCCTTGGGATCTTTTGGTTAGTATTTTACGTTATAACTTACAACTCTAACATGATATGTCTCCTATCCAATGCCAAGACTTTTCTTGTAAAGGAAAATCCCTTCATTACCATCTTTCAAAAGCAAAAACATATTGTAATATCTCACTGCAAGAATAGTCATCATGATTCTGATGGACACTGGCTGGGAATTGTTCTTGAAATTATAACTTTCATTTACAAAGCAAGCTCATCACCGTTACCTTTTCTTGAAAATTTCTCGCACTTAAATGCATTCAACTCCTTATTTCAGAAATGACTATGCTAGTATCCATGATCATTTATTGGTGAAGTCAAATGGCCTTTAGTATGCTCTTTGACTTCTATGCTTGTAGATTGGAGACAGGTTCATAACCCGTAAACTCATGCAGAGATTATATGATAGAGCTCTTACAATTGGCCTTCAAGGCTATGCGCAGTTGTAAGTGCTGTGAAGACAGACTTAAATGCTTCAGTCAAATGGTTATTAAATTTATTTTTTGGATTTAGTGAATGCTGTAGCATAAGGATAGGTTTTTGTTTCTCAATGACGAATTACAAGACTTGTTTGAGACCCCAATTTCATATAACAAGAGACCCAATTGCCTTTGTAGACATGAGCCTCAATATTCACGACTTGCTAATTGGGAAGGTATTAAAAAGGTTAGTTTCTTCTCTATGCCACAGCAAATTAGTTTTCTCGGAGAATGAAATATGAACAACAAATAAAGCAGTGGATGTTCAAGAACTTTTATACGCAGCTCTGATTTCAATCTTAAAGTGCAATTTTAAGTTTACAAGCATGTTATACTCATAAATGATCATTTTTTTCTTTTTGATACTCATAAATAATCTTAACAGCGTAACCTCAGGATAATAGCTGGTCCATTGTGATTGTTGTATGCATATCCCTTATTGGAACATCAAAGGTCTTTTAACAGTTTATATAGGATTTAGATCTTGTATTATATGCTCCTATATTGCAGATTCTGATCATGACTTGGAATTTGAGCAATTGGTGAACATGAACTCGATTCTGTTTTCTCTACTTACTGGGGGGAATGGTTGAAAGGAAAATGTAGCCCGGTTCCTTTTGGGCATTGATATAACAACGCAAATGTTGTATTAATTGCATGGCTGACAACACTTTCTGATTTTGCTTGTCTTTTGCAAGTCACGTTCTATAAGAGATTTCGATAATCATGCAACCTGCCTTGTGGGAAATTTTGAGGTGCTCGATATTACATATTTTAATTTATTTTCTTTTTCTTACTTTTATTTTATTTTCTAACTGGAAGAACTGTTGGTTTCTCAGACTGTCGACACATACTACAGGCGCTGTAGCAGTTCATATTATGTAGGAAAAGTGTCTGTGCCACTCCTCTGCCTCAGTACTTTGGATGACCCAGTCTGTACAAAGGAAGCAATCCCTTGGGATGAATGCAGGTGGAGCTGCATTACCATTCTATTGAATGGCTGTATCAATGTCCTTGCATAACCATTTTCTTGTGTTATTTGATGACCTAATTTGACATAATGTTAGAGTGTAAACTGTGGATATTTACATGTGCACTATATGCTTTCTTTTCTTTTTATAGATCAAACCCGAATGTCGTGTTGGCAACGCTTAAACATGGAGGGCATCTGGCACTTTTTGAAGGGTTATCAGGATCGAGTTTATGGTACTTTGCTGTTCTTTTGCTAGTGGCTAAATTTGTCATTGGGTCTAGAACTGAGTCAATTGAACACTGAATGCAATTCTAGCTGTATTGCTTGCAATTATTCATTCTTGATGGGATTTAAATGCTCTCATTATCAATATTGAGATCGTTTGGAAAGATAAGATGGCTAGGTTTGTGTTCTTAAAACAGACTGCTCCTCATTTGCATTCTCTGTCTCCTGGTTTGCAGGTGGGTTAGGGCCTCTATTGAATTTCTTGGTGTCCTACACTCCAGTCCTTTCATGCACGTAAAGAAGGTATGAACTTTATGATTGTTCAACTAAAGTTGTATCAGTCAAGTATACTATGTATGGATACAATGTGATTTAATTTACAAAGTCTTCCGTCGTAACATTACTAAAGAGTTTGATATTGCAGACCCAGGAAAGCGGCCAACCCTCGATAATGGAATCCTCAATTGATCAGGGCCCATATCTAAATATTGCGGGAGATGGATTTGTTGCTGCAGTGGAATGTGACCAAAAAGGAGATGATATAGTCAAAGACCTCGTTAGAGATTCACGCAAGCTTCACAACGACATGCTATCAGATATAGAAAAAGAGGAGCATATTTCACAACACAACTCCGACAGCATCAAACGGACTTCACAAACTGATGATCAAGCATCAAAGTTTCAGGAGATAACTGCTCCTCTCAAAAGATGCTTAAATCATATTTCTCGACAAAATGGAATATCAATTAGGCTACTTGCTTTAATTGCTATCGTAACAAGTTGGCCAATGTTGGAACCAATCTTTAGTTTTATTATAGGGAAGAAGCTTAAAAACGTCTTGATCCCAGCTTTGCTAAGAAGATAATCCTCTTGATTGTGAAAATTGTTTGGCTTTCATATGTTTTTGAAACACAAATAATAATAATATTATTATTTTATTACGAACAGAAAAGCAAAACCAAAATGTAAAATTTTGATTCTTCCTTCTTTTTTTGAAAAAAGGAATTAATTTCATTAACAAAAAATGGAATTACATCCCAAAATGAACTTAAGGGGAGACCCTTCAACATGAGAGAAAAATTTAGTAGATATGCCCAACAATAGTCGATGATTATAATACAAATACAAATGTTAAATATTCAAAGAGCATAGCAAGTTGGAGCTACCATTTGGAAGTAGTTTCATTGGTAATGCTGTCGCCTGCAACCAAATTCTAAAAAAATCACTTATGTTAATACAAATTAATGTAATAGCGGTAAACGGATATCGTTCCCACAAAGAATCT
>JANSVA010000216.1:14407545-14456860 GCA_025504915.1 Erythroxylum reticulatum | reverse complement strand
CTTTTCATATAGCCATTTTAAAGATAAATGAAGAGAGTCTCATTTATTGGTTGCTTTATGATTGATTAATGAAAGAACTGAATTGGATGCCTCTCTCTTCTTCCATTCCATGCATAACCGAATTTGATAGTGTACGAAAGTTTTCTTGCAAGTTTTTTAGAGTCTCTCTCCTTTCATGCAAGGTTGAACCGAAATTACCAAGTGAAAGAGTCTAATTTTTGGTTCATCTTCTTTTAAGAAAATCGCCTCCAAACATTTCTTCTCCATTCCCACCAAAGGATTTTGTTAACCTAGTTTTCCTTAAAGAACAAGAGGTAAATCAAATTGTTTGAGGATACAAAAACAAGAAGAAGATAGATTACTAAAGGAAAAGATTCAAAAGCAAAGTATTTGAATACAAGAAGAAGGAGAGGATAGCGCAACGAGGATTTAAAGCTGTAGCAATGGAGTCGGTAATACTCTTCATCTTGTTTATGTATTTATTATCCTTATACCATATCATGTATGATTGGCATGATGATTTGGATTTGTTGCTTCCGCTGGAAAATAATTTTTTAAAAGTTTTGAAATCTACCGTTTCTCCAATTATAGCATGCTTTCTTTTTTTGATCCAACAGTTAACAATGCCCTTGATAGTATTATGGTATTGAAGATTAAAGTGTTCCAAGAAAAATTGTATCAATTAGTGATTAATGTAAAGAGAATTTTGAGGAATTATAGCACCAATATTAATTATATTATCTGGATTTGGAGATTTTGTAGTATACAATGGTGCTTGTACAAGAGATTAGGATAAAATACAATGCAGCTTAATAAAGTGATTTTAGATGCGTGGAGACATTAGATATATATACAGAAACATTTCAGAATCTATAGAAATCATTAAAGTTTGAGGTCATTATAAAGTTTGAAAGAACTGAAAGTAAGGCTGGGACAATGAATAGAGTTACTTAAAGATTTTGATTCTGTAAATGGGTAATTCATAGCAAAGCTGGTGTTGTAATTTGATGTATTGAACAGAAAATTCAAGAACGAAATAGCACGAATTTCAATATTTTGGTTACAAAACCAAGTGCAATAAAGAGCACAGAATGTCGAGTTGAATGTAGGGCAAAATGAAGTATTATTAATTACATTGAAGTTTAAGACCAGCTTCATGTGAAAAGATTAGCAAAGCCCAAATTGGCGATCCATAATTTGTAAATTTTATTGAGGAATTAAAAATGAATAGGAAATTTGAGTTCGAATAGGAAAAATGTTACTGTGTGATTGAAATAAGAAGAATGTGTACCCAATAAAAATGATTGAGCAAAGAGACTACTAGAGAAAGCAAATATCAACCTCAGCTATACATCCTAGTAGGAATGTGCCGAAATAACATTTAAAAATATAGAATCAAGTCACTAAATGTTTGGATTATCAACAGTCCTAACTGTTGGAGATATGCTTAAAGCTTATATGTTTGTCTAATTGATTACAGGCATAACAATCGTTATCATAATGCTATCATTAGAATACTGTATAAGGAGTTATACGTCATAAAGGGGTTGTTCACCCTTACATTGAAATGAAGAGGGCCTAAAAATGGTTAAAGGACAGAATTGATTTGAGATACTATTGACAAGTGAAATGAATATGTAATAGGAGTTAAGTGATTCAATAAAGATAAATAAGTTAAGTGGATCAACACTGGATATATGGAATATAGGGAGACAGACGTAAGAGTTAATGGTATTAACACTGAAGAGAAGCGAAAAGATGAATTGTCTATAAGAGTATCACCTTTCCAAGGTGTGCTTACATTAAGTACAAGATGTTCTTAGATTAGGAAAAAGGATAGACTAAGCTTGAATTGTATTGGGCCACATGAAATTATTAAGAGCATAAGACCATTAACATATAAGTTTGTAGTACCAACAAAGATGTTTCATATTCATATGTGTGATATGCGAGTATGCTAAGAAATATTAATATGATCTAACAAAGATGTATTGTCGGCACATGAAGTGAAAATTGTGAGTAATCTAAGATATATATTGAGGAACTAGTTAAGAAAGTGAATAATTAAATAAGGGATTGATAGACTAAGTGGTACCATTGACTATAGTTTAGTGAAGGAAAATATTCAATGTGATGATGTTAAATGGGAAATGGAGGAGTAGATAAAGGAAATATGCCCCTGCCTCCTTGATCAGTCAGATAACAATTTCGAGGACGAAATTTATTAAGGGGGAGAAATGTAACATCCCGTTATGCATATTAAGGCTAAAATTGTAAATGTGAGAGATTCACAAAGAGATTAGAAATGTGTTTCATGATCATGCATTATGTGATACACTCATACACATGAAGATTAAATTGTTGCACATAAAAATGATTGTATATGCATTTATTGACATTTTAGGTATAGTTGTTTATAAATGTAAGTATATTGAGAAATGTTGGCCCCCAAAATTTTCTTCTTGATGAATAAGTATAACTTACATTAATTATGAGGTCCTTATGAAATTTTGCAGAAATTAATTATTATGTTAATCTTGGAAAGGTTATCTGATATAGGTTGATTGAATTAAAGTGTAAAGGTTATAAGAATGTTCAAGGGGTGATTTTGGCAAGACACTTAACGTTAAAAGAATATAAGCCTATAAGGAAAGGTAAAAAGGGGCTTTTGGGCTCATTGAGGGTAGAAATGGAAGAAAAAAATGTAGTCTTGCTTTTTAAGGAGGGGGAAAACGTGAATTGAAAGAAAAACAAAGAGAGAGTGTTATGAAGAAGAGAAAGAAATACGAAGAGAAGAAGAGAAGGAGAGAAAGAAGAGAAAACAAGCTAAGGTGGAATTTTCTTAGCCTTTAAGAAAGATTTTGAGGTTGTTAAGAATGGAAAAAGGTAGAGGAAGATGAGAGCTTCCATTAGAGCTAAGAAACTCTTTATTTGGTGAAGAATCAATGTAAGATCATTTTAAATCTTTTGGATTTCTGGAAGGGTTTTAGTTCATGGAGTCAGAAAATACACGTTTTTAAGTATTCTAGAACCAATTTTAGTGATTGTGCTTCGTGGGATTTTCAATTGGAAACCCAGTTGAGTTCAGATTTGAGAGTTTAATGAAGTCAATTTGGTAGCTGAATTGTTAGGCTCAGGACATTCCAAATTTGCACAGTGCAAATTCTTAAGTCTTCCATAGGGGTAAATTTTGTATTCTGACTTCAAGAGAAAAACTGTATTAATCTAGGTTATTCTGACTTCAGGAGAAAAACTGTATTAATCTAGGTTGAATTAGACAAAGTTGTCTCCTAGAAAGTTGTAGCTTATCCTTCTAACTTTCCAACAGTATATAGTATGAAATTTTTGGACATCGGAGTTGAAAGTTATGATCCTTATAAATAGAGATCCTCAAGACTATAGACTGTATCTTCTAGCGATGACATGTATCTTCTATGATGACGCATATCTTCTGGTGATAAAATGTATCTTTTGTGATGACATGTATCTTCTGGTGATGACGTGTATCTTCAAGGTACTATTTATCTTACATCTTTTGGTCCAATTTTGAGCCTATAGATGACCGAATCTATCTTTAAGGTCTTCATAAAAGTTGTAGATCTTGAAGTCCTCTTTCAAACCATCTAAGGATGACCTTGATCTGATATCTCTAGAGAAAGTTATGCAAAATGTTAAACATCTTCTGTGTATTGTTCATAAACTTCTTCTGGGTACTGTTCATCTAACACCGTCTTGTCCACTTCTGACCTTTTAGATGACAAAATATTACTTAATGTCTCACAAACATTGTAGATCTTGAAGTCCTCTTTGAAACCGTCCTAAGATGACCTTAATTTGACATCTATGGAGAAAGTTATGCCAATTGTCCCAAAACAAGTTCAATATGATTGAGGACAAAATCTTGTTTGATTCTTTCAGCCATAACTTTGTTATCTGACCTCCAAATGAAGTGATCCTTGAGCCAATAACTTCCTAACACATTATTATATGTCTCCACTAAAATTGGTAGTATTTCGAATTGATTGAAAAATGTTTGATTGAAGTAAAGTGAGGGAATTTGTTGGAATAGTATGAACTGATGTTATTTTACTGAACATACTTTGACATTTTGAATATATTTGGATCTGTAGGGTTTCAATTGAGATGATTTTTAATGTGAAGTAAACTAGAGATGTAGTTTTACAAATTATATAAGAACTTGAATTCTGATTCAGCCTCTAAGATATTCAATTTTTGGATGGAAGTTGTGCATAGTATACTATTTTAGAGTGAGAACAGTCTGAAAATGTTTGAAGTATAACTTTCAAATTACTAAACCAAATTGAATGATTGTGGCTTCATTAGAAGCTTAAGACAATAGGTAACACTTTTCTAGTATAAAGTGTTACCAAATTACTTTATTTACTGATTAGAATGGTCACAGAAAATTAACTAAAAGGTCTAGATTTTTGGAAGTGACATAGGACTGAAATGAAAATTTGGAAAATGTTTGATCTTGTAATGTTGGAATCGCATTAGTGAATGAATTGTTGATATCAAAGTACAAAAAGAATATGTTTAATGGGAATAGATATATTCATAAGATTTAAGTTTTGATTTAAGAAAAGGAGTAAAGTGTATCTAGTAAAAGTGATTGAGAAATGGGTTATTATGAGAGCAAAGAATGATAAAAAATGACAAGTAATTGAGTTGTAAACTAAGAATGTGAAATTTGATAATATACCCAGCATTGTCATTAAGCATGCATTGTACATTATCTATATGCATATATGTAAAACTGAATGTTTATGTGATTGTGCAATTATTAATGTGTGTGCCACGTGCATATTGCATAGTTGTGATGTGCAGGTTAAACGTTCACATTCAGACATTTTCAGATCATGGAAGCTAATGCTAATTTAGAGCATACTGTGAGTAGACCTAGATGGTTTTACTCTATTGTTTGTTTTGTTTATATTATGAATTGAATAATTATGCATTGTGAATGTGAACTGAATTGGGTTGATTTTTGGACAGAAGGTCCGATGATTGTGAAATGTGAATGAAATATTGAAGTACTCATTGAATGTGAATTGGATGGAATAACTATTTTCTCAACTTAAATGTTGAATGCCAGAATAAGGTTCGATGATAATGTGAATGAGGATGTGATAGTGAATATGATTATGTGATATTGAGCACTTTCAATTGACTAAATATATGTGATGCATTTAATTACATGAATGCATAAAAGATAAAGGCAGTTATGACCGGAGTAGCCACTGAAAAAGATCTTAATGCTCAACATGTGAAAAAGAGCCTAGAACTCAGAAAATATATATAAGAGTCAAAGGCTCACTATGAAAAATGAGCCTGTATCCCCAACGGATATGGGACAGTTATCAATGATCCCGATATAGGATGGTTATCAATGAGCCCGATATGGGACAGTTATCAATAAGCTCGATATGGGACAGCTATCAATGAGCCCGGTATCCAAAATGGATATGGGACAGTTAGGCACTCGGTCACAATAAAGTTGTAAATTGAAAGTGAGTCTCATGTGCACTATATATGCATGATGTGAATAATTGTAATGTGTTGAATGTGAAATTTGAAATGAATGATCAAGTGATATATGGTTAAGTGAATGTGTAATGTATGGGACTTGATTTGATGAATTGATGAATTGTACGTGTTATGTGATTGAGTGAGTCATTGAGGATGGTCACTCATTGAGTTTGCAAAAACTCACCCAAAATTTTGCAATATTTTGCAGGCTCAGAAGAGTACCCCATTAGGCAAACGAGAGTATAGCCACTGCATATAAATGAAAGATAGAGGTCGGGATGAATTTGCACTTGCATTTGTATTTTCTTATTTTTCTATCGAATTGTGTCTTCTACAATTGTTGTAACTTGTGTATTTGAACATTTCTGCTTGTAATAACTTTCCAAGTTGGAAAGGTTTGTAAATGACTTTGAAATGTAATGAAATTTTAACTATAAGTATTTTTATATTTGTAAAGGGCCCAAATGACTATTGAAATTATGATGATTGTATTATTGTGATTGAAAATATTTATGAAATAAAATTGGGCCCAATTTGATAATTGATTTCCGCATACGATTGTACTTCAAAAAAATTGGTAAGAAATTTTACTGACTGACTGTGTTAGTATGTCACCCTCACGGGGCATGTACTCAGATATCACTCAGGATGTCGGGTACGTGTCTTGCAGGAGTGAGGTGTTAGAAGAAGCTTCTTATCACGACTTAGGTACATCTCTGGAAGATTTGTTTAATATTATGACTACTAAAAATATTCAATTTCAACAAAGTGTACAGGAGTTCCAGTAGGATGTAAGGCTATTTTCACAAGATACAGGGTTTAGTGTCTAATATTTAGAAAACTAACAAAACTCAGGTAATTCTCTGAAGGAATTAGTTGATATTTATTATTGCTAATACTTTGCGATTACAATAGGACGAGAAGCAATTCCAGTAAGAAACAAGTTATAGGATCCAAACCTTGGTAAGCCAGAGAGGTTAGTTAATGGAAGCTCTCGACTGCCTAGCATCACAAGGTGAAGAAATGTAACTTTCTCAACTTAGGTGTACCCAAGGGACGTTAGCACAAAGGCCTTATATAGTGAAGAGGAGCTTGAGAATCTTGAGTGGACTGCTTAAAGAATTGCTTGTGTGGAAGAAGTGGAGGAGGAGCTTGAAGTAGAAAAGGATATATCTTTTAGCTCAGAGGTAAATACTGAGTTCCAATTTTTGTTATGATGGACTCTTTACCTTTTCCTAACATGTTAGAGAAATTAACCTAGGAGGAACAATGTGAAAAGATATTTGAGATATTCCAAGAGTGTAAGGACTCAGTAAAGATTAAGAATCCAAAGCTAGAGCATACAATGAATGTGTATGATTATCAACCAAGACCCTATCCTGAGCTACCATATGTGGAGATAGCTCAAACTATAATACCTGAAGATCATAATTTGATAACGTGAGGAGAGTATGGAGTCGAACCATTGACCCTGAACAAAGGCATTTCTTGGGAGGCTACCTAAGGGAAGTTAAATTCTTTTTTTTTTAATTTTGCATTTGTTTCTTATATGCATATGTGTTTTGAGTTTGTTTGTTTGTTTTTACTTATTTTTAGTTTTCAAGCAAATGAAAGAAAGAATAAAACAACCAAAACAATCATTTTCTCGTTTTTTTGTTGCTTCTAGGACTATATAATTATAATTAAAGAATGAATTGATTAGATAATTTCATGGTAACTTGAGCATGTACTTTTACTTTATTGATTAATCGATGTGCATTATCTTTAAAAGAGTAGTGACTAGTAGTAGACAAAGCCAGTGAGATTTTGAGCCTTATTAGATTGACACATCGATATCAGTCTTATTGTCTTTTGATAATGTGTGACTTTTATGATATGTACATCTTGATTTCCCTTGAATTTCTATTTGAGGCCGCATTGTTATTACATATAATATGGAAATGATTAGACATTCTTTGCTTTTCTGAAATACTGTTGATTGCAAAAACAATTAATTGTTTTATGCTAAAAATTGCAAGTATGCGAGATGTTACTTGTAACAAGTTATTGTACACAAGTTATTGTGTACAATGAGAGTTGACGACTAGTAGACCTATAAATAACAAGTTATTGATTTATTAGGAAGAGATTTCAATAGATCAATACACTAACTATAGGATAGCTTCATACGTAGTTGAATGCTTAGGAAAGGCTTTGCACATCAAGAAATCCCAAAGTTAATTATAATTTATTTAACTAGTGGTATTTAGTTACACTTTGAGAGAGGGTAGCTAGAATTTTAAGAAATATTGGGTCCAGTGTAAATTGAATCAATTAATCAAAGGGGAGCTAATAGGGATAATGATAAATCCTAATGTTTAATCTTGATTTTCTCCAAGTCTTAGTTTACGATTTTGGTTTGGGTTACGTTGTTTCCTTTTGCTTTTATCTTGTCTTTATTTTACTTATCTTTTATAATTTGATTTAAACAATTTCTTAAACAAAGAAAAACTTAAATTAATTGGTGCATAAGGACAATCCTCATGGGATCGATATCTGTTTTTAACTACAAATACAATATGTATACTTGTAGTTTTGAGTAGAAGACTAGTAGTGTGTTTTGCATTGAACAAAATTTTGATGCCATTGTCGGGGATTGATTGTTTAACATCTTGTTTAGTTTGAGTTACTTTGATTTAAGAGTTTTTGAAACTTTTCCTTGTGTCTTTGCAGCTGCATGAACACAAGAAACACGCGAAGGACTATTAAATTTATTAAGGAAGAGTTATGTGCTTAATTGTTTTTAATAAAACTGCAAGCAATAAGTGTTCTACTAAAGAAATTTTCTTTCTTTGGTGTATAGATCACAAAGTTAAAATAAATCCCCCATATCGAATTTTTAGGTTTGTTTCAAGTTGCGTTAATAAGAAAAGCTCATATTTTGGTATAGATTATATTGTCACTGCTTTGGGTTTGTTTTATCATCTTGGTGTGGATACTATACGTACTGCTAATTGTGATGTGTTTGACATATGATATTTAAGATGCTCTAAAATTTTAGAGCTCCATTCTATAGAGCTTCAAAATCCTCAGACGCGTACTACTATCAAGAACAGGAAGGGTAAGAATGCAGCCATGTCGCAATCATCCCCCTCTCAGGCACCACCAAAGCCTTAAGAAGAAGTAGTCGAAGAGGAACCAACAGCAGCAGCAGATGTTGATCAGTTTTAGAAATTTCTTAATTAGATGGTTGCAAATCAGTAACAAATGATGCTGCAAATCAATGAGCTTGGCAACCAAGTGCGACAAGTACACAAGGAGCAACGATATATCAAGAAGAAGTTCCTAAAGTTCTTTTAGAAACAAAACATTGAAGTCCCTTCTCCTACACTCTCACCACCTCAATCTCCATAAGCTTTCTTACCCTTCACTTTTTATATTGTTTTATTTACTTTATTAGTTGTGTTACTTGTTTGTGTGATTGATGCTGTGTTTGATGTTGTGATTTCATTTTGTGGTTGCCTTGTCATATTGAGGAAAATGTGTTGTCCAAGTGTGGGGAGGTGACATTTGCCTTATTAATTATATAGTTTAAAATTCTTTTATTTACTATTTGCATTTTGTTAATTAGGGTGCACATTTTAGGCATATTAGGTTGATGTTTGATGTTGATGTGTTTTATGTTAAGCAATGGAATCACATTTGAATTATATTGAGTTGTTTTGCCATGACATTCTGTCATGCTAGTTGGAATAAGATTGAATGCATGCTTGAACTTGAATTAGGCTACTTGAGTAGAGAGTGAATCATGTTGAGTGATGAAAAGTAATTGGTTGCATAAGCTTACTTAAAATGTGACACTTCAGCAATGAGGTAGTGTAGAGATGCACAATGAATTTTCATTTGAGCCAACGTGAGGATTGAGCCTATATGACTTCATCTATAGTAATCTTATTTCTTTGAGTGTGTGATGCCTCCTTAGGTTGCTACCTTCAGAACTTGCTTTGAATTAGTTTGAATCTACTGGATGGATTTTTAATAGAAATGATTAAGGCCCTTTTTGTGATAACCTTAGCTTAAATGACATGCCCTTTTGTTATCCCTTACTACCCCTATTGAGCCTTAACCCTTTTGTTTCTTAAAAATACCTAATATTTCAAAACCCAAAACCTACCCATTCACAAGTTTAGTAAAGTATTAAGTGATGCACTAGTTTGGGATTTTTGGTATAATTTTTTCTTTCCGAGATGAGTTGAGTTATACTTATACTCTTCAATGACATTATATCTAATTACTATTTTGATTGTTTAAAAAAAGAGTAGGAAAAGGGAAGAGCATTTTAGTAGGATCGATAAGTGTGGGGTAGTAGTATATTTACACTTGTAAATCTCAAAATATGTTTTGTATCCCTTTGTTCACTTATTACTTTAAGCATACTTATGTTAAATCCTTTACCTCTTTATACCCACCTTAACCCTTACAACATTACAACCCAAAATAGGTCCTTTTGATCTATTTATGCATGTAATCATTCTAGAGGAGAATTGGTGTATTAGCAAGACTATGGTAATGTAGTTTCCTATAGGGAGCTTAAGCAAAATACTAACCATAAAACACTTGAGAGAAATGAGTGAAACTGTGAGCAAGATTCATTTTACGTTTATACTTATCTTTGAGTGATGATGCCATAAATTGAGTTTGTTTATGTACACTAATGAAAAGTATTCATGATATGTGTAATAGCTTGATACTTGAATTGGCTAAACTTAGAGGGATTGCATGCTTTGATTTTTGTGAAAATGAAGTGATAGAATTGATTGGTTGTGTTTGACTTTTCTTGAGTACAAGCAAAGATTTAAGTAGGGAAGTTTATAGTTGTGCATTAGTATATGTTTTTCTAAGTAGTGGATATTTGTTTCTTGCATGATAAGTTAGTATTATTGTGATTTAGGACTTATTTTGTGTGTTTTTGTTTAGATTGATCTTCATGGTTGTTCTTTTGTGTTTGATATTGGTTCAAGGTAGGAATTGATTGTTTTGGTGTAGGAATGGAGGGTGGACACCTTTCTGATTGAGATAGGGACCAAGAGGAGAGAAGAGAAGTGGAGCTGCTAAAAAATAAGTACCCACGACTGTGGAAAAGGGAATGTTTTCCATGATCGTGGGAAATCTATGGAGAAAGTTTTTGTCAAGATAACCCACGATTGTAGGAAGCATAAGTATGATTCCCAAGATAATGGGAATTAGAAGTCGAAGAGATATGCGAGTTTCTTGTATTGTTTTAGGTTTTCATGACTTTATAAGGGGGAGAATCCCGATAGTCATTATAGAGTTGTGGAACTTGCTTCCTGGAGCCAAAAGACAAATTGAGAGCCCAGAGATAGGTAGAGATTCAAGTTTTCATTCCTGATTGGGCAAAGAGCACCCCGTCATCTAGATTTTCTAGCTTCGTGCAAAGAAGAGGAGGAGCTACCTCGATTAGTTTTATTTCATTTTTTTTCTCTTCTAACATATCTATTATAGATTATTTGATTGTTGGGGATGCTAAGGATATTTTAATTGGCTAAAACAATCTTCAGGGTTTGTTGTTTGAACTATTTGTGAACGTTTGATTATTGATTAAATGATATACATGTTTGTGTTATATATTGTGCTTAAACCTTGCAATAAATCGAGAGAGTGATCTTGGTAATCTGTGTTAACTATACACCGAGATTTGAAGATTAATAAACCTATAAATAACAAGTTATTGATTTATTAGGAAGAGATTTGAATGATCAATACACTACCTATATGATAGCTTCATACCTAGTTAAATGCTTAGGAAAGGCTTTGCACATCGAGAGATCCCAAAGTTAATTCTAATTTACTTAACTAGTGGTATTTAGTTACACCTTGAGAGAGGGTAGCAAGAATTTTAGGGAATCTTAGGTCAAGCATAAATTGAATCAATTAATTAAAGGGGAGAAAATAGGGATAATGACAAGTCCTAATGTTTAATCTTGATTTTCTCC
Organism: Erythroxylum reticulatum; assembly: GCA_025504915.1. Lineage (NCBI taxonomy): Eukaryota > Viridiplantae > Streptophyta > Magnoliopsida > Malpighiales > Erythroxylaceae > Erythroxylum > Erythroxylum reticulatum. The sequence goes on along the minus strand of JANSVA010000216.1, from coordinate 14,445,317 downwards.
TAGTCTTAGTTTATGATTTTGGTTTGGGATGCATTTTTTCCTTTCACTTTTAGTTTGTCTTTATTTTACTTATCTTTTTAAATTTGATTGAAACAATTTCTTTAGAAAAGAACAACTTGAATTTATTGGTGCCTAAGCACAATCCTCCTGGGATTGATATAGGCTTTCAACTACAAGTGCGATCCTTATATTTGCGATTTCAAGCGTAAGACTAGTAGTGTGTTTTGCATTCAATAGCAAGCTATGAGCTGGCCCAATCTGACCTGTAGTTTGGGTGTTACTTCTAAAATGATGTTGTTTTGGAAGTTTTTTTAAAAACCTGACCTGCCAATAGCCCGGCTAGCTATAAGATCGGCCACAAGCCGGTAAACCTGTTGTCGGGTAGGGCCGAATCATGTACTGTCCCATCCTGGCCTGAGGTTAGGTCGAGTTGGGCTGGGCTAGGAACAGCTCGGTCCCAGCCCGAACGATTAACATCTTTGCTATTAACTTGTGATTGGGTAAGCTTATGGGGTTTGTGGGCTTTAAAATTGGGTGATTTCAAGAAACAAAAGGTTAAAGGCTCATTGAGGCTAGCAAGGAATAATAAAAGGGTAGGTCATTTAAGCTAGAGGTTAAAGCAAAAAGGCCTTAATCATTTCTATGTAGCATGTGTCTAGTAGATTTAAACCAATTCAAAGTAAGTTCTGAAGGTAATTACTTAGGGAAGCATCACATAAACAAGGAAATGAAATGACTATAGAATGGAGTCATAAAATCTCTATCCCTCACATATGCTCAAATGAAAATCCATTATGCTTCTATATATTAACTCATTGTTTAAGTGTCAAGTTCTGAGTAAGCTTATATGGCCAATTACTTTCATCAGTCCGTATGATTCACTCTCTAGTTAAGTAGCCTAATTTAAGTTCATGCATGCATTTAATCTCATTCTAACTAACATGATAAAATCTAATAGCAACATATTCATCACAAAGATTTATATGTAAGGGAAATGACACACCTAATACTAACAACCTAACATGCATCCTAAAAGACATGCAAAAATGCAAACATAAATGCAAAGACTACCTCCCCATACTTAAACAAAACATTTTCCTCAATGCACAAATGAGAACATCCAAAACTAACAAACAACATCATGAAGAACAAAGTACAAAAAGAATAATAGAAGAGATGAAGGATAAGATGGGCTTATAGTGGTGGTGCCGATGGAGGTGGTGCTTTTAGAAATGCATATCTCAGGTAGGAAGGTAAAGGTTTTAGTTTTATAGTAGGGGGCTTTACAATGGAGGGTGGTGAGGGTGCATCCACTCTCTTTAACTTCTTTTGCTCACCCTCTTCACTCAAACTCTTATCCCTATACACTTCAACAAATTCCTTAACTTCCTTTTCAACATCATTCATATGATCATCCACAACATCAATCTTCATACAAGCACTTTCATCCACTGGTTTCTTCATAGATTTAGTCATATTGAATTCAACTTGCTCATCACCAATTCTTAAAACCAGTTTTCCTTCATACACATCAACTAATGCCCTACCAGTATTCGTAAAGGACCTACCTAAAATCAATGGACAATTCCTTTCTTCTTCAACATCTAATATAACAAAATCAACAGGAATTATAAATTTATACACTTTTGCCACAATGTCTTTGATTACCCCAAATGGTCTTGATGCATTAATCTGCAAGTTAGATAAGCATAGATATTGGCTTTACATCTCCTAACCCCAATTTCCTAAAAATAGACAAAGGCATTAAGTTAAGAGTTACGCCTAAATCATATAAGCATTTAGAAAATTCAAAATCACCAACAATATGCAAAATAGCAAAACTCCCTGGATCTTATAGTTTTAAAGGCATTGAGTGTGTGATGATCGAACTACAATTCTTTGTCAAGGTCACCATCTGATTGTCTTCCTAAGTGCATTTGTATGGAAATATGTCCTTGAGAAAAACTTCACATACTTGGGCATACATTCCAACGCTTCCACTAAAGACAAATTAATCTGAAGTTTCTTTAACTTCTCCAAAATTTGGAGAATAGAGTGTCAACTTGATGTTGTCTCACCCTCTACAGGGCTTGTAGGGTATGGTGGTGCATATGGCTTCTCTTCTTCTTTTTCTCCTACCTTTTCCTTTTGTTGGCTATCTTTTTGCACACTAGACTCCTCTAATTGATTGCCACTCCTAAGTGTGATTGCCTTAAGTTGTTCCTTTGGATTGGCCTCAGTATTGCTTGGTAAGCTTCCTGCATTCCTAAAAGACAAAGCATTAGCGAGTTGACCTACATATACCTCTAAGTTATAGATTGATGAAGCGTGGTTCTTCACAATCTGATCAAACATTGCCTCCATTCTTTTCTGACTCTCTTATAAACTTCTTTGACCTACCTCTTGGCTTGAGAACTTTGAACCCAATATGTCCATTAACTTGTCCATTTTTTTCTCCAAAGACCCAAGATGGTCTTATTTAAATTCAGGAGGTCCTTGTGCTCTCACTTAGCCACTTGTATTATTCGTCCTCCACAAAAAATTTGGGTTGTTTGTCCACCTAGGATTGTAAGTATTGGAGTATAGATTATTACCTTATTATGGCTAACCCAAGTAATATACTTGTTTATACCACTTACTCTCAGTAAGAAGCATTCAGCTGCATCATGGTTATCTTACCCATATAATTCATATTGTAATTGCATGGTCTTAATTGTGGATGAAGAAGGTCCTTACATATTGCTCAACTGCTTAGTGAGGGTAGCAATCTGTGCTTGCAAGGTTGTCACTAATTCAAGTGGAATCATTCCTTTTTGCTTATTAGACCTTTGTCTGCTCCCTTCATTTGACCACATACAGCTGTTACTCGTTAACTCTTCTAAAAGATTATAAGCTGCATCAATGGTTTTCCTCATTAAGAAATTTCCTTGGAAGGTTATGGTAGGGATAAATCTTTTGTAATTCTTTGAATCTCTCTTAAGATTCATATAACTCCCCATCACTTTGTTGAAAGTTGGTGATCTCTTTAATGATTCTTGTTGTTTTAGTCAAAGGAAAGTACGTAGCCAAGAAAAATTAGGCTAGCTGCTCCTAAGTAGTGCTTTGGCTTGCAATGAGTGAATTGTACCATGCCTTTTCTCGATCTCTTAGGGTCAAAGAAATCAATCTTAACCTCATGACATCATTCGACATCTCATTAAACCTGAAGGTATCACACATCTATAAGAAATTTGCAAGATGGGCGTTAGGATCTTTGTTAGATAGCCATAAAATTGCATACTGCTATGAAGTATGTTAAGGAGTGCCGACTTGATCTCAAAATTATTGGCCTAAATCGCTAGCCTTGCAACTCCTTGAGGACTAAAACTTAGCCTTATAAAATCCATCAATGTCCTCTCAGCTCCTCTTTACTCTCCTTCTTCTACGATATTCCTTTTTATTTTTCCTTAATGTCTAACTCTTTTTAACTCTCTTTCACGCCTAGTAATATTTGAAATTTCTTCTTCACTAAACTCATTAGACCTTCTCGTGCTCCTTGTGTTCATACACTTGCTAAAACTTAAAGAAAAGTATAAAACACTCTTAAATCAAAGTCACTTAAACTAAACAAGATGCTAAATAAAACAATCCCTGGCAATGATGCTAAAAACTTGTTGATTACAAAAGAAAATACTTGTTTTATGCTAAAAATTGCAAGTATACGGGTCGTTACTTGTAGTAAAAAGCAGATATCATCCTATAGAAATTGTGCTTAGGCAGCATTTAATTCAGGTTGCGCTAAGACTCAAATTCAAATATTGAACTGAAAAGTAAACTAAATTAAAACAAACTAGCAACAATCAAATAATGTAATAATGGAAATCTGTAAATAGAATTAATGAAGTTATAGGAGAGGGGATTTTACCTACCATTAATGCTAATCTATCTTTTTATGTGTTTACAGGATGTTAGTTTTAGACGGTTGTAGGGTTGATTACTCTCTATCGAGTTATAATCATTCCCTAAATTGTAAACCCTAATTGAATTATAAAACTTGTTATCTCTCAATTCAAAAATTACCCATAATTCTAATTAGTTCTAAAGCTCTTTAATAAGTAATCGGGTCTCAAGTAAACATCAATCTGCAAATACATCAATCAATTATAACACCTAACTCAAGTAAACACAAATCATCTAGATTAACATTAAAGATAAGCAAAATCTAGAAGGTAAAGTTAGAACACCATCAACAACTTAAAATCCATAACCATACAACATATCTCAATCTTCCACATTTAAATAAATCAAAAGGTAAATGGGGAGGAAATGAAACTTAGGTTGGATGACTCGGGAGAGTAGTGGCACCGGGAGATCACTATTTCAGGAAGCTTTGGCTTTAGAACCCTCTTCTTCTGCCTCTTCTTCTTTTCTCTCTCTTTTCTTTCTCTCTCTCTTTTTAGGTTTCCAATTGTAGGTAGAAAACTAGACTCCTTTTGGGGTTCCATCATAATCCATCTTCTTTTTAGGGCTCGAATGTCCTTGGAAAACTCAAATTCGAAAGTGACTGTTCGTCTGTCTGAGCACAGGCCATAATCATGGCCCCTAGTGCACGATCGTGGCTTGGTTACCTGCCCTATGCTTGAGCTTCTATCACAATCGTGGCATATTTGCCATGATTGTGGGCCTATGTTAGTGATTTTGTCATTATCATGGTAGATTCTCCACAATCATGGCCATGTATTTTAGTCTGGTTCTCCTCCGAAACTTTTCCGAATGCCCTGAAAAACTAACAAACTCATCACGACACCTCATAAATATAAAATTGAAACTCAAAAACATGTTCTCACCTAAACAACACTTAAAACATAAATATTTATGAACTAACATAATTCTTAACCTAAACACATACTAAACAATCAAATTAACCATTAAACATATATCAAATTACCTATAGAATATAATGGAATTTACACCTATCAACTACATTAGCCAAATAGCCTACCCTATTGATATGTTTTTTCCCTTGTTAAGCCTCCTTGAGCTTTGTTTACCTATTCTTTATTATTAACCACAATATATGCTTTTAAACTTAACAAATCTCTCACCTAAGCCTTAAAGCTAGTGAAGCATTTGTTTATTATTGAATTGTTGATGTACAAAAGTATAAGTGTGGGGGTGTAAATATATGTTGGGTTGGTTATAATGTTGGGATGTTATTTTATGTTCTATCATTGATATTCCTATGTTGATGTAGTGTCTTTTAGTTTTATAAGAGAAAGGAAAAAAGAAAAAGAAAAATTAATTCATGGCCGTGGGTAGCTGGTAGCTCTACCAAAATGCAGCCCTATGTTTTTTATATTTAATAGCTAGGTTTTAATGCATGGGACAAGTGGCTTCTTTTGTAGCATGAGGTGTCTTCATCTTGAAATCCATAGCTACTATAATCTATTCACAGCTGTGACAGAATTCCAACAAGTCGTGAGTGGTCTTTATGCTCTTCATTCTTCATCTTTCTAGGCAATTTCTTGTCTTCTTGTCGTTTTAATTGTCCTCATTCTTGTTGCATGAAGAAAAGGGGATATGAATCTTCAAAAAATGACTCAAATGTAGTGCTTTTGACTCACTTTAGCTCTTTCACTATTGAATTATGCCTAAAACCACATATGAGTTAAAGTGAGTATCTTAAGCACTTTCCTAGCAATATTCACTAAGTTGTATTAAATAAATTCATCATCAATTAGGCATATATGTAACATCCCATTACCAACATTGAGGCTAGAACAATATATATATGAGAGATTATTGAGAGATTAGAAAATGCATTTCATACTCATGCATTATATGATATGCACATACACATGAATATTGAGTTTTTGCACATGAAAATAATTGTACATGTATTCATTGACAATTTCTGGGTATAATTGATTTATATATATGAAAGGTGAATTTTATTGAGAATTGTGGATTATTTGTATTGAAAACTGAAGTGGAGTGTATAAATTGTTGGAAATTTTGGAAAATTTTAGGAAAAATTTCTGAAATTGTTGATTATTATTATACTAGGAAAAATGCCTAATTGAACCCAAGTTTTCCATACTATTTGGTGACAATTTCATGGTCTTTTTGTTATAACTTTTGGCTCTTATTATCGGATATTGTTCTTAATTTAGCTCATGAGTGCTTGTTTTGAATTAATGTGAAATTGTCACAAATAATTAGTAATTACACTCTATTGATTTTTTAGGACAATTGATATTGCAAACTATTATTTTCATTACAGGACATTCAAGAAGTAAAGCCAAGGGTGAAAACCAAAGGATTCAAGAACATAAGTCAATGAAGCAATAGGCAAAGTTTTCCACGATGAGGATAATGTTTTCGCCGCGGCAAAACCAGAAAATGTTTGAAGAAACCTTTCAGGAAAAGTTCACCACGACAAACTCATCCTTTTACCACAGCGAAACATTCGAATTAGCACCAGACCCAAACTTTTTTCAAAAATTTAACTAACTTTGTAAACCCGATCCGACAACCCATTTTGTGAAAAACCTATTTTGGGATAAGTTATAGAAAGAGAAGGAGAGAGCCAACAGTGGGAGATCATCATCATTCCATCATGTTGCCACCCATAATACCACCATCGTGTTCTCTCATATCCCTCTCATTTTTCTTCTATTTCTCATTGTCAACTCCTACCATGGGTGCCTTTGATTCCTTCTCAGTTGTAAAGCTTCTTAGAGTTATGCGTGGCTAGTTGTTTCTTTCCTCTTGAAGGCAATGGCTAGAGTTTAATAAGCTTAAAATGGGAGTAGCTTAATCTATGGTTTAGCTATCATTTATGAATTCCTAGGTTTAGGATTTGTAATTTGTAGTTGAACATATTTGATTATGGTTTAATCAAATGTTGGATATTCATTGTGTGGTTTGGATTGGTTTATGTAGAACTTTGAGCTTAAATATATCAAGTATCATATATGTCTATTTGTGATCTTATCGATTCTCTTTTATCTTGCATAGTCGTGTTTGATATTGAGTTGATTCTAGATTTCAATTGACTTGTTACATGGTCTTATCCACTACACACACTAAGAGCATTTAATAGGGCTTAAAGAAATGGAGTCCCATTAATTAAGATCTTGGACTTAAAGAGTTCTTTAAGGTTTACCAATTTGAAATCTAGTGATTTCACTCCCATCAAAATCAACTTCAAACTATGATAGCCAAAGCTCAATTTCAAGAGGATTCTATCATTCTTTGATCATTTGTTTTAATCTTTCCATTTTCTATTCCCAAAAATCCAAAAATACAATTTACATACTTTTTACAATTCAATTTAGTGTGGTTAATGCTTTCAAAGATCAAAACCACCTTCTTACTAAATTAGCTTGCATTTTGTGACACATAGGTTAACTTAGGTCCATTCATTTTAGGTTCCGATTAAGTGAAACGACCTAAGGTTACATCCTATATTGCAATCCTTGGATTATTTTTGATTTGACCTCTAAGGGTACGAATAAAGGTTCGAATCAAATGGCGTTGTTGTTGGGGAGCCATGAAATTGGTTATGCACGTTAATTTTTGTCATTTTATTGCTAAGTAACGTTAGGAGCCTTTTCTTTATATTGCATTCTAGATAGTTTAGCTTTATACTTGTACATAGTATAGGATTTCATTTTTTTCGTAGCATCAAAATTTTGAAAATACAAATAAAAGGATACTGAACTTTCTGCACTTTTCATACTTAAGCATTTTTTCACCTACATAGTTTTGAACATTACTCTTGATTACTTTTTGATTCGTATATACATACTTACATACATACTTCTATACATACTTTCACATACCTACACACTTGCGTCCATCACATCTCATCTTTTTATTTGACTTTGTGTGCTTGCAAGTCAATTTTGTTATCTTTATTCTTGTTTGAATTTTTCCCTTGTATGCCCCGGAAAACCAAACTTTTACCTTTCCACCCTGAAATTAAGAGACGTTTAAGAAAAATCAGAAAGGAGAGGAGAGAAAAAGTTAGAATCAAAGTAGTTATTGAAGAGGAGAATGTCTCAGTAGGGTTTAGTCAACCAAGCAGTGAGAGTGAATCATTAGAAAGTGTGATAATGGCTGAAAACCCAGCTTTTCTACAAAACCCTAACCTTAATGCTAACCAACCTAGGAATGATGATAATGGAGCTAATGGGGAGCAAGAACAAGTTGGTGAGAACATTGGAAATCATAGAAGGAGGACCATTAGGGAAGCTACTATCTCTAATGTGAATTTTGATCCTTTTACTGCTGCTTGCCCTAATTTTGATATGAACTTTGAGGTTAAAGGATTGCTTATTAACTCTCTTCCTAAATTTCATGGTTTGACAAGAGAAGATCCCTACATCCATTTATAATCGCTTTCCATGATTTGCCAAAGCATGAAACTAGTAGGCGCTTTTTTGGATCAAGTGCTATGGAAAGTCTTTCAACTATCCTTGGAGGGTAAAGCAAGGGAGTGGTATATAAGCCTTCTAAGACATGTGGTGAATGCCTACCACAGTTGGGCAAATTTGAGAAAGGCATTCTTAGAGATGTACTTTCCAGCCTCTAGAAATTCATCAATGAAGAAGGAGATTTACTTGGCATGTCAAGATTATGATGAGTCTCTCTATGATTATTGGAACTATTTTTAGGATCTATTGTCCTGATGCCCTCACCATCAGATACCTAATGAGCAATTAGTGCAGTACTTTTATGATGGATTGAAGGGTCAAGTTAAGGGTATGTTGGATTTGGCTTTAGGAGGTTTGCTGATTGACCTCACAGCTATAGAGGCATAGGATCTAATTAAAAAATGGCTCTAAATCACCAGTAGTATAGTGTTAGGGACAATAGCGGAGTACATGAATTGGGAGCTTCAACAATTCACTCCAGAAGAATGGAAAGTCTTTAGTCTAAGGTCAACTCTTTAGAGAGTAAAGTGACTTCGTAGCTGTCCTTCATTATTGCAGAGTTGAAAAATATGAGTGTGCATGGTCCATCACCTTCTATGGATCTTACTGCACCTAGTTGCGACATTTGTGGATCAGTAATGCATATCTCTAGTGTATGCCTTAATCATTATGAAGAGGTGTCTACTATTTATTAGGTTCGACCCAATCAGAAGTGGGATCCTTATTCCAACACCTATAACAAGGGATGGAAAGCAAATCCTAGACTTAGTTGAAGAAATGAAGAAGGTAGAGGGCTAAACAGATTTCAGCAAGGTGGAGGGGCTAATTCTTCCACAAACCAGTTCCAAACCCAACAGCAAGCTTTAACTGTCCCACTAAAGGAAGACACTAATCAACCTTTGCATAATATGATGGCATTGATGAAGGAGGAGAGGACTTCTAATAACAACTAGTTAATGCCATAACTTCTCTGATTCAACAAGACTCTTATAAAAATGCTCCAGATTCAATACTCTAGAGAAAAGAATGGAGCAACGGGAGACAAAATCCGAAAACATCAACTCCTATATCATTCAGCTATCCAATAATATGAGTGAGAACCAAGCTAGGAGCAGTGGCACTATTCCCTCCAGTACTGTTATGAACCCCAAGAGTTTGAATGCTATAACTCTTTGAAGTGGGAAGCAAGTGAGGTTTAACGATCAAGATGAGGGAGTAGATGAAGGGGAGATTGAATGTGAAGAATTTCCTTCAACATCTGCAAGAGTCAAGAAGTTTAAAAGCTCCAAGGAGAGAGCACTTTTAGCTTAAAAGGAGTCCACATCTTTAAAGAGCAACGAAGCGAATTCTTACAGCAACCAAGAATCAAGCAAGCATGGAGCCAATGAAGCCAATGGTAAGGAGGTATGATAGGGATGAGCTTATTCCTGTTAGAGAATAGAATTCATGGCGTGTGTACATAGATTATAGACGATTAAATGACGCCACATGAAAAGATCATTTCCCTCTTCCTTTTATTAACCAGATGCTTGAAAGGCTTGCAGGCAAATTGCATTATTATTTTCTAGATGGTTTATCTGGGTACTTTCAAGTACCTATTGCACCAGAGGACTAAGATAAAACCACTTTTACATGTCCCTTTAGTACCTTCGCATATCGAAGGATGCCTTTTGGTTTATGTAATACGCCAAGGACTTTCCAGCATTGTGAGATGGTTTTGTATGAATTTTTATAAGAATGCATGGAAGTCTTTATGGATGATTTCACAGTTTATGGTGATTTTTTTGATACTTGCCTATCTAGTCTTGCAAAAGTTTTAAAAAGGTACATTGAAAAGAATTTGATTTTAAACTTTGAAAAATGCCATTCATGGTCAATAAAGGTATAATGCTAGGTCATTTGATTTCTAGCAAAGAGATTAAAGTTGATAAAGCTAAGATTAAGGTTATATCTTCGTTGCCTTATCCTGTCTGTATTAAAGATATAAGTTCATTTTTAGGTCATGCAGGATTTTATAGGCGTTTCATAAAGGATTTCAGCAAAATTGCATTACCTCTTTCCAAGCTTTTACAAAAAGATGTAAAATTTTAGTTTGATGATTCTTGTAGGGATGCTTTTGATAAGTTAAAATCAAAATCATTTCTCCTCCTATTTTAGTTGCTCCTTATTGGAACTTACCTTTTGAGCTTTCATGTGAAGCTTCTAATTGTGATGTAGGAGCTATGTTGGGCCAACGAGAGGAGAAGCTTGCAAGAGTTATTACATATTCCTCGAAAACACTGGATCCAACTCAAATCAACTATACAACAACTGGTAAAGAGCTGTTTGCAGTAGTTTTTGTCTTAGAAAAGTTTAGGTTGCATTTGTTAAACTCCCATATGACTATTTTTACTAACTATGCAGCTGTTCAATATCTCCTCAAGAAACCACAATTAAAGCCTAGATTGATAAGATGGGCATTACTTCTTCAAGAGTTTGACATTGAGATAAAGGATTGAGCCGGGGCAATGAACCATGTAGTTGATCATTTGAGTATGCTACCAGACAATACACAGGGAGTGGACTCTTCCGAACTTACTTGCGATTCTTTTCCTGATTCAGTCTTATATGCTTTAGTTTTTAAGGAACCTTAGTATTCACATATAGTCAATTTTCTAATGACTAGACTAACCCCTCCTTTTATATCTAAGTCGTAGGCCTAAAAGCTAAGGAGCAAAGCTAAGCATTGCATTTGGGATGCTCCTCATCTATGGTGACTGTGTAATGACCAAGTCATCATAAAAAGTGTGCCTAATGAAGAATTCGATCCATGAAATGTCAACATTTTGGAGGGTTAGGTAAACGGTATCTTTGACGTTTGGGGCATTGATTTCATGGGTCCCTTTCCTCCATCTTTTGGCTTTGTGTATATCCTTTTAGTTTTTAATCATGTATCCAAATGGATAGAGACTGTACCTACTAGAAGTAGTGTCTAAATTTGTTAAGTCCAACATTTTTTGTAGGTTTGGGATTCCTAAGGCTGTGGTTAGTGATGGAGGAACATACTTTTATAATAGGGTAGTTGATAACCTATTTTCCAAATTTGGAGTCACGCACAAAGTCTCCACTGCATACCACCCACAAACCAATGGCCAAGCTGAAATATCAAATAGAGAGGTGAAGCATAACTTGGAGAAGATAGTAAAGCCATCAAAGAAAGACTGGAGCCTGCATTTAGAAGAAGCACTGTGGGCATATCAGACTCTTGGAATCTTCTAGTATGGAGAGGAAGCTACAGTTGCAAGAATTAAAGGAGATGAGACTAGAGGCGTATGAGAATTCTGGCCTCTACAAGGAGAAAACAAAGTTGATGCATGATAAGGTTCTCTAGAGGAAGAGCTTCAAGGAAGGAGACAAAGTTCTGTTATTCAAGGCTCGTTTCAATTTTAAGCTTGAAAAGTTCAACACTCGTTAGGATGGTCCATACTCAGTCACTAAAGTGCACAATTTTGTTATGGTAGAGCTTTTACATAAAGAGACCAGAGCCAAACTCAAAGTGAATGGCCACGTATTGAAGCTCTATCATAAGAACCGATAACCTCCATAAAACTTATGTTGTTTCTTTCCTTCACTTGTTTACTTACTCTTTCTGTGACTGATTATGACATTGTTGGGTGCATTAGTTTGTTGAATAAGTGTGGGGGAGAAACCATTTTAGTAGGAAATTAGCTTAACTTTTAGGAATTGATTGTGTTATCCTATATTAATTGATTTGGGTATTGTGTATGGATAATTAGATTTTTGTTATTATTCAATTATTTATGTATGAACCTATTGGGTATTTTGAGATGATGATTTTAATGCGCTCATTGAATCGTTAATTGCAAATCCATTGCTAGAATTTTGATATAATCCATAATTGTTATGTTGAAATTCATGTGTAGCGACTAATGATTCGTAATTATTAGGGATAGCATGACTTAGGTTAAATGACGCATCGTATGTAGTTGTTGCCTTGATTAATCGGTTTTCCTAGTTTGTAATACTACTACCTAATTAAATCTAGAGATCGTATACTAGGTTGTTCGGTAGTTAGGTTTAATTAATGATCGTATCTTGATTAAACAAAACCTAAGGGACTCGGGTTAATTATTAACCTACGATTAATAGTTGCTGGAAGAGGTTAAAGAACAACAAACTAATAAAATATGCTTAGTCAAGGTGTAGGCTGAGATTGAATCAAAGAACTAGGTCCCTACCGAATTCCCCACATCTATCATTTTTGCATGTTTTCTTTAATTTGTTTTTATTGGTTAGTTTTATTTTATTTTCTTCTTTAAAAATCCAAAACTCCCATTTTTCCTAAACACTGGTTAATTTCATTATATAAACTTTACATACATTCTCTATGTGATAGTCCTAGACTCGCCACTATTATAGTAGTAGTCTTTTTATTTTGACTACCGTAACAAGCCGTGGTCAAATTTTGGTATCGTTGCCGGGGAGTGCAGTGTTTTAGTTTTTCTTTGTGATTTACTTAGTTTTTTTAATATATTTTTTCATAATTGATTTCTTTCCTATTATTTTGTGATCTGTTCATTTTTTTGTTTCATGTTAAAAAATTTATGGATGAAAGTAATTTCTTTTACAACTCATATTTTCAATCCTATAACAATGTTTGGAATGATCAACGTAACTTTTGTTATGGATGGGATAATCACCATAATTACTTGCATGATAGTTTGCAGGATGCACAACAATTCTCATACAAACCAGAAGCTTCCTATGACGACTCCAGTCCATCTCTGGAAGAGTTTAATAATATTTTGAAAGCTAATACTTTGCAACAATTCTCGTACAAACCAGAAGCTTCCTATGACGACTCCAGTCCATCTCTGGAAGAGTTGAATAATATTTTGAAAGTTAATACTTTGCAAATGCAGCAAAATAGTCTACAATTCTAGAAGGATGGAGGGCAATTTCCAATAAACACATGGTCTAGTGCCTAAGATTCAGAGAGCCAACACGATTCAGGTGCATTTTTAGAAGAACTTGTTAAGAATCTAGCTACTAACACTTTACAATTTTAACAGGATACGTAACAACAGTTGAAAGAATTCTGTCAAGAGACAAAAGTAAGCTAACAAAGGATGGAACACCTAATGGTTCAGATGGAAATAAGGCTTAATCACCTAGACTCGCAAAGTGAAAAGGAGAAGTCGTATTAACCCGAGGTGTACCCAATGGATGTTTGTGTAGAAACTTTGCAAAGTGATGAGAAGCTTGAGAATTTTGAGGTTAACCCTTATCAAATTGTTTGTGTTGAAGAATTTGAGAAGGAGCTCGACGTCAAAGAGGACACATCTTTTAGCTCTGAGGCAAGTGCTGAATCCATGATTATTTTTTAGACTAACTCTTTATCTTTACATAATAGATTGGAGGAATTGAATGATAAAGAAAAAAGGTAAAGAGATGTTCGAAATATTTTCGGAGTGCATGGATTCAGTCAAGATTGAGCATCTGAGGATAGAGAAGGTACTGAATAAGGATGATGATCAACTAAGACCCTATCCGGAACTAGCTCATTTGAAGGAGCCGCATGTGACACCCAAAGATCACATTTTTGTCACATGAGGAGAAAAAGGAGTCGAGCCAGTGACCCTAAACAAAGGTGCGTCTTAGGAGGAAACCCAAGGGAAGTAAATTTCTTTTCCTTTACATTTCCGCATTACTTTTTATATACATGTGGATTTGTTTTTGAATTTGTTTGTTTTACTTGTTTTTAAGTTTTTAATCAAAATGAGAGGAAGAATAAAAGAAATGAAACAAACATTTTCTCGTTTTCTATTGCTTATGGAATTATATAATCATGATTAGACTGTGGATTGACTAGAGAATTTCATAGCAACTTTAGCATGTACTTTTTCTCTTGTGATTGGTTGATATGCATTATTTTTAGAAGAGTAGTGACCAATGGTAGACAAAGCCAGTGAGATTTTGAAATTTATTTAACTGACATATTTATATCAATCTCATTGCCTTTTGATAATGTGTGACCTTTATGACATATACATCCCAATTTTGCTTTGAATTTCTATTCGAGACCACATTTTTATCACATGCATTAACATGGATATGATTAGGCATTCTTTGTTTTTCATAAGCTACATTAGCCAAATAACCTACCCTATAGACATGATTTTTCCCTTGATAAACCCTTTTGAGCTTTAGCCTTTCTTTTTGTATAAACCACATTTTATACTTTTAAACTTAACCAAATGTCATCCCCAATTCATAAAGCTAGTGGAACATTTGTGATTGTTGAGTTTATGGATGTACAAAATTCTAAATGTGGGAGTGTACATGTGTGACGGTTGGTTATAATATTGGGATGTTATTTTATATCTTTTCATTAAAATTCCCATGTTGATGTAGTTTATTTATTTTTTTGTAAGGAAAAGAAAGAAAGAAAAGAAAAAAAGAAAAAGAAAAAGAAAAAATATAAAAGAAAAAAAGGAAAAGAGAAAAAATTGTTTAAAATAAATGTATCAAGAAAGAATTGCATATGTGTTGAAAAGTTGTTTATGGTTTATGCATCTTCCTAGAGTTGTAATGGATGTGTTAGTATGTTGAATATGAGGTAGAGGTTGGCTTGGAAGGCTCACTCTTGTGATTTCATTGGCATAAAATTGTATAAGTGATTCCTTCGGATTGATTTGTGCTTCATGTGGTTTGTGTGTGAGAGCTAAATGGGGTTGTGAAATATAAATGTTGCATTTGTCATAGCTGACGGTACCCAGTTTTTGATGAGTGTTGCTTTGTTTCACTAGCTTTGATGACTTTCATGCTATTTAACCCAAATATATCTCACCTTACCTTTGCCCACATTACAACCTTGAAAAGTAATTTGATTCATGATTTTGCATGTGGATTTTAGTGGTGGAAAAATGAAATAATATGCAAAGTTGTGGATTGTCATGATCATGAATGGTGTTGAGTGTACCCATGGATATATTTTAGTTAAACATATTTTCCAAATCTACCATTAGATTGCTTAGTTTTTAAAGATATTGAATGTTGATTGATCATAAGTAAATGCTTGGAATGTTGATCTTTTACTATGATTTTTGAAAGTCACTCATCTTTGCTTGTGATTATATAATCTTGGAAAAATATAGAAATTGAGTCAATGTTTTGGGTCAATAAGCTTAATTTGGATGTTTTGCCTGAGGAAGGACAAAAGCTAAGTGTGGGGGAAATTGATATATGTTTAATTGTTGATATATTTAATTATTTACACTTAGCGATTATTGACATAAAAATGCTTAAAATACTCACTTTAATTCATATATGATTTTAGGTACAATTTGGAAGCAATGAAATTAAAGTGAGTCGAAAGCACCATATATGAGTCATTTTCTGAAGATTTATTTTTACTTGTTTTTATGAGGTAAGAAGAAGACAAGAAAAATCAAAATAGGAGAATTAAAAGTTCTTGTCGAAATGAAAAAAAGAAAAATGAAAAGGCAAAATAGCAGCGCAACACACCATGAGCAGCTGGAGGACATTGTGCGTTCACATAAAACACATAAGGCAACATGCACGCAGGGGGAGAACAACGTTTTAATTGACGCAGACCTTTATTCGTCACATCATATGCAACAGTAGAAGAAACAAGAGGCTACAGGGAGCGCAGCAGTGGCGTGGGCGTGGAGGCGTGAACCTGTGCCTGTGCCTACGGCATGGAGCTGCTGTGGCTTGGCTGGGCGGCTCGACTATGTGAAAAGAGAGGCAAATGCAGACGAAGTGAAGGCAAATGTGAGCAACTTGGCTGGAACAGTTGCTGAACAGTCAGGAGTAACCAAGGGATTTTCAGGTGAACATTGAATGGGGGATGAAATATATTTTTAGGAAAGACCCATGAAGGGCTAGAGTTACCGACACCAGTTCAGAGGTGACATCGACTTCGACGAGCCGGGTTAAGTATTTTTTATTTCTTTCTCTTATAAGGAATTGATTGTGTTATTCTATATTAATTGATTTGGGTATTATGTATGGATAATCGTACTTTTGTTTTTATTCAGTTATTTATATATGAACCTATTGGGTATTGTGAGATGATGATTTTAATGCATTCATTGAATCATTAATTGCAAACCCATTGCTAGAATTTCGATATAATTCGTAATTGTTATGTTGAAATTTATGTGTAGCAACTAATGATTTGTAATCATTAGGGATAACATGACCTAGGTTAAATGACGCATTGTATGTGGTTATTGCCTTGATTAATCAGTTTTCCTAATTTGTAAAACCACTGCCTAATTAAATTTAGAGATCGTATTCTAGGTTGTTCGGTAGTTAGGTTTAATTAACGATCGTATCTTGATTAAACAAAACCTAAGGGAAAACTCTGGTTAATTATTAACCCACGATTAATAGTTGCTGGGAGAGGTTAAAGAACAACAAATTAATAAAATATGTTTAGTCAGGGTGTAGGCCAAGATTGAACCAAAGAATTAGGTCCCTACTGAATTCCCCACTTCTATCATTTTTGCATGTTTTCTTTAGTTTATTTTTATTAGTTAGTTTTATTTTATTTTCTTCTTTAAAAATCCAAAACCCTCCTTTTTCCTAAACACTGGTTAATTTCATTCCATAAACTTTACACAAACTCTCTGTGGGATCGACCTAAACTTGCCACTGCTATAGTATTAGTCTAGTTATTTTATTTTGACTAACGTACAACGTGCGGTCACTTAACCATTCGTATTCCCTATATTCTTTTCTTTCATTTCACACACTAAATCCCTAATTACCCATTCTGAATCTCTTCATTTGTTTGACACTCTCACTCTCATTTTTGCTACGGCCATCCTCTATTCTACTTAACCCATTCTCTCCCTTGTAAGTTGTCTGTGCAGATTTCAATCTTTCGTAAGTGTTTCTTCTCTTCCTTTTTCTTAGTTTTTGTAATGTTTAGGGTAGACTAGGTTGTCCATTTTGTTTTCTTTTCCATTTTTGCTTTAGATTAATTTTGTTTAGGTTACCTAGAATTGTTGATTATGCCTTTGCTCTTTGCTCAAGTTCTTAAT
Source organism: Erythroxylum reticulatum (assembly GCA_025504915.1). Taxonomy (NCBI): domain Eukaryota; kingdom Viridiplantae; phylum Streptophyta; class Magnoliopsida; order Malpighiales; family Erythroxylaceae; genus Erythroxylum; species Erythroxylum reticulatum. The sequence goes on along the minus strand of JANSVA010000216.1, from coordinate 14,427,823 downwards.
TTTAGTTTGCTTTAATCGTTTTCTTAGTTTATATTTCGGTGTGTGTTTTTGCAGGACAATGCCTCGAGTTAAACTCCCTGCCCCTCCTAATGAGTCTGATTCCTCCGATAGTTTTACTTTTGCAGAATTATATGAGAAAGTAAATACTAGGCCCTTCATTAAAGAGAGACCCTTTCTGTTAGTTCCCCCTAAAAATCCTTTCGTTCAGCAACTTGTTCCTTCTCATCTAACTGGGCTAGTCAAACCCCGCATTTAAAGCAACCATAAGTTCATTCGCCATTTTTACACCTATGCCCGATTCAATGATACCATGGAAATTAACTTCCGTGGTATTAAGGCACCAAATGCATTCGCCACTGCTAGCATCCATTGCCATTTTGATCTTCCTAACATTCTCCATTGCTATTATGATCAGCTCATACATAACTACCCAATGGCAGATGTTATTCACACCCTCTGTCAAGAGGGAACAAAATAACATCGGCCATGCTATTCACAACTTTACCTCAAATGATCTGGTCCAAGACCCGAGGCTCGTCCTTAGCTCCATTGGGTTTTCAACAATATCGTCCCAACCACTCACCTAGCCTATGTCACCAAACAGCAAGCCTTACACATTTATCTCCTAATGACTGGTTGTCCGATTGATATAGCTGATGCTATCACCTATGCTCTTCATGACTCCATCACTACGACCAAATTTACCAATTCCATCACCTTTCCTTACCTTATCTCTGACATTTTTCGAGCCCATAATGTCCCAGAGTTTGATAATGACAACTGTTTTGATCCGGCCCTACTTTTTAGATATGATCGCCTAAAGCAACCTACCATTCACCCACCCCGTCCCTCCTTCCATGTTTATGATATTGGTGCAACCTCTGCAGCTACGACACCAGTTGAGGATGCCCATCCAGCACAAGACGCTCCTGAGCTTATTACTTTACAAACCCTCACTGGTAAGGTCGACAGACTTTGTACAGATCTCTCCCATCTCCAAGAAACTCTTTTCTAAGAGATAGTATGACATAAGGAGAAAGAGGCTTTGTATAATTGAGATAGGCAGTATCACTATCGTATGGACGTGTTGCTCATTGAGCATTTTCATTTCCAGTTACCCTCTGATGAGGATGACCTACTGAGCGGCGCTGGTACATCTGAAGTAGGTCCATCTAAATCTGGGGATAATCCTCCTGTGGACTAGTTTGAGTCTTTTGTTCTTTTTGCCTTAGATAGTCATGTTTTTAGTTTTCATTCTGTTGGATACTTAGTTACCTTGTTGTTATTTATAGAATTAATGACCGGTTGTTGATATGATTCTCATTGTGCTTTTCCCGATGCATTATTATTCAAATAACCTTCCTGTTACTTTTCACTACACCATGGTATTTTGATTGTTTAATAATTGGGGACAATATGATGTTTAAGTATTGGGGAGGATATTCCATTTTGACATTTCTCTTTATGCATCATTTTTGGCCATTTAATTGCTTGTACAAGTCATTTATGTGTCCTCTGTAAATTTTTAAAACTTGGTAATTGAGGTGTTGCATGTTTTTCAAGTGTTTCTTTTTCTCTGTCATATTTCTTTGCGGTGAGCTTTTGGCTACGCCATGGTGTCGCTATCAATTTTCAGTTTGCCGCTTCCTTCCATAAAAAGAAAAAGACATTTTCTATTTTAATTCCCTCATTTCAATAGTTATCCCAAATTAGATTCTTCTTACTCCTGTGTTTTAAAGATTTTATAAATTTCAAAGTTGTCCATGTGTTTTTGGAACACCATCTGTGTTTTTAAATGATAGTTGATTTTGGTTAATTCCATTTTGAATGTTTTTATGAGAGGCAAGTGAGGGTACGCTGAGAGAGTAGCACCATGCGCTTTTAAACCTTAAGATTGCTTAATTGAGATACTAACCTTGTTGGAAGGATATTTGAGCCTAAATTCTTTCATTTTTGTGTGTATTTGCTTAATTTCATATCTCTCTAGAACTTGTTTTAATTCTTGATCAAAGCTTGATGAACTAAAATTTTGTTAATATGATAGAGGCATTCTTTTCAAAAACCCTACTTACCTAAACATAAACTCCAAACACTTAACCATTGCTAGCCCCTTTGAGTCATCTTTTTAAATGTATGCATATTTCACAATTGATGTGAATATCTCATCTCCAGCTAAATATGATCTAAAAAAAGGGGATTTCTATAAAAAGAAAAGAAAGAAAAAGTTCTAAAAGCTTTAAAAAATAGAAAGCTTTCTCAGAAAAGAAAAGTTATAAAAAAAGTGTGAGATTATGTTTAAATATTTTATTACACATAGCGTTTGTTTCATGTGGAAAATAATTGTGATGCATGTACTCATTTTTCTTCTTTTTTTCAATCCAATTCATTTAGCCTTCTGTACATTACAACCTTAAAAGTTCTCCTGATTCTCGAAATTATAGTTCTTGTGGTGGAAAGGTAGAATTACCACAATCTTATCGAAGACAATGACCTAAGCAGATTATAGAGTGAAATTATCCCAAGATAAGTGAGTTGAGAGATTAAAAACATTTCTTTAAGAGAAATCTCTTTTGCCCAATCTCTTGGATTAAATACTTATAGTGTTTATTTTGTTAACGCTTTTTCAGTCTGCTTGGGTTGATTTATGAGGAAGTGATTTAACTGATTTTCTATTCTCATTTTTAAGCATGGTTGGTATTTTCTGTTGCACTTGTGTCTCTTTGACTTTTATAAGCTTTGTCCAGGAGTACAAAGGTCTAAGTGTGGGGGAATTTGATTGAACACAAGTTTTCTATATTATTTGGTGACAATTTCATGGTTTTTGTTATACTTTTTGGCTCTTATTATCGAGTATTGTGTTTAATTTAGCCTATGAGTGTTTGTTTTGAATTAATGTAGTCTTAACGTAAAATTGTCACAAATAATTAGTAATTTCACTCAATTGATTTTTAGGACAATTGATACTACAAACTATTATTGTTCATTGCAGGACATTCAAGAAATGGAGCCAAGAGTGAAAACCAAGGGATTCAAGAACACAAGTCAACAAGGCAACATGTAAAGTTCGCCACAACGAAACCCGGAATTTTTTGAAGAAACCTTGCTGGAAAAGTTTGTCGTGAAGAACTTATCGTTTTACCGCAGCGAAACATTCTGTTAATAAACATTTTGTATAAATTTTTGATAAATAATTTGATAAACTATTGTCCATTTAATGTTTAAATTGTACTAATTAAGAATTATTTATTTTAAATTTAGGCACATATTAGATTTGGACAATGAGAGCAAAAAGTCACAAATTGGGAGCTCTTTACACCTAACAAAACACGACAACGTTTAAGTTTGGCTTGGATAAAAAAATTTAATTAAAAAAGCATGAAAGCTAGCTAGCGGCAAGGTGAGAGTAGCAACATGAGTATGATTATTTGATAAAAGACGACAGTTGGAAATGTTAAAGAGGGTTAGACAAAAAAGAAAGAAAGTGGCGGCAACATAAGAGAGAATAATAAAAAAAAAACAAGGCAGCATGAAAAGGGTGGCGTGAAAAGCTGATTTGCTAAAAGGAGAGAAAATAAATCAGCTGGTGGTGGAGAGCTTGGTCGCGTGAATAAGTGATTCACAACACTCAATCCATAAATCATGTAAAACAACCATTGAAGAGACTTTAATGAGACGTGAGTAGTTGTGGCAAAAAGAAAACAACAAGCAACTAGTGGTATGGACACTGGAAAGAAGGAAAAAACGAAAGCAACACACAACCCTCACTCACCATACTTCCACGTAACTAACCTCCACAAAAACAATAGCCCTCACATACACTCTATATACAAACGTTGAGGCAAGAAATTGGTTATGAAAAAAAGGATTAACAATGTTAGCAGCTAGTTGGGTGGAGAAAAAGAACGTGAAACAGCTAGTGGAAGGGAGACACACACGTTAGTTAGTGGAGATGAAGAAATATATCTACTAGTAGAGATGAAGAAACGTAGTTATTGGTGGAGATCAAATCATATTAGCAGCTAAGAGACTCTCCACTCCGCACACAACGTTGTAGCATGGTGGACATTAAAAAAATAAAGCAGCTATGTTGAGGTGGAAGAAACTAAGACATTAGCTAAGGAGTTGTGGCAAGAGGAGAAAAAGACAGCTGGTGCATGAAAACAACAAGTTTTTGCATGAGCTAAGGGAGAAGACTTAACATTGGGTGTTCTTAATTTATTTATTTTATTCCTTATTTATTTTAAATGTGTGGATTTAATCAATGAAAACATATATTATGACCATGATTTATGTTACATTGATGAATATGCGTAAGTAAGTTTTTCTTTTCGGTTAAGGTTAAGATTGATATTGGATTAGGATAATTTTTGTAGTATTGATTTTTACTTGATTGAATGCATATTTAGTCCTAATTTAGTTTGATCACTTAGATTAAGGCCTTAGATGATTGAATGCCATAACCAATGGGATTTAATTTGTCAAAAAATTAATCAAGCGACATACTTAAGACTAAAGTGTAGACTAACCTTAGGATTTTGTGTGAGGATACCTAGGATTAATAAACCTAGTTTTAGGCTTCTTGTATTGAACATCTTTTATTCCGAATTATCTGTGAACCAAATGGGTGACTCGGATTTAGAAGAGAAGGGAATCCCCATGATCATTGGGCTCAACCTGCTTAACTGAAGTAATTCCTAGATTAATCCATCGTTACAATTTGTAGTGTCCAATCCAATTGAAATCCGATACCTTAATCGTTTTTGGTTATTTGATTAAATCTAGTCGTTTTTAATTCATACCTTGCATTTTTCATATTTCCTTGATTTGCTTACTTTATTTTAATTTATTTTCAGATTTAATTTATTGTCTGAGTAATTTTTATTATTTAATTTAATTGTCCTGCGTATTGAAATTCCCTTGGGTACAATATCCGGTTATTACTGTTTTATATGACTTGTCGACAGGGTGCACTTACCTCTAGTTGGTCTAGATATAATTTAATTTATAATATTTTGTCTAGACTGCAACAAGTTTTTGGCATCGTTTCCAGGAAAATTCCTTCTGTTATGAGTCATAGGTTAGATGGTGTTATTTACCTCAAATTTAAATCTTGCTTCATTTTTTAATATTTTAGTATTTTAGTTGTTTCCTTGATTGCTTTACTTCGATGTGTTTTATTTTCCATTCTTAGCTATTTTATTATTTTTTATTTGTTCTATTTTGTTTATGCTCACTCATGGTCAAATGCCCAAGAATTTGCTACTAGTTACTAAGATCGAAAAAATTGCTCATAGGTTATGTAAGGAAACCAGATTGGCTCGGAGTAGTAACATACAAGAAAGGATTAGAGAAGAGCAGTTTATAGAGATGGAACAGGACGAGGAGAGGTTGATACCACATACTGAAGAGAGAAGGGAGTTAACTATGATGGATTTGACTATGGGGCACAACAATAGACCCATGCCTCCCATTATAAGGTAGATGATCACAACTGTTAGTTTTGAGATTGCTCACAGCATTACATCCATAGTGAGAGCATCTCAATTTTAAGGATTGCCTTTGGAGGATCCAAACATCCATTTGGAGACTTTTCTGGATATCTATGATTTGTTTAAACATAATGGAGTATCGGAAGATGTGGTGAGATTAAGGTTATTCCCATTTTCTTCAAGGGATAAGACCAGAGCATGGTTGGCTAGTTTATAGTTAGGATTAATTACTACATGGGATGAGATGATCAGATTATTTTTGGCAAAATTTTTCCCTTCTGCTAAGGTTACAAAGAAGAATGAGATCACTTCCTTCTCTCACAATGAAAATGAAAGTTTATATGAAGCGTGTGAGCGATTTCAAGATATGTTGACACAATGTCCTAGTCATGGGTTATCTATATAGCAGTAGGTCAATACTTTTTATACAGGAATGACTCCATCGATCAAAAGTACCATAGACGCTGCAGTAGGAGGTAGTTTAATGAGGAAAATGTCAGATCAAGCCTACAAGTTGATTGACGAGATGGCTACTAGCAGTTTTCATTATCATACAGAAAGACATCCCAGACGACCTATAGGAGCTCATGTAGACGACAATACAATGGCTTTATTTGCTTAGATGGATGTTTTGACGCAGAAGTTGGATAATCTGATACACAGTGTTAGAGGAGGAGCTAGTTCTTCATTGAGGAGTTGTGCTTTATGCGAGCATTGTGGTGGAGATTCCTATGCATATTTTGAATGTCAAGTCAGGAATCCTTTTTCTCAAGGGACAGAAGAGGCCCATTATGTGGGCAATTACAACAGACAGCGAAGGGACCTATATTCTAATACCTACAACTTATGGTAGAAGAATCATCCAAATTTCTCTTGGCAGAATGATCCGATGGCACAATCACAGTCATCCAATGTTCAGAGACAACCACCTCTAGGTTTCAAGGCTCCTAATCCTACACCAACAAGGAAATCTAATATTGAATAGCTACTCTCTAAGTACATTTCCACTACCGAGGTTAGGATGTAGAACTAAGAATCTTCTATCAGACATTTGGAGAATCAGATGAGCCAGATTGCAAGTTTTGTTGAAGGAAAGACCTTCGGGTTCATTGCCTAGCACTACTGAGGCTAACCCAAGAGAACATGTGAAGACAATCATATTGAGGAGTGGCAGACAGCTTGAAGAAGTTAAAGAGAAGTAGAAGTATAAAGAAGTGGAAAAGAGTGAAGAAGAAGAGAGTCGAGAAAGTGGCAAGGAGGCCAAGGAAGCACCAATTGAAAATGAGGATCATCTAAAGTTATTTGTTGACCCCATCACACTTCCAGTAAGACCTCGAATTCCTTATCCTCAAAGGTTGAAAGGTACGCAATTGGATAAGCAATTTGGTCATTTTCTCGATATATTTAAGAAGTTGTATATAAATATTCCTTTTGTTGAGGCCATGTGCTACCTTCTTACGCTAAGTTTTTGAAAGAAATTTTGTCTAATAAGAGGAGGCTTGAGGAGTATGCCATGGTGAAGTTGAATAAGGAGTGTTCGGCCATATTGTCGAGAAAACTACCACCGAAGATTAAGTATCCAGGGAGTTTTACTATTCCTTATGTTATTGGTGATTTACATATAGATAGGGCTTTAATGGATTTCGTTGCAAGCATTAACTTAATGCCTCTTTCTATTTTCAGGAAGTTAGGAGTGGTAGAGCCCAAACCCACTACTATTTCGCTTCAGCTGGAAAATAGGTCAATCACTTGTTTGAGGGGAATCATTGAGGATGTATTGGTCAAGGTCGAGAGTTTATTTTTGTGGTGCATTTCTTAGTCCTTGACATGAAGGAAGATATAGACATCCCCATCATTCTTGAGAGACCTTTCATGGCCATTGCACAGACCATCATTGATGTGCAACGTGGAAAGCTCATCTTAAGACTTCAAGATGAAGAACTAGTGTCTGATGTATTTAATGCTATGACGCATCCTTCTACTCTTGACTCTTGCCATTTTATTGATATTTATTATTTTGATGCTAATGATTCTTCTATTGTTTGTGTAGGTTTGTTAGAAGGGGAAGCGCAAGGAATGATTGAAGAGTTAGGGAAAAAATTGCAAGAAGAGATGGAGGATATTGAAGTTAAGTTGGAGCTGGCATATTGGACACATTATAGAGCATACGAGCCTCTTCAACCTCAAACCAAGCTATTTTCGTCGCCTTCAATTGAAGAGTCCCCTTCTTTTGACCTAAACCTCTTTTGAGTCATTTAAAGTATGTTTATCTTAACCTACCTAAGCACTTACTAGTTATCATTTCTTCTTGTTTGTTAGGTGCCATGGAGGAGCAGTTGTTGAGGGTATTGTAGGACCACAAGAAGGCCATTGGGTGGTCCATTACAGATATCAAGGGTATAATCCCTTCCATTTGCAAACACCATATTTTCATAGAGAATGGAAGCAAGGCGATAGTGCAGCCCCTGAGTAGACTTAACCTACACATGAAGGAGGTAGTGAAAGATGAAGTAGTAAAGCTTTTAGATACATGTATTATCTATCCCATTTCTGATTCTGGTTGGGTTAGTCCTATGCATTTGGTGCCAAAGAAAGGAGGCACCACTATGGTTGAAAATGAGAAAAAAGAAGTAATAGCCACTAGGAAGGTAACTAGGTGGAGAATGTGCATAGATTATAGGAAGTTGAATGATGCCACTAGGAAAGATCATTTTCCTTTACCTTTCATTGACTAGATGATTGAGAAATTAGCTAGACATGACTTTTTTGTGCCTTAGATGGATATAGTGGATATTTGTAGATTCCGGTAGCCCAAAAAGATCAGGAGAAAACAACTTTTACATGTCTTTATGGTACATTTGCATATAGACGCATGCCATTTGCATTATGCAATGCTCCGGCCACATTTCAAAGATGCATGATGGCTATTTTTTCTGATATGCATGAATCTTGCATTGAAATTTTCATAGATGACTTCTCTGTGTTTAGTACTTCATGTGACGCATGCTTGGCTAATTTAGAGAAAGTCCTGATTAGGAGTGAAGAGACCCATTTAGCGCTAAATTGGAGATCATGTCATTTCATGGTACAGGAGTGCATTGTTTTAGGTCATAAGATTTCTAACAAGGGTATAGAGGTAGACCCAGCAAAAATTGATGTCATTAAGAAACTTCCACCAGTAAACAATGTTAGATCCATTAGAAGTTTCTTAGGCTATGTTGGTTTTTACTGTAGGTTCATTAAGGATTTTTCTAAGATTGCTAGACCTTTGACTGAGTTGCTTGAAAAAGATGTTGTATTTAATTTTAACGATAAATGTTTGACATGTTTTCAATTATTAAAGGATATGCTTATGACTGCACCTATTCTTATATCTCCTGAGTGGTCTCTTCTTTTTGAATTAATGTGTGATGCAAGTGATTATGCAGTGGGTGTTATTTTAGGACAAAGACGAGGTAAGACCTTTCATCCCATTTTTTATATAAGTAGGACACTAAACAATGCACAACACCATTACATTTGGCGGTTGTGTTCACTTTTGACAGGTTTCACTCATATTTAGTTTTGTCTAAAGTGATTGTATATACTGACTATGCAGCCTTGAAATACTTGATGATGACAAAACCTGACACTAAACCAAGACTAATTTGTCGGGTGTTACTTTTGCAGGAGTTTGACATTGAGCTGAGGAACAAAAAGGGAGCTAAGAATTTCATAGCTGATCATTTGTCAAGGTTAGATGAAGCTGCCATGGAGAGTGCAACAAAGAAGGACATTCAGGAGACTTTTCCTTATGAGCATCTGATGGCTATGATGGTCACTCCTTGGTTTGCGAACTATGTAAACTACCTTGTTGGTAATATCTATCTCGTTGATTTTTGTTATGTTCAAAAGAAAATTTTTTTGTCTGAGATAAGATACTATCTTTGGGATGATCCTTTGCTTTACAAGATTTGTGTGGATGGTATTGTTCAGCTTTGCATTCCTGAAGAGGAAATGTCCTTTGTGTTACATCATTGTCATTCTAGAGAAGTTGGGGGACATTATGGTGCATCTAGGACATCTCATAGGGTTTTAGAGTGTGGTTTCTATTGGCCCACCTTATTTAGGGATGCATTTTCATTTGTCAAATCTTGTGATAAGTGTCAAAGAGTCAGGAATATTAGTAGGAGACATAATATGCCATTGACTAGCATTCTTGTTTGTGAGGTTTTTGATGTTTGGGTCATAGACTTCATGGGACCATTCCCTAAGTCTTTCTCTAATCAATATATATTAGTTACTGTTGATTATATTAGCAAATGGATGGAAGTATAGGCATTACCCACAAATGAGGCTAGGGGTGTTGCTAAGTTTTTTGAGAAGAATATTTTTACACGTTTTGGCACACCTAGGGCTATCATTAGTGATGAGGGTCACATTTTTGCAACAAACTTTTTGATTCATTATTAGCTAAGTATGGGGTAACCTATAAGGTTACTACTCCATACCAACCCCAAGCCAGTGGGAAAATTGAAGTCTCAAATAGGGATTTAAAGAAAATACTAGAGAAAACTGTTAATGCTTCTAGGAGGGACTGTTCTTTAAAGCTAAATGATCCATTTAGGGTATATAGGACTGCATTTAAGACACCCATAGGCATGTCACCATTCAAGATATTGCATGGCAAGTCTTGTCATCTTCCAGTTGAGTTAGAGCATTGTGCATACTGGGCTACCAAATTTCTTAACTTTGATTTGTCTTCTACAGGTGTTAAAAGACTTATGTAGCCTCACAAATTTGAAGAGTTTCGTTTGGATCCTTATAACAATTCGAAGTTGTATAAGGATCATGTGAAGAAGTGGTATGACAAGAAGATCCTCCACTGAGACTTTAAGTTAGGCAACCAAGTATTGATCTACAACTCTCATCTTCATCCTTTTCTAGGGAAGCTTAAGTCTAGGTGGTATGGTCCACTCACTGTGATCCAAGTCCTTCCTTTTGAGTTCCTTGAGGTAAAACGAGAAAATGAAAACCCTTTCAAGGTAAATGGACAACGAGCTAAATTGTATATGCCTAATTTTGTCAACAATTCTAAGGAGCGATTGTCTCTTCATGACACTTTGCCGCCTTGATTGCAGTGAATGCCTTTCAGTAGGGCTGTAGTTTCTTTCTTTTCTTTTCTTGTTGATTCCTTTGCATTTCTTTCTAGATTAATTCATTTCGTTGAGTTATTTTGAGTTTTCTTAGGGTTTGCGTGGTTGGTGACAAAGAGTTCTTGGCTGATTCTTTTTTAGGGAAGTTTCTTCTTCCTTTTCCTTTTTTTGTGTTTGAATGTTGACTATTTGAACATTAGGGACAATGTTTATATTATGTTTGGGGGGAACTAAGATTATATGCATGCTGATGTCTATGATATTAATGTTGATGTTGAGAGATACACACTTGAATGGTTGCGATTCTTTTGGTAGCTATCTTGGGTGCCATTTTTGATGAATTTGACCATACAATTATGTCAAAACAAAAAAAGAAAAGAAAGATTAAGATTAAGATCAAACAGTAGCATTGGATAGTGATTAGTAGTTGTAGTCCCGAGTTTCTATTTGCACATATTAGAATTTCTTTTGATTGTCCTACGTTAATTAGTACTTTATGAATGCTTGTGAGTAGCCTTTGTCCTTTTGACCTCACTTTAACCTAAGCCCCATTACAACCCTTAGTAAAAACCCCTTTTGATCCATGATGGCATGTACTCTATGTGGTGAAAAATAGGCGAATTTGCAAGCCTATGGTATTGTAATGTCTTAGAGGAAGTTTTGAGTGAAACACAACCCTTATACACTTAAGTGACATGAGTGAATATTGTGGGAAAAGTCCATTTTAATTTTATGCTTGCTTTTGATCAAAGATATCTACCTTTGATTTCGTTTATGTGCATTGATGAAAAGATTATGATATATGTAGTAGCTTGATACTTGAGTTTGTTGAAGTTCAAGGGATTGCAAACACTTGATTTGTGTTGAAAATGAAATGATAGAATATGTTAGTTGTGATCCAAGTAAGTTGCTTGAGGACAAGCAATGATTCAAGTGTAGGGGTGTTGTTAATGAGCATTTTGTATTAATTTTTGATACATAATTTACTAAACAGTTGTCCATTTAATAATTAAATTATAGTAATTAAGAATTATTTGTTTTAATTTTAGGCACATATTGGATTTGGACAACGAGAGTAAAAAGTCACAAATTGGGAGCTCTTTACACCTAACAAAACACGACAACTTTTAAGTTTGGCTTGGATAAAAAAAATTTAATTAAAAAGGCATGAAGCTAGTTAGCAGCAAGGTGAGAGCAGCAACGTGAGTGTGTTTATTTAATAAAAGAGGATAGCTAGAAACATTGAAGAGGGTGAGACAAAAAAGAAAGCAAGTGGTGGCATCATAAGAGAGAAAAGAATAAAAAAAAGGCAGCATGAAAGGGTGGCGTGAAAAGCTGACTTGCTGAAAGGAAAGAAAATAAATCAGCTGGCGGTAGAGAGAATGGTGGTGTGAATAAGTGATTCACAGCACTCAATAAATGACTCACGTAAAACAATCATTGAATAGACTCCAATGGGACATGAGTAGCATGGAAAAAGGAAAACAACAAGCAGTTGGTGGCATGGACACTGGAAAGAAGAAAAAAAAAACAACACACAGCCGTCACTCACCATACTTCCACGCAGCTAACCTCCACAAAAGCAACAGCCCTCATATACACTCTATATACACACGTTGAGGCAAGAAGCTGGGCATGAAAAAAAAGGATTAACAACGTTGGCAGCTGGGGAATCCAAACGTTGGAAGCTAGTTGGGTGGAGAAAAAGAACGTGAAGCAGATAGTGGAAGGGAGACACACATGTTAATTGGTGAAGATGAAGACACGTAGCTGCTAGTGGAGATGAAGAAACGTAGCTACTGGTGGAGATTAAATCACGTTGGCAGCTAGGAGACTCTCCATTCCACACATAACGTTATAGCATGATAAACATTAAAAAAATAAAGTAGCTATGCTGAGGTGGAAGTAACCAAGACGTTAGCTAGGGAGTTGTGGCAAGAGGAAAAGAAGGTAGTTGGTGCATGAAAACAACAAGTTTTTGCGTGACCTGAGGAAGAAGACTTAACATTGGGTGTTCTTAATTTATTTTTTATTCCTTATTTATTTTAATTACGTGGATTTAATCAATGCAAACATATATTATGACCATGATTTATGTTACATTGATGAATATGTGTGAGTAAGTTTTTCTTTTCGGTTATGGTTATGATTAATATTGGATTGGGATAATTTTTGTGGTATTTATTTTTTCTTGATTGAATGCATATTTAGTCCTAATTTATTTTGTTCACCTAGATTAAGGCCTTAGATGATTGAATTTTATAACCAGTGGGATTTAATTTGTCGGAAAATTAATCAAGCAACATACTTGAGACTAAAGTATGGACCAACCTTAGGATCTTGGGTGAGGATACCTAGGATTATCGAACATAGTTTTAGGCTTCCTGTATTGAACGCCTTTTATTTTAAATTGTCTATGAACTAAGTGGGTGACTCGGATTTAGAAGAGAAGGGAATCCCCATGAACACTAGGTTCAACCTGCTTAAGTGAATTAATTCCTAGATCAATCCACAATTACAATTTTTAACATCCAATCCAATTGAAATCCGATACCTTAACCGTTTTTTGTCATTTGACTAAATCTAGTCTTTTTAATTCGTACCTTGCTTTTTTCATATTTCCTTTATTTTATTAATTTATTTTAATCCAAAAATACATTTTACATACTTTTTACAATTCAATTTAGTGCAGTTAATGTTTTCAAAGATCAAAACCCCCTTCTTACCAAATTAGCTTGCATTTCGTGACACATAGGTTAACTTAATTCCATTAATTTTAGGTTCCGATTAAGTGAAATGACCTAAGGTTGCGTCCTATATTGCAATCCTTGGATTATTTTTGGTTTGACATCCGAGGGCACGAATAAAGGTCTGAATCAATGCCATTTGGCAAGTAAATTGACGGATGGAAATATAAATAAGAAACAAAATGATATTAGAGAATTTTTTAAAAGTGACTTCAGAAATTATTGAGAAAATGAATTTGAAAATTTGGAGATGACTTTAGAATTTTTGAAATACGATGATATTGAAAATTTTAAAGATAATTCGAATGAAAAGATGGAGTTATAGGACTAGTTCAATAAGAACTAGTTAGTTAGGAAACTAACTAAGGTCTTAGAAATTAGACAAGTGTCCAAGTCTAAAGTCACGCTTTTCTTAACTTTGAAAGGCCAAGTGCTTTACTCTTGTCTTCATCTCCTTCGTAGCTTTCTTTTTCAAGTTATTTCATTTACGTAGAGTTTTTCATCAAACCTCCACCAAAGTTAAAAACCTTGTTTTAATCTATCTTTTGCTACTCCCAACTTTGTTTTTCTTTCATTTGCCCCAAAGAAAACTAAAACTTGCCAACCTCTACAATGGTGTATGTGAGTTGCATGAAGATTAGGGCCTTTTGAGTTTTTTGAAAACTCTGGAGTTTTACCAAGTAAGTATCTTATCAATCCTTTAGAGTTGTTGGATTATGAAACAAAAATGGTGATTAGTTGATATTTCATAATCATAAGAAAATAGACATTTATTTTCATGTTCACCGTAAATATAATATGAAAATTTGGATGTGTTGATTTTCAGATTTGATGATCATTATGTTATATGAGGTTGTAGAAATGATTGTTGAACTTGAAAGATCATAGGAAAAATGTATAATTAAATGCAAATGTTTTTTTGAAGAAAACAGAAATGAAGGCTCTATTTCTCTTCACTATATACATATATATATATATACGGGAAAATTTTGGAGATTTGAGGATGAACAAAAAATGAAGAGAATGCAGAAATTGAATGTGCAGAAAAAATGAAAGTGAGATAGTGCAATAAAATGGTGATTTGCAAGAATGAATTTTTCTATTTTAATATTATGCTTTAATTTGGATTTTGGAGTTGTTTGTGAATGATTTTAGTTGAATGGAAGTTAAAAATGAGAGTAGAATCAAATTAGAAATGTTATATATAGAAAAATAAAAGAAGAAGATGCACAAAATGCAGAAAAATGAAGGAGAGTACAGGAAAATGAAGAACATGTGTGGAGATTTTCTAGTTTTTAATATTTGGTGTTAATTCTTGGTTTTCGATCTATTTTTGAATGTGTTGGGTTAAATTGAAGTCAAACATGGGTTTGAGATGAGTTTCTTGTTCTGTAGTTATCTGAATGGAGTGAATTTTTATTTGAACTAAACTAGAGACATACAGCTACAATTGTTAAGTAGAAATTCAATTTGAATTCTATCACTAAAGGTTATGAAATTTAGTTTGAAGTTTAGTTTTGGCTTAAGTTGCAGCACTACCCGTGACAGAAATCATATCCTGTTGTTATTGAATAAACTGTATTGATATAGACCAAATCAAACAAAGCTTTCTTCACAGAAGTTGTAGCTTATTATCTTATATTTAAATTGGTATAAAGTTTGTAAATTTTGGATATTGGAATTGAGAGATATGAGTTGCACATCTTTGAGTGTATGACAATGCACTAGCCAAAATTTTGAATGTGTTCAGTCTGAGGCATTTGAAGTATAACTTTCAAAATACTGATCCAAATTGAATGATCTTGATGTCATTAGAAACTTAAGAGATAGGAAAAAAATTTTATAGAAGAAAGTATTGCCGAATTACTTCATTTTCATTGTTAGATTGATCATGTACAGTAGACTCGAAGGTATGTTTTAGGAAAAATATGAATTGACGAAATGAGTTATGCATTTCAATTTTAATGGTTTTATTAAGGTATAAACCATAAGTATAAATGATATTTATGTGAGTTTGGAAATATGAATGTTTACATGATGAGAATAATAGAGCGATACCCAAGATTGTCATGAACATGCATTGTATTTCATATACATACATGTGCATTAACCAACACTTATAATTATGAAAAAGTGTGATATATATATATTGCTTGATATAGAGGAGCAATTGGAACATCAACATCCAAATGTTGCTGAAAATTTGAGGCAAGAGCTTTGAGAGCAATCGGTGAGTAACCTAGATGGTTTCACACAATTAATTGTTTGCTTTAGAATATGTTTTGAATTATGATATGAATGTGATTTGAATATGTTGATGCCGGACAATAAAGGTCCGAGACTTGATGCATGAATGTGATATTGAAGTGCTATTTGTATGTGAATGTGACAAACTAAATGCTTCTTGACATGATTGATAGATTATGAGAGATGCATTGCATACATGAATGCATGATCAGATAATGAGAGTTCTGACCTAAGTAGCCACCAAAAACGAGCTTAAATCTCCAAATGTGATTAAAAGCTAAAGGCTCACTATGTAAAATGAGCCCTATATCTCTAATGGATAAGGGCCAATATATATGAACTCGGTATCTATAATGGATATGAGATAGTTTAGGCAATCGGTCACAACAACGTAATAATTGGAAAAGAGTCACATGAGCATTTCATATATATTTTAGTAAGTATGTTTAATTGTTTGAGATGCAAAATTGTCTTACCCTTAAGTGAGAATGTGATATGTGATAATTTATGCAAAATGGAAAGACATGAATTATATATTATATGTGTGATGTGTTGCATGAATTGAGTAAACCATCGATGATGGTTACCTCATTGAGTTTGCAAAACTCACCAAAATTGTAACGTTGATTTTTCAGGACCAAAAGACATCTTTAGCTACTAAGAGACACTACAAGAAGTATAGTCTTACACTTTTGGAAAAAAAGAAGAAATGGTTCAAAGGTCGGTCAGTTGAGATTGGAAGGTTAGATAGATCTTTTTGTGTATTTCCTCTTTCATGTAGTGTATTTTATATTAAGATATGATGATGTTCATATTCGAACAATATTGAAAACTGTCAATGTAAATATTTGGTTTTATAAAATGAAAAGAGAAATTTAGGTTTTAACATATGGTGTTTTTCATTATGATGTCTTATAAGAAAATAAAGAATGATGATGCCATATTAAGTGAATGTTATGATTGAACGTAGCATACCATTATCATAGGTTATGTACTAGAATGTCCTCAGGGTGTTCCGGTTCGTACTTTATGGTAGTGGGGGTGTTACAATATATCAGTGAACCCATTTCCATAATCTAAATTGCAATACGTAATCGTTGTGACCTTAATTCATTTATGGAAAACTAATGAATGCAAATCATTAGGGATAACATGTATTATGTTAAATAAATCGAGCTTATGTGAATATTGCCTAGAGTAACTTGTTTTCCTAGAACTTAATTCAGTTGTCATACTAAATCTAAAGGGCTTATTCTAGGTTGTTTGATAGCTAGGTTTAATTAAAGAGCTTATTTTGATTAGATATGACCTAAAGCAAAATTGGGGTTAACGAAGCTTATTGTTAACCTACGATTAATAGTTTCTAAAAAAGGTATAAAAACAACATAAAGATTTAGTGCACTCACTTATGTGTATGCAAAGATTGTGTAACGACCATATACCCCCTGGGAGGATATGTGGATGCCACACAAGATAGTACAAGCAAACCAAAACATTTCGCGGAAGCATAGTATTTAAAATCTTCCATTGGAAGCAATTCAGAACAAACATACATCATATTATACACTGAACTTAAAACAAACTTGTTTAAAACCGAAAATCTGCCTAAAAATAGTTATTACAACTTACAACAATTCAAATTTATACTATTGATATACAAGACAACATAAGAGAAAAATACATGTTTTATCAAAATGAAAACTAGGACTCTATTGGTCATTGCGGTTGACTTGTCCCAGTCCTTATTATCCTTACTTTGAACTACACAGGGCAAATCCACCATGCTAAGCATATAGCTTAGTGAGTAATAACTAAAATATGTCTAACCACAATAGATACTGAATCATATTATACAAAAGCATCTCAATATACTGAAATTCAGAATAGACTAAGATTTATTAATGAAAACACTTCGCATGCTAAAGTCAGATATTTCAATAGCAGAATAGAACATACAGAAATACAGAACATATTTTCATAATAAGGTGATAACCCATCAAACCAGAAATATGGTTTGTTTCTTATCAAAGCTTATCAAAGATCAAAGTACAAAATGAATTAGACTTTAAATCCATGAACATAAATGGGTAACGAGACCTATAATGAGGGAGACTGAAGTCTCGACATTGAAGTGTCACAGAGGGAGACTGAAGTCTCGATACCGAAGTGTCACAGAGGGAGACTGAAGTCTCAAGACCGAAGCATCATAGAAGCGGCTGCAGACCCTTCTAGGCATGCCTATTTACCCACGACTAGGACTTGACAGTTACAAAACCAAACAAGTTCATTTTATTTGCATAATAATTAGTCAATCATATTTACATGCATCAAGCATTTTAGACATTCATTGTCCCAAGGTTCATAACATAATCGACATAAAACCTAATTCAATTCAGTACTAAATAGCACAAAATAAAATGTGAGCATCCTATAGATTACTGACAGTCACTCCCTTTTGCTTAATGTCTTGAAGTTCTAGCAATATCTGAAGATTGTCTCTCTACTTGCTTTTCTATAAACAAACAAACACAATTTCATATTACCAAAATGTTCATGTAACTGAATAAGAATTTATATAATTGCATCATGTAACATGCATATTCAATGAAATATTCCCAGGTATATCTTTGTAGTAAATTGAAGTACATATCAGTTGTATTCCAAAAGTTCCAAAATTTATACACTCATTTACAATTCCATATTTTTCCTCAAAACAAACATTTGGGTCTACTTTGGATGATCATTTAGATCAAGAAAATGGAATAGTTAAGCCACACATCCCTCTAGACAATTGTCCCTCTTTTTTTTAGTTTCCACTGATTCCTATATCATACAATTTGGCTTAATGTACTGAAAGTTATACTCAAAAGATCGTAGACTATACTTAAGCTTCAACAGAATTCTTATCTCAATTTCCAATCATATTCTGAAATTGTTAGAGCCAAAATTTGAGTTCAATCTCTTCAGATAATTTGTGTCCGTATGAATTTAGTTTAATTAAAATCAAGAATCACTCCATTTGGAAATCTACAGATCTAGATATAAGTAAAATACCAAATTATGTTCAGTAAAATCAACCCAGTTATCATACTTCAGTACAGTCACAATTTCATCTTAAATTCTTCAATAAATCCATTTCATATGGTCTTAATTTTTGGTGGAGATGAAGATCAATGTCTTATGAGTCTATTGGTTTAGTTCCCATGTCAATTGGATGTGCCCATTTGTCATCCATATAAAGGTGCTACATGTCAATTGACTATTTTTCTTAATACATAATACCCTAAAATTTTTAGAAAACTTTCCTAAAATTACCAATAATTTTGAAATATTACTAATAATTTCCAAATAAATTTTCAACACCTAGAAACCACATTTCTCATCTTAATAGAAATTTTAAAACTAGTTACACCCATAAATGTCAATGTATGCTTGTACAAATATTTGTATGTATCAAAAATACATTTTCACTTGTAAACTCAAATATGCAAAGCATATAATGCACTGCTAATTCCTTAATATTCTAACCCCTAACATGGGATGATACAGATTGAACCAAGAATTAGATTCTAACTTATTCATCAATCTTATCACTTTCTCACTATTTGATTCAAATTTCTTTCAATAGTTCAATTTTATTTCATTTTGTTTATCGATTCCAAACAAAACCCCCTATATCCTAAACTCCAATTCTTTCATTACAAAAGGTATATATACACTCCTTGGGGATACCTACTCACCACAATTTCAAATTTAGTGTGTAGAGCTTCGTTTTATTTTTTGATTTGTTCAATGCATGTCAAGAATTTTGGCATCGTTATTGGGGAATGAAGTGATTTAGTTTTTGCTTCTGATTTAAATAGTTGTTTTGTATATAGATTTGTTTATAATTATTTTTTACAATCATTTCTTAATTTTTTTCATGTTTTTTAGTGTTTGTGTATAGTCGTGATGAGGTCTCATCAATAAGATCCTTACAATGTGATACTGAGATTGAAAGGACACTATAAAGGGAGTATGTTGCCTCTACAGTAAGTCAATTTTTTAGGGGAAATTTTTCTTGCAGCCTATATTCCCAATCCTATAACCTAGGTTAGAGAGATCACTCAAACATAAGGAATAGGCAATAAAATTACATCCTAGATAGGCTGCAGGGTGTACAACAATTCCCATATAAATTGCGAGTGTTTGACCTCATTTTCGAAGTCCAACTCTTGCGAAAAATCATAAGATTTGAGTTGTTTCCAATAAAAACACCTTAACCATTATCGACTCAACGTCATGCTTTGCTACCAAAACTGTTGGGTCTTGATTTTTTAGAGCGCAACTCTTGAAACTCATGTAAAACTGTGAGTGTCTTACTGTCAAAAACCCTTCATTTGGAAGGAAAAATCGTTCGAAAGCAAATAAAGGGCTTCATTGTAAGAACTACTTATTTCGTCACGGCGAACACACGCGAGAAAATCCCCTGGACCCTTCGAGAATTTTACACTGCGGCAAAATTGAAATTTTATTTTCGCTACGATGAGAAAGTTAACTTTTGCCCCGACGAACCTACAATGCTATTTTCACCGCGGTGACCCTGGTGGTTTCGCCGCGGCGAAACCTTGGAAACTTAACCCCTAAACATAAAATTTCCAATGGTTTCTACATTACTCTT
>JANSVA010000216.1:14388558-14407445 GCA_025504915.1 Erythroxylum reticulatum | reverse complement strand
TATCTTGTTTATGTTTATTATTATCCTTATACCATATCATGTATAGATTGGCATGATGATTTAGATATATTGCTTCCGCTACAAATAAGATTTCTAACAAGTTTTGAAATCTACCGGTTCTCCAAATATGGCATGCTTTGTTTTCTCGATCTAACATCCTTAACATACTTCAGAGAAGTGCGCAGTTTTATGGGCTATCTAACGAAGATCTCAACACCCATCTTGCAAATTTCTTAGAGATTTGTGATACCTTAAGGTTTAATTGGATGATTGATGATGCTGTGAGGTTGAGATTATTTTCTTTTATCTTGAGAGATCGGGCAAAGGTATGATATAATTGACTCAGTGTAAGCCAAATCACTACTTGGGAATAGGTAGCCCAAGCTTTCCTAGCTAAGTACTTTCCTTTGACTAAGACAACAAGAATCATCAAAGCGATCACCATCTTTCAAAAAAGTGATGGGGAGTCGTTGTATGAAGCCTGGGAGAGATTTAAGGAATTACAAAGGAGTTGCCCCCACCTTATACCTTTCGAGGGAATTTCTTTCCAAACATGTTACAATGGTGTAAATCAAAGCACAAAGGGAATAATAGATGCAGCTATAGGAAGGCCTTTGATAAGAAAAACCATTAATGTAGCTCATGACCTTTTGGAAGAGTTAGCAAGTAACAGTTGTATGGGTAAGCCCTTTATGAATACTAGTAAGGAATTAGTTGATGTGTATGAAGGAAATTTGGTTTTGAGAATTGATGATGAGCAGGTTTAATTCAATATGACTAAATCTTTAAAGAAACTGGTGGATGGAATTGCTTATATGAAGATTGATGTTATGGATAATTGTGTGAAGGAGGTTGAAAAGGAAAATGAAAAGGAATTTGAGAGAGTTGCTAAAGTGCATAGGGATGAGAGTGTTACTAAAGAGGAATTGTGTGAGGAGGGTGAGCAAGAGAAGTTAGAGAGAGACGATACACCCACACCACCCTCCATTGTAAATCCTCCCATTGTAGAACTAAAACCCCTACCTTCTTACCTGAGATACACATTTTTAGGTAAGGATCACACATTACCCATCATCATCTCCAATCAGATGGATGTTAATCAACAAGAGAAAGTGGTAGAGACCATTCAGAAAAGGATAAGATATATGGGGTGGAAAATTTCTAATATTAGGAGGATTGGCCCCAATGTGGTGATGTATCGGATTAACCTTGAAGAAGGATGGAAGATAGTGAGGGAGAGGCAAAGAAGATTAAATCTAAACATGCAAGAGGTTGTAAAGTAAGATGTCGTGAAGTTTTTAGATGTATGTATTATATACCCAATTTTAGATAGTGAGTGGGTGAGTCCAGTGCAATATGCACCTAAGAAGGGAGGCATGACAGTAATAGAAAATAAAAAAGGTAAATAGATTTCCATTAGGACCATCACAGGTTGGAGAGTGTGCATTGACTATAGGAGGCTCAATTTAGCCACCAAGAAAGACCATTTTCCATTACCTTTTGTGGACCAAATGATTAAGAGGGTGGTTGATCATACTTTTTATTGCTTTCTTGATGGATATTCAAGATACAATTAGGTGTTCATATACCCACAAGACCAAGAGAAAACCACTTTCACTTGTGCTTATGGGACTTTTGCTTACAGGAGGATGCCTTTTGGTTTATGAAATGCATTAATCACATTCCAATGGTGCATGATGACCATCTTTGCATATATGAATGAGGACTTCATGGAGGTATTTATGGATGACTTCTCTATTTTTGCGTAATCATTTGATCATTGTTTGTTTAATTTGGATAGAGTTTTACAAAGATGCGAGGAGTCTCATTTCGTCTTGAATTGGTAAAAGTGTCATTTCATGGTCTAAGAGGGAACAGTTTTCTTATGCAAGGGGATTGAGGTAGATCGAGCTAAGATTGAAGTGATTGAAAAGCTTCCATCTCCTACTAACATTAAGGGCATCTGAGTATTCCTTAGTCATGTAGAGTTCTAAAAACGATTCATCAAAGATTTTTCTCTTATTGTTATAACATTAACTAACTTGTTAGTTAAAGATATGCCTTTTGTGTTAGATGATGATTGTTTAGATGCTTTTAACAAGTTAAAGATGGCACTTACAACAGTACCTATTTTGAAGACACCAGATTGGTCACTTCCTTTCGAGATCATATATGATGTAAATGACCATGCCATTGGTTATGTACTCAAACAACGAAAGAAGAAGTTACATGTAATTTACTACGCTAGCAAGTCCTTGAAAGGAGCAAAACTGAATTACATCGCCACTAAGAAAGAGAAGCTTACTGTGGCATTTATATATGAAAATTTTCATTCTTACCTTTTAGGCTCACAAGTTATTATTTTTACAGATCATGCGACATTGCGTTATCTCTTTACAAAGAAGGATGCCAAGGCTAGGCTTATCTGATGGGTGCTTCTGCTTTAAGAATTCAACATTGAGATTAAAGATAAGAAAGGAGCAGAAAATTTTGTGACAGACCACCTATCGAGACTTAAAGGGGAACAAAATGAAGAAGAAGAGGAAATTGAAGAGCGTTTCTTGACGAGGCTTTAATGATGGTAGAATCCTTAGTTTGCAAATATTTCCAATTATCTCTCAGATGGTATTCTTCCCCCTAATCTCTCACATCAACAAAGGAAGAGGTTCTTATTTCAATGTTCTCACTATATTTGGGATGAACCTGTGTTATATAAAATATGTGCTAATAGTTTGATTCATAGGTGTGTCCTTAAGGATGAAATGCCTGAAGTTTTGACTTAATGTCATAATTCAGTTTATGTTGGATAATAAGGAGGGAACAAAACAGCTGCTCGCATTTTAGAGTGTAGATTCTACTACTGAACTTGTTCAAAGATGCCTGAGATTTTGTATTCCATTATGATAGGTGCCAAAGAGTGGACAATATTTCAAAGAGAGATGAAATGCCACTTTCAAACATCATGGAGGTGGAGATATTTGATGTGTAAGGCTTGGATTCCATGGGACCATTCCCATCTTCCCTAGGAAATTCTTATATATTGGTTAGAGTTGATTGTGTGTCTAGGTGAGTCGAAGCAATAGCTACTCCAATAAATGATGGCAAGGTGGTGCAACAGTTCATCAAGAAGATCTTTACTAGATTTGGGGTACCTAAAGCTATCATAAGTGATAGAGGGAGCCACTTTTGCAATAAACCCTTTGAGGCTCTTTTGAGAAGATATAATGTTCATCATATAGACTAACATCCCCTACCATCCGCAAACGAGTGGCCAAGTGGAGGTGGTGAATAAAGAGTTGAAAAAGATTTTGGAGAAGGTAGTGAGCACTTCAAGGAAATATTGGGCTTTGAAGCTAGATGATGCGTTGTGGGCTTACATGATATCAACATGTGTATGGTAAGGCTTACCATTTACCATTCGAGTTAGAGTATAGAGCCTATTGGGCAGTTAGAAAATTAAACATGGATTGGAAGCTAATAGGAGAGACGAGATTGTTACAACTTGATCAATTGGAAGAATTAAGATATGGTGCATATGAAAATGCCAAGTTGTATAAAGAAAGGGCTAAGAAGTGGCGTGATTGCCACATTAAGAAAAAGGAATTCAAGAGTTGGGACTTAGTGCTTTATTTAATTCACGACTTTAGTTATTTCCTGAAAAGATTAAGATAAGATGGAGTGGCCCATTCAAGGCTAATCAAGTGTTTCCCCATAGAGCGTTGGAGTTAGAAAATCTGAAACTTTTAAGGTTAATGGTCATAAATGCAAGCTTTACTTTAGAGGACCATTCTCATAAGAAAGGGAAATACTTTCTTTCTTTGCACTCTCTCTTTTATGATTTCATATGGAATGGTCAACCTAATGACCTTAACTGAACATGTTTGTCTTTCATTTGTTTTTCTTTGTGTGAATGTGATTTTGTTTTGATTTGATAATATTTTATTTGGATTAACTTGTTTCGCCTTTTGTTTAGGTCCCTAATGATACATTTTAAGGTTACTTGAAGATTTATTGTGCATCATAGCTTGTCGGAGGACCAAATAATGAGAGGAAAAATGCGTCACTCCCATTAGAACCACCATCATAAGCTCTTCTTAACCTTAATCTCTTCTATTATTCTTTTTATGTTTTGGTTTGTTTCCTTTTATGGGGTTGATTGTTGGTTTTGACTGTTCTCTTTTGCATATTGAGGACAATGTTTTGTTCAAGTGTGAGGAGGTAGTCTTTGCATTTATGTTTGCATTTTTGCATGTCATTTAGGATGTATGTTAGGTTGTTAGTATTAAGTGTGTCATTTTCCTTACATTTGAATCTTTTTGATGAATGTGTTGCCAAGAGATTCTATCATACTATTTGGAATGAGATTAAATGCATGCGTGAACTTAAATTAGGCTACTTGAGTGGAGAGTGAACCATGCAGAGTGATGAAAGTAGTTAGCCATATAAGCTTACTCAGAACTTGACACTTGAATAATGAGGTAATGTGTAAAAGCATAATGGATTTTCATTTGAGCCTATGTGAGGAATTGAGCCTTGATGACTCCATTCTATAGTCATTTCATTCCCTTGTTTATGTGATGCTTCCTTAGGTAATTACCTTCAGAACTTGCTTTAAATTGATTTAAATCAACTGGATGAATGCTAGATAGAAATTATTAAGGCCTTTTTATTTTAAGCTTTATCTTAAATGACCTGCCCTTTTATTGTTACTTACTAGCCTCATTGAGCCTTTAACCTTTTGTTTCTTGAAATCACCCATTTTTAAAACCCACAAACCCCATTAGCTTACCCAATCATAATTTAATAGAGTATTAAGCAATAATTTTTTGTGGAATCACAAGTTAAGAGAACATGGCATATAGTGGCTATTTTCTATTCATTTTTTCTTTATTATGAAAAAAAGGAGAGAGAAAAGAACAAAATCAAATGAAAAAAAGAAAAGAAAAGAAAAAGGAATAACATGTAGTAGCTTTAATAAGTACAGAGAAGTAGTCTTATCCATTTGCATATCTTATAAGTTTATTTTTGTCATCCCTTTGTACACTTAGTCGTTTATAAATGCTTATGATAAACTCCTAAAAGTTGTTTAACCCACCTTAACCCTAGCCGCATTATATGTTAGACCCTAAAATTTTTTCAATTATTATTGATTTATTTGTTTCATTATTTTTAGAATTGAGTCATTAATTTGGTGGGCATAAATAGAGACTTGAAATTAGATGGAAAGATTTGAATTAAGCTAGAGTTAATATGATGTTCAAGAAGATTAAAAGAGTTAAGATGTAGATGAAAGAAGGGAAAAAATGGGAAGGCCAAAGGAGAGGAGGGGTATTTTTAGAAGGACAAGACCAAAATGTGGTCTTGTTTAAGAAGAAGAAGAAAACAATGTGAATTGGGAGAGAGGAAGAGAAATAACAAATCAAAGAGAAAAAGAAGAGAGATTTCAGTAGTTGAGATAAAAGAAGAGAGTTAAGCTAAGGTTTCAATTTTCTTAGCCTTCAAGATAGATTTTGAGGTTGTTTAGAAAGGGAAAAAGGTAGAGCAAGATAAGAGCTTCCATTTGAGCTAAAGATCTCTTCATTTGCTGAAGAACCAAGGTAATATCACCTAAATCTTTTGGGATTTTTAAAAGGATTTTAGCTTATGGAGTTTAGAAAATCCATGGGTTTAAGTATTCTAGCACCAATTTTGGTGATTGTGCTTTGTGGGATTTTCAATTGAAAAGCCTATTGAGTGGGATTTTTGTTATTGTATAAAGGGGATCAAAGAGGCAAGAGGAACAAGAGAAAAGGCATTTTGAGCAAGTCTTTAAGCAAGAAAATCAAGGTGGGTTACATGTTTATAATATAGTTATGAGCCATTAACATTTTTACAAATCAAGAAAGTAAAATGATTTCAATTACTTCATAAATGTTGCTTTTAATGTTTTGAGTGATATGAGAATTTGATACACGTCGGTGCATGAATTTTGATTATAAAATGGAAAATGGTTTTGAAATATTTATGTTATGCCTTGAAACATGTCATGGCATTTTGTATAAATTAAAAGATGTGAAAGCATGAAAGTACGAATACATGAGCAAATGATTTAAGCATAAATATGTACTTTTATTTAGGCAAAAGAGGAACTCATTTCATTAGTCACGTGCACGTTGATCCATAGCCTTCTCCCAGCTGCCCGCTTGAGGCTACGAGATCTTGAGAAATCAAACTAGTTTTATTTACAGTGTAAACTTTGGTTTCTCCATTTTGTTCCACGGAACTCTCGAACCATTTGTTTGTGCATTATATCATTGAATTGTCAAGTTTATTTCATAACTTGAGTGTTCTACAGTGATGGTTAAATGTACTTTGCTATGTTGAGGTGAGGACTTTTTTTAACTATAAGTTTTGAGCAAAAAGATCATGAAATTGACTGAGAATTTAAAAACAAAGCATTTTATAAATTCACTATGACTTTTATAAGACAAATGAACATTTCAATGATTTTTTTAATTCTTTGTTATAAACTTGTTACCCATGAGCTTTTAAGCTCACCCCCTTTTGTCCCATCTTCTAATGATAGCTAAAAGACCAAGTGATCAAGAGCCTAAGGGCATTTCTCCAAATTTTCTTATTTTGTAGTTTTGGTTGATTTTGGGAAAGCAAGAAGTTTGTTTGTTCAAGGACCTTTTGTAGTTTGAGATTTTGAGACGATGATCTAATATGACTTAGAATGCCATTAAAGATTTGTAAAACTTTATTCTTTTGATGTTAATGAAATGCAAATGGTATACGGATGATGTGAGTTAAAATTAGATATACATGAAGAAGTAATCAACTTGAGTTGATGATTTTTGGAACCTACACACACACACACACACACACACACATAAGCGAGATGTTATGGAAAGGAAGATAGGAATTATGACTGATCAAATGTAGTTAAAGGTGATGAGGAAAATGAGTTGAGATTTGAGAGTTTAATGAAGTTATTTTGGTAACTAAATGGTTATGCTTAGAACTTTGAAAGTTTGCATAGTGCAAAATTTCAAGTCTTCCATAAGGGAAAAATTCGTGTTATGACTTTGGGGCAAAATCTGCATTCATCTAGAATGAATTTGACAAGTTGTCTTCATAGAAGTTGTAGCTTGTCTTTCTAGCTTTCCAACAGTATATAGGTTAAAATTTTTGGTCATTGGAGTCGAAAGTTATGATCATTATAAGGGGAGATACTCAGGAGTATAGTTTGTATCGTCTGATGACATCATATCATCTGATGAGGATGTATCATCTAATGATGACGTGTCTTCTAGTGAGGACGCTTTGTCTGGTAAGGATGCTTCGTCTGGTGAGGACGTATCTTCTAGTGAGGATGCATCGTCTGGTGACGTCATATCGTCTAATGATGACGTCATATCGTCTGGTGCACTGTTCATCTAATCCTATCATTTGGTCACATTTTTTACCCTCTAGATGATCGAATTTGTCCTCGAGATCCTCATGAAAGTTGTGGATCTTGAAGTTCTCTTTCGAACCATCTAAAGAACACCTTAATCTGAGATCTCTAGAGAAAGTTATGACAATTTTCCCAATTCGTCTGACCTTTCATCTGGTTTCATCTGACCCTATCATCTGGTCCAATTTTGAAACTTTAGGTGACAAAATCTCACTTCAAAGTCTTCATAAAAGATGTATATATTGAAGTTCTCTTTCTAACCCTTTAATAATTACCTTGATCTGATATCCCTAGAGCAAGTTATGCCCTTTTTCCTAAAATAGGTTCAATATGGTTCAAGACAGAACCTTGTTTGATTTCCTTTAACCAATCTTTGTTATCCGACCTCTAAACGAAGTGATCCTTAAGATAATAGATTCCTCAAATATTTTTCTATCTCTCCACAAAAATTGGCAGCATTCCAAATTGATTGGAACAAGGTTTTGATTGAAGGAAAGTGAGGGAATCTGTTGGAATAGTATAAACTAGTGTTATTTTACTAAACATGCTTCGGCATTTTAAATATATCTAGATCTGTAGGGTTCCAAATGAGATGATTTTCAATGTGGAGTAAACTAGAGACGTAGGTTTACAAATTATATGATGAGTTCAAATTCTGATTTAGCCTATAAGATGTTCAATATCTGGATGGAAGTTGAGCATAGAATATTTGCTTCAGTATAAGAATGATTCAAAAAATAAGGCCTGATGCTTACGGTATCAGAGAATAAAGATGAACCGAGGATGAATAATGAGGGTTAATTGGAATAACCATACATGGTAACAAGCATAAGCACACATTTTATGACTCCAAATGTTGGGCTCTGAAAGCGGGGTCCAATAGTTGTGGTATCAGAGCAAAAGTTGGGTTCCAAAATCAGTGCCTAATAGTTGTGGTATCAGAGCCCATAATTGAGATCTTACATGGGCATTTTTCAAAATATATGTCAAGTAGAATTAGTGAGAAAAATAATACTCTTTCATGATATGAGAAAATGAAAGTTTGTAGAAGTTACGTAGTCCGATATGTAGACATAGATGCAGTATTTGTGATTATGTAAATGAATATGGTGACGAAATTTTATTGTGAATAAGTACTTGAATTGATATGGATTTGAAAATATTTGCATGAATCAAATGATAAGAAGTAGAGACATAAGTGGAAATGACAAGAGTTAAGGTGTACAAGCAAAGTGAAATTGAAAGGTTTAACTTGAAAGTTAGAATGATTGTTTGGTTGTTGTGATAAGAGTTATGATCCGGTATAAGAAGATGTTAGTGGAATTAAGATTTTTAATGATGTTACAATGAGTAATGAATTCAAAGATAAAGAGAAAATATCGTCTAAGATCAATGGAGATCAAATTATCAATTGTGTAAGATATAAATTTGTGAATTATTGGAGATAAATATGTGGACAAAATGGGATGAATTTGATGATACCCACCCAAGCATATGCGGCAGTAATTATATCTACTACTTCATTGAGTTTTAGTAATTAGAACATTATGACCTTGTAAGAACGATAGAAATCGTTCCTTTTGAGGTATTAAGGATAGCTAATACAATGATGACGATAACAGATGATTGATAAAGATTGCATGAATAGTATTGATGATAGTAGTAAGAAATCTTCTTTCTAAGAAGAATTTCACTGGATTAGATTTAGCAGAACAGATAGTATATTAAGGGTGTTCAATGAAAGTACAAATCAGAAATGAATGCGTAATGATTCAAAAGTAACTATTGGATTCATATCCCTAAAGGAAACTCAAGTATAGAAGATAGAGTATGCTACTGAGAATGTGTGTATTTTGATTGATGTAAAGCATCCAACTATATGAGTGGATTCCTGAATTTGAGGAGACATTAACTACTATGAGGAGTATATAGGTCCATGTTATATTTTGTGTAAATATGTTCAGGAGATACAAATTTGACTTGATGAATGTATTACAAACACTGGAAGTTAAGATTGAAAATAAAATGAAATGTGTGGAGAAATTAGTATGAATGAGTAGATAGTAGAAAAATTCAATGTGAAATTAGAGGAAATCGAATGAATTGAGAAAATCATTCGACAAAGGAAGTCAATTGGGAAATTGAAAAATGACATGAGACAATGTTACCTCATTGAGGAATTAGTTATTTAAGGAATTATGAGAACTAATCATAGGCATATAGAGCTTTGGAAACATTTGTCCAAGTTAACAAATGCCTCAAAAATATTATGGTATTGAAGATTAAAGTGATCCAAGCAAAATGGATCCATTTGTGATCATGATCATAGAGGATATTTGGAGTGCATTTGAAAAAAAAAGTGAAGAGAATATTTTTGAACATTGAGATTAATCTTACATTGAGATTAAGTGATTCAAGAAAAATGAATGAATTAGGTGGATCAATGCCAAAGGCATGGAATACAGTAAGATAGACATAAGAGTTAAGTGTATCAGTACTACACTGATGTGAATTATTAAGTGAAAATTAAATTTATCTTTAAGGGCATCACTGTGCCAAGGTGTGCTAAAGTTAGGAAAAAGTATTAGCTAAGCCTGACATGAATAGGTCTATATGAAATAGTTATAAGAAGTGCTACTAAAGAAAGATGTCTTAGATTCGTAATGTGATATATGTGAGTATGTTAAGAATATTGATATGATATGATATTAGTGTTATCGACATAGGAAATGAAAAATTGTGAGTAATCTGAAATATATTGAGGTAACAGATAAGATAGTGTGATGTCTGAATAAGTCATGGAAGAATGGATTGAATCCATTGACTAAGGTCATTAGAAAGAAAATTATTGGAGTGATGAAGTTAAATGGAAATCGGAAAAACACAAGAGGAAGCATACCCCTACCCCTTGATCAGTTAGGTAAGAATTTCGAGGACAAAATTCTTTTAGGGGGAGAATTGTTGGACCCTGGGAGAACTGTTGGACCCTGAAATTTTTTTCAATTATTATTGATTTATTTGTTTAATTATTTTTAGAATCGAGTCATTAATTTTATGGGCATAAATAGAGATTTGAAATTACATGGAAAGATTTGACTTAAGTTAGAGTTAATATGGTGTTTAAAAAGATTAAAAGAGTTAGGAGGTAAATGAAAGAAGGGGCAAAATGGGAAGGCCAAAGGAGAGGAGGGGTATTTTTGGAAGGACAAAACTAAAATGTGGTCTTGTTTAAAAAGAAGAAGACAAAATGTGAATTAGGAGAGAGGAAGAGAAATAACAATCAAAGAGAGAAAGAAGAGAGATTTCAGTGGTTAAGAGAAAAGAAGAGAGTTGAGCTAGGGTTTCAATTTTCTTAGCCTTCAAAAGAGATTTTAAGCTTGTTCAGAAAGGAAAAAAGGTAGAGGAAGAGAAGAGCTTCCATTTGAGCTAAAGATCTCTTTATTTGGTGAAGAACCAAAGTAAGATCACCTAAATCTTTTGGGATTTTTGGAAGGATTTTAGTTCATAGAGTTTACAAAATCCATGGGTTTAAGTATTCTAGCACCAATTTTAGTGATTGTGCTTTTTGAGATTTTCAATTAAAAACCCTATTGAGTGGGATTTTTGTTATTGTATAAAAGGGATCAAAGAGATAAGAGGAACAAGAGAAGAGGCATTTTGAGCACGTCTTTAAGAAAGAAAATCAAGGTGGGTTACATGATTATAATATAATTATGAGCCATTAACATTTTTATAAATCAAGAAAGTAAAATGATTTCAATTACTTCATAAATGTTGCTTTTAATGTTTTGAGTTATTTGAGAATTTGATACACGTTGGTGCATGAATTTTGATTATAAAATGGAAAATGGTTTTGAAATAATCATGTTATGCCTTGAAACATGTCATGGCATTTTGTATGAATTAAAAGATGTGAAAGCATGAAAGCATGAATACATGAGCAAGTGATTTGAGCATAAATATGGGCTTTTTTTTGGGCAAGAAAGGAATCCATTTCGTTAGTCACGTGCACGTTGACTCATAACCTTCTCTCGACTGGCTGTTTAAGGCCCCGAGATCCTAAGAAATCGAATTCGGTTTGTTCATGGTGTAAACTTCAGTTTCTCCGTTTCATTCCATAGAACTCTCAAGTCATTTGTTTGTGCATTGCATCATTGAATTTTCAAGTTTGTTGCTAACTTGAGTGTTCTACAGTGATGGTTAAATGTACTTTGCTATGCTGAGGTGAGGACATTTTTTTAGCTATAAGTTTTGAGCAAAAAGATCGTGAAATTGACTGAGAATTTAAAAACAAAGCATTTTATAAATTCACTATGACTTTTATAAGACAAATGAACATTTCAACGATTTTACTTATTCTTTGTTATAAACTTGTTACCAAGAGCTTTAAAGCTCACCCCCTTTTATCCCATCTTCTGGTGATAGCTAAGAGACCAAGTGATCAAGAGCCTAAGGGCATTTCTCCAAATTTGCTTATTTTGTAATTTTAGTTGATTTTAGGAAAGCAAGAAGTTTGTTTGTTCAAGGACCTTTTGTAATTTGAGATTTTGAGACGATGATGTAATATGGCTTAGAATGCCATTAAAGATTTGTAAAACTTTACTCTTTTGATGTTAGTGAAATGCAAATGGTGTATGGACGATGTGAGTTAAAATTGGATATATGTGAAGAAGTAATCAACTTGAGTTAATGATTTTTGGAACATGAATTATTGATATATATATATATATATATATATATACACACACACACACACACACATAAGCGAGATGTTACCGAAACGAAGATAGTAATTATGACTAATCAAATGTAGTTGAAGGTGATGAGGCAAATGAGTTGAGATTGAGAGTTTAATGAAGTCATTTTGGTAGCTGAATGGTTATGCTCAGAACATTCCAAGTTTGCATAGTACAAAATTTCAAGTCTTCCATAAGGGAAAAATTTATATTCTAACTTTAGGGCAAAATCTAGATTGATCTAGGACGAATTTGACAAGTTGTCTTCATGGAAGTTGTAGCTTGTCTTTCTAGCTTTCCAACGGTATATAGGGTGAAATTTTTGGATACTGGAGTCGAAAGTTATGATCTTTATAAGGGGAGATACTCAGGAGTATAGTTTGTATCATCTAATGACGTCTTATCATCTAGTGAGGATGTATCATCTGGTGATGACGTATTACCTAGTGAGGATGTGTTGTCTAGTGAGGACGCTTCGTCTGGTGAGGACATATCGTATGGTGAGGACACACCGTCTAATGAGGACGTATCGTCTGGTGGCGTCATATCATCTGGTGTACTGTTCATTTGATTCTATCGTTTGGTCACATTTTTATCCCTGTAGATTATATAATTTGTCTTCTAGGTCTTCGTAAAAGTTTTGGATCTTGAAGTTCTCTTTCGAACCATCTAAAAAACATCTCAATTTGAGTTCTTTAGAGAAAGTTATGAAAATTTTCCCAATTCGTCTGACCCTATATTCTAGTCCAATTTTTACCCTTTAAATGACAAAATATCACTTCAAAGTCTCATAAAAGATGTAGATATTGAATTTCTCTTTCTAACCCTTCAAGAAAAACCTTGATCTGATATCCCTAGAGCAAGTTATGCCTTTTTTCCTGAAATAGGTTCAATATGGTTAAGGACAGAACCTTGTTTGATTTCCTTCGACCAATCTTTATTATCTGACCTTTAAACAAAGTGATTTTTGAGACAATAGATTCCTCAAACATTGTGCTATCTCTCCAAAAAAGTTGGCATCATTCCGAATTGATTGGAGCAAGGTTTTGATTAAAGGAAAGTGAAGGAATCTGTTGGAATAGTATAAACTGGTATTATTTTTCTGAACATGCTTCAGCATTGTGAATATATATAGATCTATAGGGTTCCAAATGAAATGATTTTCAATGTGGAGTAAACTAGAGACGTAGGTTTACAAATTATATGAAGAGGTCAAATTCTGATTCAGCATCTAAGATGTTCAATATCTTTATGGAAATTGAGTATAGAATATTTGCTTCAGTATAAGACTGATTTGGAAAATAGGGCCCGATGCGTATAGTATCAGAGAATGAAGATGAACTGAGGATGACTAATGAGGGTTAATTGGAATAACCATACATGGTAACAAGCACAAGCACATGTTTTATGACTCCGAATGTTAGGCTCCAGAAGCGGGGTCTAAAAATTATGATATCAGAGCAAAAGTTGGGTTTCGGAATCGGTGCCCAACATTATAACCCAAAACAAAGTCCTTTTGATCTATCCTAGCATGTAATCATTGTGGAGAAGAATTAGTGTATTAGCAAGCCTATAATAATGTGGTTTCCTATAGGAAGTTTGAGGAAAACACTAACTATCAAATACTTGAGAGAAATGAGTGAAATCCATAAGGAAGGTCCATTTTGAATTTATACTTATCTTTGAGTAATGGTTTCATGGGTTAAGTTTGCTTATGTGTACCAATGACAATTATTCATAATGTGTATAGTAGCTTGACACTTGAGTTGGCCAAAGTTTTTGAGATTGCATGCTTAAGTCTTTGCAAAAATGAAGTGATAAAATTTTATTGGATGTATTTGATCTTTTCTTAAGGACAAGAAAAAGTTTAAGTGTAGGAATGTTAATAGGTGTAGATTTCATTGTGTTTTTATAGGTAATTTGATATGTGTTTGATGGTTAAGTTGATTGTTTAATGTGTGTTTAGCTTAAAATTTGTGTTATTTTATAAACATTTGTGTTTTAAGTGTTCTTTGGGTGAGAACATGTTTTTGAGCTTCAATTTTATTTATATGAGGTGTCATAATGAATTTGTTAGTGTTTTAGGGCATTCGGAAGAGTTTTAGAGGAGACTCAAACCAAAACACAAGGCCACAATCATGACAGAAGCACCAACATAGAGCCACGATCATAGAAAATATACCACGATTGTGACAAAGTTCAAGCATAGGGCCACGATCATGGGGGATCTTGTACGATTATGACAGAGAACAAATAACTGGGCCACGATCATGACCTGTGTGCAGACAGATGCAGAGTCATTTTCAAATTTGAGTTTTCGAGGGACATTTTAAATCCTGAAAAGACACTAAGGTTACCTTAATTGTTAAAGACTGTAAAAGGATTATGATATAACCCTAAAGGGGGAGCCTAGATTCTACCTACATTTGGAAACCCAAAAGAGAGAGAGAAAAGAAGAAGAGGGGTTCTGACGCTGAAGCTTCCTGAAATAGGTGATCTCTCGATGCCACAGCTCTCTCGAATCATCCAACTTGAGTTTTATTTCCTCCCCATTTACTTTTTATTCGTTTAAATATGTAAGATTGAGATAGGTTGTATGGTTATGGATTTTGAGTTGTTAATGATCTTCTAACCTTACCATTGGGATTTTGCTTATCTTTAATGTTAATCTAGTTGATTTGTGTTTACTTGAGTTGGGTGTTGTGATTGATTAATGTATTTGCATGTTTTGGTAACAAACTAAGAGGATGAATTAGATAACAATGATTAGATTAGATTAAAGAGAGTTAGGTGATCTAATTGACCACTTAATCAATCTAGTCGGTAATTTCATAGAGGGAGATCCCATGCAAGACTTGATTGCTTATTAAAGAACTTTAGAACTAATTAGAATTGTGGGTACTTTGTGAACTGAGAGATTGTAAGTCCATAATTCGATTAGGGTTACAATTAGGGAATGATTATAACTCAAGAGAGAGTAATCAACCCTACGATCATCTAGACCTGACACCCAATAAACACATAAAAGGCTAGATTATCATTAATGATAGGTACCTCTCTCCTATAACTTGATTAATTCTCTCTTCGAATTTCCACTATTGCATTATTCAATTGTTGCTAGTTTGTTTTGATTTAGTTTATTGTTAAGCTATTATTCAAATTTGAGTCTTAAATAAAGCACAACCTGAATTAAGTGGTGCCTAAGCACAATCTCTATAGGATGATATCTACTTTTTATTACAAGTAACGACCTGTACACTTGCAATTTTTAACGTAAAATAAGTAATTGGTTTTGCAATCAACATGCTCCACTAGCTTGAAGGCTTTGATAGGACATTTGGTTAGGTTTAAAGCATGTAATGTGGTTACCACAAAAAAAGGCAAATCAAGGGGACTTGTTAAAAGGAAATTCATATAAATAGGTAGGCTATTTTGTTAATGTAGCTTATGAAACAAAGAATGCCTATATCATTTCCATGTCAATGCATGTGATAAAAATGTGGTCTTAAATAGAAAATCAAAGCAAAGTAAGGATGTATATGTTATCAAGGTCACACATAAATAAAAGACAATGAAACTGATATAGATCTGTCACTCTAATAAGGTTTAAAATCTCACTGGCTTTTGTCTACCGCTAGTCCCTACTCTTTTAAAGATAATGCATATTGACAAATCACAAGAACAAAAGTACATTCTAAAGTTTTCATGGATTCTTCTAGTCAATTCACTCTCTAATCATAACTATATAGTCCTAGAAGAAATATAAAAAGAGAAAATGTTTGTTTTTTTGTTTGATTCTATCTCTCTTTGATTGAAAATTTAAAGATAAGTAAAAACTAACAAACTTAAAAACACACAAGCATATAAGAATTAAATGCAAAAATGTAAAGAAAAGAAATCAACTTCCCGTAGGTTGCCTCCCAAGTAGTCTCTTTGTTTATTATCACTGGCTCGACTCCTTGTTTTTCTCATCACGTGATAATATTGTGATCTTCAGGTGTCACATGCACTTCCTCTACTTGAGGTTCTTCAGGATAGGGCGTCAGTTGATGATCATTCGCATGCATTGGCTTCCCTATCTTCAAATTTCCAATCTCTATTGAGTTCATGCACTCTAGAAATATCTTCAATATTTCTTCACCCTTTTCTTCCTTGTTTAATTTCTTCAAAGTAAAGTTGAAGGTTTGATAATAATCAGGTACTCAGCATTTGTCTCTGAGCTAAATGATATTTCATTTTTTGCTTCGAGCTCCTCCTCCACTTCTTCAACACAAGCAATTTCCTTAAATAGTTTTCTAAAGATTATCAAGCTCTTTTTCACTTTGTAAGGCCTCTACACTAAAGTCCCTTGGGTATACCTTGTGTTGATATGGTTGCTCCTCTTTGCTTTTTGATGCTAACCACTTAATAGCTTATGCCAGCTAACCCACTTGGCTTGCGATGTTATGGAGTCTAGACATTGTATCTTGGTAGAATTGCATCATATTTTGTTAAAGTTGCATCATATCCTCCTATATTTTTGTACAATCTGTTGAATACCCTATTGAAGTTGAATATTGTTAGTAGTCATAATATTAAGTAAGTCTTCTAGAGATGTACCTGAGTAGTGATAAGAAGCTTCTGGTCTATACGGAAATTGTTGTACGTCATGCATATTATCAAGGAAGTAATTCTATTGATTATCAAATCCAAAACTAAAGTTGTATGATCACTCCAAACATGGTTATAAGATTGGGAATATAAGTTATAAAAAAATCACTTCCGTCCATGTAATTTTAATTTTTTTAACACACAAATACTAAAAAAATTGAAAAGATTAAAAAAATGTAAAAATCAAAATTAAAAATTAAAACACCGCACTCACCTATAACAACACCAAAATTGGTAGCACGTCATAACACTACACAAAATAACTAGACCTTAAATTATAGCTAGTGATGAGTTTAAGTCAATTCCACAGAGAGTGTATGTAAAGCTTTTGAAATGAAAATAATCGGTGTTTAGGTTGGGGGATTTGTTTGATTTCAAATAAGAAAATAAAACTAAACTAAACTAATGAAAACAAATTAAATAAAACATTCAAAAATGATGAAAAGTGATGAATGCGTTAGGGACTCGATTATCGGTTAAATCTCGGCCTACCCACAATTACACATTCTTTATTGAGTTGTTATTCTCATGCCTCTCCTAGCAACTATTAATCGTAGGTTAACAATAAGCTCTGTTAACTCTGATTTTCCCTTAGGTTATGTTTAATTAAAAAGAGCTTATTAATTAAACCTAACTATTGAACAACCTAGAATAAGCTCTCTAAATTTAATTATATAGCTGCATTATAAGTTAGGAAAATATATTAATCAAGGCAATAACAACACAAGCTCGAGTCATTTAACCTGGGCTATATTATCTCTAATGATTAAAAACCATTAGTTGCCACAAATGAATCGAAAACACAACGATTACATTTGTATTTGATTCTAGTGATGGGTTCATATATTAAAACAATCAAATGGAGAATTCAATCATTCTTACATAACACCAAAACAATAACCATAGGATAACATAATCAATTACTAAGAGAGAAACAATAACAAATGATGAAAGAATACTTAATCGGGTTCTTCGCGTCGATATCAACTCTGAACCAGCGTTGGGAAGCCTATCCCTCCATGGCCTTCATGGGTCTCCAAAAATGCAAACTTCTGTCTCCCCTTTTATTTCCCAAACAATTCATATCCAATCTCTCCTTTTTTTGTCACTTTTATGCTAAAAATTAGGTTTTCAAGATAAGTGGCCAAATGTCACCAGCATGCATAGTGACTTACAGTCATGTATGGCTTCCTTGAGGGTTCACGACCGTGTACATTTGTTGCATGGGTGTGAATCGATGAGCCACACATCAATGCATGTTGAGTCATGGACACCAAAATGGTGATCACACCCATGACAAAATTATCATGGCATCTCATAGCCACAACAATTTGATGCATGCCCATTAGCTATCCTTCATGGGTTAAACTCTTCATTTTTGCAATTTTCTTGTTGTAATCCTTCTTCTTATTTTTTCATGAAGACAAATGAGTGGGAATCTCAAGAAAAGGGCTCAAATATTGTGTTTTTGACTCATTTTAGCTCTTTTCCTTCTGAATTGTACCTAATACTAAACATGAACTAAAGTGAAATGTCTTAAGCATTTCATATGATTAAACACTAAGTGTTATGGAATAAATGCATGATCAATTAAGAACATATCACATCTATAACTCTATCACCATTAACTTATGATTAGACTGCGCATCATTACTCTAGTCAAAATTAAAATAACTAGACATACTACTAGAGCAGTGGTGAGTCTAAGTCAATCCCACAGAGGGTGTGAGTAAAGTTTATGAAATGATTAATCAGTGTTTAGGTTCAACGAGGGGTTTTGGATTTTTTTTAAGAAGAAAAAAAAATAAAACTAACTAATAAAAACAAATTAAAGAAAATATGCAAAAAATGATAAAGTGGGGAATTCGATAGAATCCCCAATTCTTTGGTTCAATCTTAGCTTACACCCTAATTAAGCATATTTCATTAATTTATTATTCTTTAACCTCTCCTAGCAACTATTAATCGTGGGTTAACAATTAACCTGAGTTTTTCCTTAGGTTTTGTTTAATCAAGATACGATCGTTAATTAAACCTAACCACCGAACAACCTAGGATACGAT
>JANSVA010000216.1:14355407-14371330 GCA_025504915.1 Erythroxylum reticulatum | reverse complement strand
TCTTTTGTTTTATTAATAATAAATATTTTCATTACAAAACTGTAACTGAAGAAGATAATGTTACATGTAAATACACTGGCTTTCCAGGGCACTATATTTACATAACTCCAACAAATACAAGTTAAATTTTATTATTTTAGGGCATTCAATATGAGGCCTAACATTCATAAAATATTTAAAATAAA
Source organism: Erythroxylum reticulatum (assembly GCA_025504915.1). Taxonomy (NCBI): domain Eukaryota; kingdom Viridiplantae; phylum Streptophyta; class Magnoliopsida; order Malpighiales; family Erythroxylaceae; genus Erythroxylum; species Erythroxylum reticulatum. The sequence continues at coordinate 14,371,145 of JANSVA010000216.1, read as the reverse complement.
CATTAAGAGGATAGAAATTTGGATGAGTTATGTTATCATCTGTTATTTTCACGCAAGTATTGACGTAGTACTAACTAAATATTTTTAGTGATAAATATGTCCCACATTATCACATGTACGTCAGGTAATAAGGGACCAACTTTTAAGAATAATATTAAAATAATTTAAATTCTTTTTAAGAATATTATTTATATTTTTAATTCATAAATAAAATTATTAATCTAATAATCTCGTTGTAATCTCTCATGGTCATTCCAAAGAATTAGAGGCTTAATCACAACATGATCATTTAAACATAATGAATAACTCATTTCATAATTAAGAAAATTTGTTTTGGTCTTTATTTGATATTAAGAGAAACTTTAAGGAACTTTTAGAATGATTTTAGGTCAGGTTCCTATCAAAAAATGTACTTTATCTTTGAAAAGCCATGACAATTGAACTTTTCAACTTGATTTCTACAAAAATTTGAATGACCTGAAGTTTTGAATTGACTTTATAGGAAAAGGAATAAAAATTTAAATAGTAAGCGTTTTTAATAGGCTAAGGGATAGGCTAACTGAACAAATATAGGCTAATCAAAGGTAAATGTTCGACTACTTAAACGAGCAAAGAAACTAGTTATTGTAATAATTAATCTGTATGTTTAACAGCTATTTGAGTTTTTTTTCGATATAAATAAATCACAAACAAGTTATGGGAAGAACCTTTGACATTCTAGAGATTGTTTACAGTCTTAAGAGGCTTGAGAGAACATCTAAAGGAATGTGTGCTTTGTATAACATATATTAAGTCTTATTTCATTAGTGTATGTAAATTAGAGAGGTTTTAAGTTTATATGATTATTCTTGCGAAACAACTGGAGAAATTTCTTAGCTTATACATTGTGATGGTGTATGTTTATTTATAAATGGTCCCTCTCTTCTCATGATAAATAAGATGTTGTATAGAAGTTTCCTCTTTACCCACTAAATGAATAAGATAATGATTCTCAAATGAAATTTGAGGGGTGGATATAAGTGAAGGGTTATTTGGTCAAACTAGTATAAGGTTTTATCTATTTTTCCTACTCTTTTTTACTACTATTGTGTTTGACATAACTTACTATAACTATTTATTAGAATAGGTAATTCATTTGTTAACCTATAAATAAGTTAAAAAAGTGGCATATACAATTCATTTTCCTTTTCATATATCATTTGCGGACCAACACATTCTAGTAACATGTATATTTTATTCTTCCTAAGCTTCTATAATTTAAGATAAGCGTAGATGTAAAAATGTTGTCTATGATAGAAAGAAAAAACAGAGAGAGATACATAGTCAGAAAGAAAGTGAACAATCGTGAAATATGCTTAAGAACATCTGCATGACATGATTAAACAAAGCAAAAGAAATTTTGAAAGAAATTTTCTATTAATCTTCATCAATAAAAATATTATAAATTTATACCAAAGAAGGAAAAAATACAAAGTGAGTTTTGGTGAATAACTAAGGTTAATAATTAGTTATGTATTTTTATTTACTAAATAGTATTATGTCAAAATAGAGAATTCATTTTCAAAATGTTAACTATGAACAAATTTGAAGCAAAATTCTAAGACAAGATTAAAAAAAAGTAAAATCAATAAGTATAGCTTAAAGTTAAAGGAGGATTACTCACCACTCTCATTAATTATCAATTAAAATGTTATTGTTTGAACTGCTATGGAATCTTTTCACTAGTGGACAATTTTTATGGATTTAATGAGTGCATGCACAAGTATTGAAAAAACTATTGAAGGTGAAAAAACAAGTGGGGACAAAATTAAACATATAATAAATAACAATAAAGGCACCTACTTTTTTTAAAATAAATTGAATATTCTATCACAAAATTATGGATTCTTCATAATTTTTTCATCTCATATTTAACAACAAAGGCTAAATTGTGTTTTAAATTTTATCATTTACAACTGAATATAGAGTAGACCTTAACGTTTTAAAACATTCAAATTAAATCTCAATGTTTTCAAAGTAGATCTTAAGTGGATAAATTAGCGGTGATAACTTTCTATCAGTTAAATGGCACATCAATGTTGATGTGATATTTTTATTTTTTAAAATAAAAAACTAGGGCCCATTGTCGCATTGGCACCTACTATGTCCAAAGAGGACCCACTATGTGAAATGTATAACAGTGGGTCCAACTGCCACATGGAAGTGGGACATAGTGGGTCATGTTAGCCATGTGACAATTGAGACCTACTATATAAAATGTTTAATTATAGACCCCACATTACAGTGAGATCCACTTTTTGTTTTAAAAATATATGCTGACATTAAATTCAATTGATGGACAATTATCTTGGTCAAATTTTTCGTCCAATTAGGGTCTTCTTAATGTTTTGAAAACTTTAGGTTTAATTTGAAAACTTCAAAATGTTAACGTTTAATTTGTATTTCCAACCAAAAGAAAAACATAAAGCTATCTAAGCAATTACCTCTTAAAATCTATAACTATGCTACCATGAACATTTAATCAACCAAAGGAGAGAAAATAAAGGCTTAAACAATAACATGAGCTCTTGCCATGTTTAATTCATGCTTTCGTGCATCTTATGTACTAGCTTACCAAATTATCCCTCTAGCTATTGGAAGGTGTTAGTTTGTATAAGTGGCTTCTCTTATATGCCTTTAACCATCATTGTGGCTTTGGAAATGCTTGTACCTGACTTTCCTTTTAGGCATTATTTCATTTCCTTAATTATATATAAAACATATACCTTACCTTAAACTAAATAGAGACTTCATAGTTCATAGCACTGATAAGAGTAGATTGCATTATATTTTTATAAGTAATTTGATATGTGTTTAGTGGTTAATTTGATTGTGTTTAGGTTCAGAATTGTGTTAGTTTATAAATATTTGTGTATTAAGTGTTCCTTGGGTGAGAACATGTTTTTAAGCTTCAATTATATATATATAAGGTGCCGTGATGAGTTTTTTAGTCTTTAAGGACATTCGAAAGAGTTTTAAAGGAGACCCGAATCAAAACACTACCTTCCACGATCGTGACAGAAGCACCAACATAGGCTCATAATCGTGGCGTGCTATGATTGTGACAAAAGTTCAAGCATAAGGTCACAATCGTGACAGAGAGAAGATAAATCGACCATGATCATGCATTAAGCCCACAAAGAACACAAGAAGGTCTAATGAGCCTAGTGAAGAAGAGTTTTCAAATATTACAAGGCATGAAATAGAGCTAAGAAGAGCTAGACATCAAGACAAAATAAAAAGGACTATGGTAGAAGAAGGAGAACAAGGTGGAGCTGAGAGGAAATTGATGGACTTTATGAGGCTAGGTTTTAGTCCTCAAGGAGTTGCAAGGCCAGCGACTCAAACCAATAATTTGAAGATCAAGTCAGCACTCCTCATCATACTTCAAAGTAGTGTGCAATTTTATAGGATGTACAAAGAAGATCCCAATGCCTATCTTGCAAATTTCTTGGGGATCTATGATACCTTTAGGTTTAATGGGATGTTTGATGATGCTATGAGATTAAGATTGTTTTCTTTTACCTTGAGGGATCATTCAAAGGCATGATACAATTCACTTAGTGCAAGCCAAATCACTACTTAAGAGCAGCTAGCCCAAGCTTTCTTGGCTAAGTACTTACTCTTGACCAAAAGAACAAAAATCATCAAACAGATCACAAACTTTCAACAAAGTAATGGGGAGTCGTTGTATGAAGCTTGGGAGAGATTTAAGGAATTATAAAGGAGCTACCCCCACCACAACCTTTTGAAAGAATTTCTTTTATAAACATTCTACAGTGGCGTAACTCAGAGCACAAGGGCAACAATAGATGTTGCTGTAAGAGGATCATTGATGAGGAAAACTATTGATGCAGCTCATGACCTTTTGGAAAAGTTGGCGATTAATAGTTATATATGGTCAAATGAAAGGAGTAAACAAGGGTCCAAGGAGTAAAAAGGAATGATTCCACTTAACTCGGTGACAGCCTTGCAAGAACAAATTACTGCCCTCACCAAACAGTTTAGCAACATGTAAGGAACTTCTTCATCCACAGTCAAGACCATGAAATTACAGTGTGAATTACATGGGCAGGACAACTATAGCTCAACTGAATGCTCTTGATGGGAGCGAGTGGTATAGAACAAGTAAATTATTTAGGTTAACTGCAACGAGGTAACAATCCATACTTTAACACTTATAATCCTAGGTGGAAAAACCACCCAAATTTTTTATGGACTACTAACAATGTAGGTGGCCAAGTAAGAACACAACGACTTCCCGGATTTCAGCAAGACCAGCTTGGGTCTTTAGAGAACAAAATGGACAAGTTAATGGATGTATTGGGTTCAAAGTTTTTAAGCCAAGAGGAAGGACAAAGAAGACAAGAAAGAGAGTTGGAGGAAAATAAAGGCAAAGTTTGACCAGATTGCAAAGAACCAAGCTTCATCCAGACATAACTTAAAAGTACAAGTAGGTTAACTTACTAATGCCTTGTCTTCTAGAAATGTAGGAAGCTTACCAAGCAACATTGAGGCCAATACAAATGAAAAACTCAAAGCGATCACACTTAGGAGTGGAAAGCAATTGAAGGAGCCAAATGTTCAAAAAGATAGCCAACAATAGGACAAGGTAGAAGACAAAGAAGAAGAGAAGCCATATGTATCACCACTACCCTACAACCTTAAGATCCGATATCTATAGAGGGTCAAACAATGTCAAGTCGACACTCAATTCTCCAATTTTTGAAGAAGTTAAAGAAACTTCAGATTAATTTGTCTTTGGTGGAAGCATTGGAGTGTATTCCCAAGTATGTGAAGTTTCTCAATGACATATTGATGCACAAACGCATTTAGGATGACAATCAGATGGTAACCTTGACAAAAAGCTATAATTCGATAATGCCTTCAAAACTGTAAGATCCAGGGAGTTTTACTATTTCATATGTTGTTAGTGATTTTAAATTTTCTAATGCTTATATGATTTAGGTGCAAATATCAATTTGATGTCTTTGTCTATTTTTAAGAAATTGGGGCTAAGAGACGTCAAGCCAACATCTATGCTTATCCAACTTACAAATCAATCCATCAAAAGGCCATTTGGGGTAGTAGAAGACGTTCTAGTAAAAGTGGATAAATGTATAATTCCTATTAAAGAATATAGGAATTGTTTGTTGATTTTGGGTAAGCCTTTTATGAATATTGGTAGAGCATTAGTCGATGTGTATGAAGGAAAACTAGTTTTGAGAATTGATGATGAGTAGGTTGAATTCAATATGAGTAAATCTTTGAAGAAGTCGATGGATGGAAGTGCTTATATGAAGATTGATGTTATGGATGATTGCGTGAAGGAGGTTGAAAAGGAAATTGAAAAGAAGCTAAGAAAGTTGTTGAAGTGCACAAGGTTGAGAGTGTAAGTGAAGAGGAATTATGTAAGGACAGCAAGCAAGAGAAGTTAGAGAGAGCAGATGCACCCACACCACCTTCCATTATAAAGCCTCCTACTGTAGAACTAAAACTCTTACCTTCTCACCTAAGATACACATTTCTACATAAGGCACACACCTTACGCTTCATCATTTCCAACCAATTGGATTTGAGCAACAAGTGAAAGTAGTGGAGACCATTAAGAAGAGGATGAGAGCTATAGGGTAGCAAATTTATTATCTTAGGGGAATTAGCCCCAATGTGGCGATGCATAGGATTAACCTTAAAGAAGGATGTAAGATAATGAGAGAAAGGAAAAGAAGGTTAAATCCAAACATGCTAGAGGTTATAAAGAAGGAAGTGGTGAAGCTTTTAGATGTAGGTACCATATAACCAATTTTAGATAGTGAGTGGGTGAGTTTAGTTCAATGTGTGCCTAAAAAGGGAGGCATAACAGTGACGGAGAATAAAAAAGGTGAACAGATTTCCATTAGAACCATCACAGGTTAGAAAGTGTGTATTGACTATAGGAAGCTTAATTTGGCCACCAAGAAAGACTATTTCCCATTACCTTTTATGGACCAAATGACTGAAAGGGTGGCTAGCCATGGTTTTTATTTTTTTTATGAATATTTACGATACAATCAGGTGTTCATATACCCACAAGACTAAGAGAAAACCACTTTTATTTTTCCTTACAGTACTTTTGTTGACAAGAGGATGTCTTTTGGTCTATGTAATGCACTAGCCACATTCCAAAGGTACATGATGGCCATCTTTGCAGATCTGAATAAGGACTTCATAGAGGTATTTATGGATGACTTCTCTATTTTTGGAGACTCTTTTGATCATTGCTTGTTTAATTTGGATACAGTATTACAAAGATGGGAGAAGTTTCATTTAGTCTTGAATTGGGAGAAGTGTCATTTCATAGTCTAAGAGGGAATAGTTTTAGGCCATAAGATCTTATAGAAGGGGATTAAGGTAGATCAAGCTAATACTAAAGTGATTGAAATGCTCCCACCTCTTACCAACATCAAGGGCATTCGAGCATTCTTTGGTCATGCAGGGTCCTATAGACGATTCATCAAGGACTTTTCTCTTATTGCTAGACCTTTAACTACCTTGTTAGCTAAAGATGTGTCTTTTGTATTTGATGATGATTATTTAAATGCTTTTAATAGGCTAAAGATGGCACTTACAATAGTACCTATTTTAACATCACCAAATTGGTCAGTTCCCTTCGAGATTATGTGTGATGCAAGCAACTATGTTATTGGATGTGTATTCGGATAGCAAAAGGAGATGAGGTTACATACAATTTACTACACCATCAATACCTTAACAAGAGCACAACTGAACTACACCACCACTTAGAAGGAGTTGCTTGTAATGGTATTTACATGTGAAAATTTTTGTTCTTACCTTTTGGGCTCATAAATTATTGTTTACAGATCATGTGACGTTATGTTATCTTTTTGCAAAGAAGGACGCTAAGGTAAGGCTCATCCGATAGGGGCTTCTGCTCCATGATTTTAACATTGAGATTAAAAACAAAAAAGGAGCAGAAAATTTTATAGCTGACCACTAATCGAGACTTGAAAGGGCACAAAATGAAGAAGAAGAGGAAATTGAAGAGTGTTTTCCTAATGAGGCTTTAATGGTGGTAGAAAATCCTTTTCTTCCTTGGTTTGCAAATATTGCCAATTATCTCTTAGGTGATATTCTTCCCCCTAATTTTTTGCATCAATAAAAGAAGCATTTCCTATTTTAATGCTCTTGTTATTTTTGGGATTAACCTGTGTTATATAAAATATGTGTTGACTGTTTAATTTGCAGGTTTGTCCCTGATGATGAAATGCATAAAGTTTTGACTGAAATCATAGCTCAGTTTATACCAGACACTATGGAGTTAATAAGATGGTTGCTCACATTTTGGAATGTGGATTTTACTAGCCAAACTTGTTCAAGGATGCCCGAGATTTTGTATTACGTTGTGATAGGTGCCAAAGAGTGGGCGATATTTTGAAGAGAGATGAGATGTCACTTTCAAATGTCACAAAGGGGGAGATATTTGATGTGTGGGGCTTGGATTTTATGGGAACATTATCATTTTCCTTAGGTAACTCTTATATATTAGTTGGAGTTGATTATGTGTCGAGGTGGGTCGAAGTAATAGCTACTCCAACAAATGATGGTAAGGTGGTGCAAAGGTTCATCAAGAAGATCTTTAATAGATTTAGGGTGCCTAGAGCTATCATAAGTGATGGTGGGAGCTACTTTAGCAACAAACCCTTTAAGGCTCTTTTGAGAAGATATAATGTTCATTATAAAGTGGCAACCCCTTATCATCCACAAATGAGCGGCCAAGTGGATATGGTGAATATGAGTTGAAGAAGATTTTACAGAAGGTAGTGAACATTTCAAGGAAAGATTGGGCTTTGAAGCAGGATGATATATTACGGCTAGCTTTCAAAACTCTCATAGATACAACACCATATCAACTTGCGTATGGCAAGGCTTGCCATTTACCATTGGAGTTAGAGCATAAAGCCTATTGGGAAATTAGAAAATTGAACATAGATTGGAAACTAGCAAGAGAGAAGAGATTGTTTCAACTTGATGAATTGGAAGAGTTAAGATAGTTAAGATATGATGCATATGAAAATGTCAAGTTGTACAAGGAAAGGGCTAAAAAGTGGCATGATGGTCACATTAAGAAAAAAGGAATTCAATAGTGGGGACTTAGTGATTTTATTCAATTCATGACTTCGGTTATTTCCTGGAAAGCTCAAGTCAAGATGGAGTGGCTCATTCAAGGTTATTCAAGTGTTTCCCCATGAAGCTTTGGAATTAGTAAATGAAAAAGGTGAAACTTTTAAGGTTAATAAGCATAGTTGCATGCTTTACTTCAAAGGGCCATTTTCATAAGAAAGGGAAGTAATTTCTTTCCTTTCACTCACTCTTTTATGATTTCATATGGAATGGTCAAGCTAATGAGTTTAACTTAGCATGTTTGTCTTTCATTTGTTTGTCTTTGTTTTAGTGTGGTTTTGTTTTGATTTGACAATATTTAGTTTGATTTAACTTGTCTCGTCCTTCATTCTCTTATTGTTTAGGTCCCTAATGATATATTTGAGGTTACTTGAAGATTTATTGTGCATCATAGCTTGTTGAAGGACCAAAAGATGAGAGAAAAAGCGTGCCACTTCCATCGACACCACCACCATAAGCCTATCTTGCCCTTAATCTCTTCTATTATTCTTTTTGTTCTTTGTTTTTCATAGTGTTGTTTGTTGGTTTTGGATGTTCTCTTTTGCACATTGAGGATAATGTTTTGTTCAAGTGTGGGGAGGTAGTCTTTGCATTTATGGTTGCATTTTTTCATGTCTTTTAGGATGAATGTTAGGTTGATAGTATTAGGTGTGTCATTTCCCCTACATTTGAATATTTGTGATGAGTGTGTTGCTACGAGATCTTATCATGCGAGTTGGAATGAGATTAAATGCATGCGTGAACTTAAATTAGGTTGCTTGAGTAGAGAGTGAACCATATGAAGTGATGAAAGTAGTTGGTCGTATAAGCTTACTCAGAACTTGACACTTGAACAATGAGGTAATCTATAAACGCATAATGGATTTTCATTTGAGCCTAAGTGAGGAATTAAGCTTTTATGACTCCATTATATATTCTTTTCATTTCCTTGTTTATGTGATGCTTCCTTAGGTAATTACCTTCAGAACTTACTTTGAATCGATTTAAATCTACTGGATGCATGCTAGATATAAATGATTAAGGCCTTCTTGCTTTACAATTTGGCTTAAATGACCTACCATTTTATTATTGTTATCCCCATTGAGCCTTTAAACTTTTGTTTCGTAAAATCACCCAATTTTAAAACCCACAAATCTCATAAATTTTCCCAATCACAAGTTAATAGAGTGTTAAGTGATACTTGAATGTGGAATCACAAGTTAAGAGAACACTATATATAGTTGTTATTTTCTCCTCTTTGTTTCTTAACTATATTTTAAAAAGTAAAAAATCAAAAAGAAAAGAAAAAGGAATAACATGTAGTAGCTTCAATAAGTGTGAAGTAGTTGTCGTATCCATTTACATATTTTAGAAGTTTATCTTTGTCATCCTTTTGTACACTTAGTAATTTATAAATGCTTATGATAAACCCCTTAAACCTATTTAACCCACCTTAACCCTAGCCACATTACAACCCAAAACAAAGTCCTTTTGATCTATCTTAGCATGTAATCATTATGGAGCAGAATTGGTGTATTAGCAAGCCTACGATAGCATGGTTTCCTATAGGAAGTTTAAGCGAAACATTAATCATCAAACACTTGACAGAAATGAGTGAAATTTGTAAGGAATGTCCATTTTGAATTTATATTTATCTTTTAGTGATGGTTTCATGGGTTAAGTTTACTTATGTGCATCAATGAAAATTAGTCATGATGTGTATAGTAGCTTGACACTTGAGTTGGCCAAGGTTTGATAGATTAAACGCTTTAATCCTTATGAAAATGAAGTGATAGTATTTTATTGGTTATATTTTGTCTTTGCTTGAGGACAAGCAAAAGTTTAAGTGTAAGTATGTCGATAGGAGTAGATTACATTGTATATTTATAGGTAATTTGATATATGTTTAGTGGTTAATTTGATTGTTTAGTGTGTGTTTAGGTTACAAATTGTGTTAGTTCATAAATATTTGTGTTTTAAGTGTTCTTTGGATGAGAACATGCTTTTGAGCTTCAATTTTATATATATAAGGTGTCGTGATGAGTTTGTTAGTGTTTTAGGGAATTTGGAAGAGTTTCGAAGGAGACCCAAACTAAAATGCAGTCCCACAATCGTGGCAGGCAGTCACGATCACGACTGAGGCACCAAAATAGGCTCACAATCATGGGGAATCTGCCATGAACATGATAGAGAGGAGATAAATCGGCCATGATTATGAACTAAGGGCCCCCAAATTATTGTTCTTGATGAATAACTATGATTTACATCAATTATAAGATCTTTATGAAAGTTTGTGGAGTTAATTATTATGTTGATGTTAGAAAGGTATATGGTATAGGTTGACTGAATTAAAGTATTAAGGTTATAAGAATATTCAAAGGTGTTTTTGCCAAGACACTTAAGGATAAAGAACATAAGACATATAAGGAAGGGTAAAATGGACATTGTGCAGTCATTAAAGGTATAAAAGGGGAGAATATTTGTTGTCTTGCATTTTCGAAAGAAGCTAGATGCATGGATGAGAAAAGAGAGAAGAAGGAGAAGCACTGAAAAAATGAAAGAGACAAAGAAGAGAAAACAAGTTAGGGTTTCAATTTTCTTAGCTTTCAAGAGAGAGTTTGAGGTGGTTCAAGAAGAGAAAAGGTAGAGGAAGAGAAGAGCTTCCATTTGATCCAAAGATCTCTTCATTTGGTGAAGAACCAAAGGGATCAAAGAGGTATATTTTAGTTAGATCATCTTACAGAGTACACATTAAAGATACAGCAGGAAAGAAGTTTTGATACCTCAGGTTGTTTGTAAAGAGAAGGCATTTTGAACAAGTCTCTAAGGAAGGAGATCAAGGTGGGTACATGTTTATAATAGAGTAAATAAGCCACTATTGTTTTCTTTAAATCAAAGACGTTTATTGATTATAATTGCAACATAAGTGCTGCATTCATTGTTCTTGAATGATTTGGGAAATTGTTATACATTGCTATATGAATTGTGTAATGATTTATAAAAAGAATTTGAAAGTGATTTATAAAAAGATACATGGTTATGAAATCATGTTTTCAAGAATGGTTTTCAAGATATATATCAAGTATATGAAAAGCAAGTTTTCAAAAAAGTGTCATTTTGGACAACAAGTTTACAAGTCATGAATTATGTGTTATGTGGGTTTGTGGTGGTCTCTTAAGTTCTGTCACGTGCAGGTTAACCAAGTTATAGGCTTCTCCCACCTGCCCGCTAGTGGCACGGATCTCCTTCATGGACTCCCTCAAGTTTAGGACTACACGGGACCATTATGTTGAAATGTGTAGTGCGTCATGTTTTTGGATCAACCCAAACTATTCTGATGTGCTTATATTCTCATGTTATGTTAGGAAGTTTGATGCATTCATGTTTTGTGACTTGTGGATTTTGGATAAAAGTTTAAGAACATATGTTCTATAAACTCAATGAAAATTTTCCATGACAAGAAAAAAAAGGTTTCAAAAGTTTTCCTTATTGTTTTTGTTATAAACTGTTACCCACGAGCTTTCAAGCTCACCTCCTTTTTACCCCATCTTTAGGTGATAGCTAAGAGATCAAGTGATCAAGATCCTAAGGGAAATTCTCCAAATTTGCTCAATTTGTATTTTGAGTTGATTTTATGAAAGCAACAAGTTTATTTGTTCAAGAACCCTTTTGTAATTTGAGACTTTAAGATGATGTTATACTATGACTTAGAATTCCATCAAAGACTTGAACAAACCTTATTCTTTTGCTTCTAAGGAAATATGATTTGTGTATGGATGATATTGAGATAATTATCAACTTGAACAGATGGTTTTTGAGCATAAATTGTGGATATATATATATACATACAGATATACAAACGTACGTGTAAGTGAGATTCACAGGAAGGCAAGACAGGAATTATGATTAATCAAATGTAGTTTGATGGAATGAGACAGACGAGTTAAGTTTTAAGAGTTTAATGAAGTTAATTTGTTAATTGAATGGTTAAGCTCAAGACATTCCAAGTTTGCAAAATGCAAAATTATAAGCCTTCCATAGGGTAAAATTTTGTGTTATAACTTAAGGGGGAAAATCTGGATTGATCTAAGTTGAATTAGAACAATTTCTCTTCTAGAAAATTGTAGGTCTTTCTTTTGGCTTTCCAATGGTATATAGTATAAAATTTTTAGACCTCCGGATCGAGAGTTATGGTCCTTAGAAAGGGAAATACTTAGGAGGATAAAGATGCATCGTCTGTAAAGACGTATCATCTGTGATAACGTCACATCATCTGTGATGATGTCATTCGTATTAAGAGTTGCATCATCTGTAAAGATGTATCGCTTGTAAGACGTATCATCTATGATGACGTCATATCATCTGTGATGACATCATTCATCTTAAGAGACGCATCGTTTGTAAAGATGTATCATCTGTAAGACGTATCGTCTGTGATGACGTCATATCGTCTCTAATGACATCATTCATTTTAGGAGCTACATCGGCTTAAGTTTACTTTGCTTCGTCTTAAGTTGACTCTGCTTCGTCTTAAGAGTTGCATCGTCTTAAGAGTTGACCCTTTAGACGATAGAATTTGTCTTCAAGGTCTTTATGAAAGTTGCAGATCTTGAAGTCCTGTTTTGAACCCTCCTATAATGATCTTGATTTGAAAACCCTAGAGTAAGTTATGTCTTTTGCCTCAAGACAGGTGCAAGATGGTTAAGGTCAAAACTTTGTTTGATTCTTTCAGTCATAACTTCATTATCTGACCTCCAAAAGAGATAAACCTCATGTCTAAATAAAATAGAGGCGTAGAGCTATCAAATGATTTGAAGGAATAGAATTTTTGTTGGACCTTAAATTTTTTTAAAATTTTGCGATTTATTATTTAGCTTTTAGTTGATTATTCCATTTTCTTGGATTAATTTTTTAATGTAGTCATTGATTTAGTGGCATAAATAAAGATTAGAGATTGATGGAAGGATTTGAATTAAGTTAGAATTAACATGGGAAGGTTAGAAGTAAGTTAGCTTAAAGGAGTTAGAAAATGGATTAAATGAAATGAAGGGTAAAATGGGAAGAGACCATTAAAATGGTTTTGTAGTATAAAAACAGAGAAGTGTCATAAGAAATAAAGAGAAAGAAGAGAGAAACGAAAATAGAAGAGAAGAAGAGAAGTTCAGTGAAAAGAAGAGGAGAAATCAAGTTTGTTAAGGTATGTAAATCCTTTTTTCCTTGCTTTATTGAAGGAATGGGCTGTATTGAGGATGAAGGAGTTTGAGATAAAGAAGTTTTGTGGGAAGAAGATGGATTAGGAGAATCCAATCGATTTTAGGGTTTCTAAACTAGATTTTAAGTTTTCTAACCTAGGTGGACTATTGGTAGGTTAGATTTGACTTTCATTTATGTTTATTATGATTCTATGATTTTTCTGAAGTTTTTATATTTATTGGAATGCTGGTTTTGAATGAACCTTTGGTTGTTTTAGGAGACCAAGGAAATATTACCTAAGAGCAAAGGGAAAGGTAAGCTTGACTTACATTTTCGCAAGCTTCTTAGGTGGGTAATGCATTTATAGTTATTGTGTTATTGGGCAAATTCTTGCCTATGTTTATGTATGTGATGTGCTTGAAAATGAAATTGCTATATTATGAAATATTATGATGCGTTTTAAGTTATGCATGGAAAGAAGTATGACTTTTTTTGATAAAAATTGAATTGTTATTTTGATCATATTATGCCTTAATATTCGGCCATGCCATTTTGTATAAATAGAAAGAAATGAAAGAGCATGAAAAAGTATGAAACCATTTCATAAAATGATTTAAGCGTGGAACCATTTTATTCGTCACATGCACATTGACAAGAGCCTTCTCCCGACTGCCTGCTTGTAGCAAATGAGCTCCGAAAATGGATTCATTATGTTCATGGGGCAAACTTTGGTTTCTCCATTCTGTTTTCATGGAACCCTCGAGCTGTTTTTTGTGCATTGCATCGTTAGATATTCAAGTAGGGTGCATGATAAAGTGACATGTTTACTGGCTGAAGTTATGTTGTGTATTATCTTTGAATTATATTGAACAATGTTTAAATTGCATGATTAAAGTAAGAATGTTAAAACTGTTAGATATACATATATATATGCTTCAATATGTGGCCAACTGCCAATGGCTATATATATATACTAGCCACTGAGCTGTGTAGCTCACCTCATTATTCCCTCCTCAGGTGCAAATCGAGAACATAAGTGATCCTTGCAAGGCAATTAGGAAACTTCCAAGATAGTAGCTTTTGTCACTAAGTTCGTTTGCTCACTATTGGGATAGCTTCATAAGCATGTAAATATAGAGCATCTTGTGTATGTTGTATTTTTGGGGGTTAAGCCCTTGTTCAAAGCATATTGATGTAATTAAGTGATGTACGAGTTCTGAGGCTTAGGAAAATGAGTTAAATAAAGAAACTACAAAGTCCTCAAGTGTATGTGCATGTTTCTATGGTAGATGTTCAGTTCTTGATCTAAGCCTTTCATAGTGTAGCAATTGTGTGCTGGCTTCTATGGGAAACTAAACTAATTGAGGCTAAATTAGTTAAAGTTGTCTTCTAAAAGTTCGTTGTTTAATTGTCCAACTTTCCATCAATTTATAGTAAAGAAACTTTGGAGTTCGGAGTTAAAAGTGATGGTCTTTATAAAGGGAAAGATATATCATCTGTAAAGACGTATCATCTGGGATGACATGACATCGTCTGTGATGATGTCATTTTATCTGTGAGGATGCATCGTCTATAAAGAGGTATCGTAAGTGATGACATCATATCATCTGTGATGATGTCATTCATCTATAGAGTCGCATCGTCTTAAGACCATGCTTCATCTTAAGTTGACCTCGCATCATCCTAAGACCATCCTTCATCTTAAGTTGACCCCGCATCGTCTTAAGACCCTACTTCGTCTTAAGTTGACCACGCATTGTCTTAAGACCCTGCTTCGTCTTAAGTTGACCCTACTTCGTCTTAAGTTGACCCTGCTTCAACTAAAGACTTTTGCTTCGTCTATCTTTTGTTTCTTCTGCCCTCTTTTGCTTCGTCTATCTTTTTTTTGTCTACCCTCTTCGCTTCATCCATCTTTTGTTTTGTCTGCCTTCTATGTTATAATCGAGACTTCTTCCTCTGTTCGCTATTCATCTAATACCATTGTTTGGTCCATTTTGACTCTTCAGACAATAGATTTTGTCTTCACGGTCTTCACGAAAGTGGTAGAACTTGAAGTCCTCTTTTTTTTAGCTACCCCAAAGAACACCCAAATCTGATACCCATAATCACGGTTATTCCAGTGCCCTCAAAACAGGTTTAGTATAGTAAGGGCAAGTACTATTTTCCATCAATTGTCTCCGAATGTTTGGGTTCCAAAAATAGGATCCAACAATTTTGGTATCAGAGCGACTAGGTTTTTCCTATGCTTAGAATGTACAGTAGGATGAATAAAACGAATTGTTTTGTTATGTGAATTGATTGATTGCATTAAGTGACATGCTTGTCATACATACATGTCGTAATTAA
>JANSVA010000216.1:14341554-14355307 GCA_025504915.1 Erythroxylum reticulatum | reverse complement strand
AGCTGGATGATATGTTGTGGGCTTGTAGGATGGCTTTTAAAACTCCTATAAGCATAAAACCATATTGATTTGTGTATAGCAAGGCTTGCCATTTATCATTAGAGTAGGAGCATAGAGCCTATTGGGCAATTAGAAAATTGAACATGGTTTGGAAGCTAGCAGATGAAAAGCGATTGTTATAGCTTGATGAATTAGAGGAGTTAAGGTCTAATGCATATGAAAATACCAAGTCGTACAAGGAAAGGGCTAAGAAGTGGCATGATGGCCACATCAAGAAGAAGGAATTCAAAATTAGGGACTTAGTGCTTTTGTTCAATTCATGACTTCAGTTATTTCCTAGAAAACACAAGTGGAGTGGCCCATTTAAGGTTAATTAAGTGTTTCCCCATGTAGCTTTGGAGTTGGAAAATGAAAAGGGTAAAACTTCTAAGGTTAATGAGCATAGGTGCAAGCTATACTTTGGAGGGCCATTCCCACAAGAAAGAGTAGTACTTTCCTTTCACTGGTCAAGCTAATGACCTTAACTTAGCATGTTTGTCTGTCATTTGCTTGTCTATTTGTTAGTATGATTTTTCTTTGATTGGTTTTGCTTAGGTTTTAACCTGTTTCACCCTTCGATCTCTTGTTGTTTAGGTGCTCAATTATGGGTTTTAAGGTTACTTAAAGGTTTGTTTTGCATTATAGTTTATGGCTCAATGACGAGAGGAAAAACGTGTCACCTCCATCGCTGCCACCACTTTGAGCCCATCTTGCCCTTAATCTCTTCTATTATTCTTCTTTTGTTTTGTGTTTTGTGTTTTGTGTTTTCTTTTTAATTGTTTTGTTTATTGGTTTTAGGTGTTCTCCTTTTCGCATTGAGGACAATGTGTTGTTCAACTGTGGGGAGGTAGTCTTTGCATTTTTGCATGTCATTTAGGATTCATGTTAGGTTGTTAGTATTATGTGTGTCATTTCCCTTACATTTGAATCTTGTGATGAATGTGTTTCCCTGAGATTCTATCATGCCAGTTGGAATGAGTTTAAATGCATAAGTGAACTTAAATTAGGCTACTTGAGTGGAGAGTGAACCATGCGGAGTGATGAAAGTAGTTGGTTGCATAAGCTTACTCAGAACTTGACACTTGAACAATGAGGTAATGTATAGAAGCATAATGGATTTTCATTTAAGCCTATGTGAGGAATTGAGTCTTTATGACTCCATTCTATAGTCATATCATTTCCTTGCTTATGTGATGCTTCTTTAGGTGGTTACCTTCAGAACTTGCTTTGAATCAGTTTAAATTTACTAGATGCATGCTAGATAGAAATGATTAAGGCCTCCTTACTTTAGCCTTTGGCTTAAATGACCTACCCTTTTATTATCCCTTGCTAGCCCCATTGACCATTTAACCTTTTGTTTCTTAAGATCACCCAATTTAAAAACCTACAAACCCTATTAGCTTGTCTAATCATAATTTAGTAGAGTGCTAAGTGACACTTTAGTTTGGAATCTTTTGGCTCCAATATTTTTTTCCTTTTTTGAGGTGCTTTGAGCAGATTTTAGTACTTCTACTCTTAAGAGCACATTGCATATAGTTGTTGTTTTCTGTTTATTATTTCTGTATTTATAAAAAAGCAAAATCAAAAAGAGAAAAGAAGAGAAAAAGGAATAACATGTAATAGCTTCAATAAGTACAGAGGAGTGGTCATATCTTTTTGCATATCTTAGAAGTTTATCTTTGTCATCCTTTGTACACTTAGTAATTTATAAATCCTTGTGATAAACGCCTAAAAGATGCTTGATCCACCTTAAACCTAGCCATATTACAACCCGAAATAAAGTCCTTTTGATCTATCTTAGCATGTAATCATTGTGGAGGATAATTGGTGTATTAGCAAGCCTATGATAGCGTGTTTCCTATAGGAAGTATGAGTGAAACAATAACCATCAAACACTTGAGAGAAATGAGTGAAATCCTTAAGAAAGGTCCATTTTGAATTTATACTTATCTTTGAGTGATGGCTTCATGGGTTGAGTTTGCTTATGTGTCCTAATGAAAATTAGTCATGAAGTGTGTAGTAGTTTGACACTTGAGTTGGCCAAAGTTTGAGAGATTGCATGCTTTAATCTTTGTGAAAATGAAATAATAGAATTTTATTGGTTGTATTTGATCTTTGCTTAAGCACTAGCAAAAGTTTAAGTATGGGGATGTTGATAGGTGTAGATTGCATTGTATTTTTAAAGGTAATTTGATATGTGTTTAGTGATTAATTTGATTGTTTAATATGTGTTTAGGAGAAGAAATTGTGTTAGTTCATAAATATTTGTGTTTAAGTTCTTTTTTTTGGGTGAGAACATGTTTTTAAGCTTCAATTGTATATATATAAGGTGCTGTGATGACTTTGTTATTGTTTCAGGGCAATTGAAGGAATTTCGAACCAAAACATAGGCCAACAATTGTGGCCTTTCAGCCCATGATTGTGACAGAAGCTCGAGCATAAGATTACAACAGAGAGTAGATAAATTGGCGGTATGCAGACAGGTGTGAGATTGCTTCTAGATTCAAGTTTTTGAGGACATTTAGGACATTTCGGACCCTAAAAAGACACTAGGGTTACATTAATTGGAAAAGACTATAAAAACATTATGAGATAATCCTAAAAAGACTTCTACAATCAGCCTACATTTGGAAACCCTAAATAGGGAGAGAAAGAAGGGAGAGAGAAAAGAAGAAAAGGAAGAAGAGGAGGGTTCCAACGTCGAAGCTTCCCAGATTAGGTGATCTTTCGATGCCACTACTTTCATTAATTGTCCAACCTAAGTTTCATTTCCTATTTTATTCATTTAATGTGTAAGATTGGGATGGGTTGTATGGTTATGGATTTCAAGTTATTAACGATGTTCTAGCTTTTCCTTTAAGATTTTGCTTATATTTACTATTAACCTAGTTGAATTTTTATTATATTTGGGTGTTGTGATTGAGTAATGTATTTGCATTTTTTGGTAGCAAACTGAGAGGGTGAGTAGAATAAAAATGATTGGACCGAATTAATGAGAGTTAGGCAATCTAATTGACCATTTAATCAATCTAGTCGGTAATCTCATGGAGAGAGATCCCATGCGAGACCCGATTGCTTATTAGAGAGTTTATAATTAATTAAAATTGTGGGTAATTTATGAATTGAGAAATTGCAAGTCCATAATTCAATTAGGTTTACATTTTAGGGAATGGTTATAACTCGAAAAGGTAATCACCCTACGATCGTCTAGAACCAACACCTCATAAACATATAGATGGCTAGATTAGCATTAATGACAGGTAAAATCCCCTCTCTCATAACTTAATTAATTCTCTTGACAGATTTCCATTGTTACATTATTCATTCATTGCTAGTTTGTTTGATTTAGTTTATTTTTTAGCCTATTATTCGAATTAGAGTCTTAATTAAAGCATAACCTGAATTAAGTGGTGCTTAAGCACAATCTCTATGTGGTGACTACAAGTAACGACCCGTATACTTGTGGTTTTTAACATAAAACAAGTTGTTTGTTTTTGCAATCAACAATTTCTACAAGTAGGCCCATATAATATCCAACTTAGAGTTCATCGTTGTCATTTTCTCCTAAATTATATGCATAGAGACACCAACTATTACATCAAAATCCTTGATGGCCTCTCAACAATTCCTATGTTCCCACTTTGACTCTTAACATCTTCATCATTATCATTCGTTCTCACCTCACAATTCAAGTTACCCAAGTATCCTTTATTTAATCTATATGGATTGGTCAACTCATTGTTATCTTAAATATACCCAAACAGCCTCATCTAGTCATCATTGATTTAATTAGTATATGTGGCCTTTACAAACCTAAAATTATAGATGTCCACCCACTACTTTACTAAAAACTAACTATAAGGAACAAAAATTTGAACTTCTTATCTGGTGAATCATATTGAACCACACTGCTGATAGAATATAAAATAAAGATCAAAACTGAACTAGTGGAGCATCATTTAAACTATTAAAGAGGAGAACCAAAAGGTATAGATCATTGGTCTAGATTTGGTTTAACCCATTAGGTTGATGCTAAATGTTATGTTTTAATATATAAGTCATTAATTGGGGTTGAATTGCTAAGTCCTTATATGCATCCATCCTACGGAGTAAGTTATACTAACCCAAACCTAAGTAAGGTCTGACTTTGTCTTGGGTTGTTTGGGCCACGAGCTAAGACTATTTGACTAGATCGGGTCATGAGCTGGGACAAACTTGACTTGTGGTCTAAAAGGAAGGCGTAAAATGATGTTATTTTGCCAATTTTTTTGCAAATGTAGATAGGTCAATCATCCCATTGTTGGGTCGAGCCACTGGCCTGTCAATCCACAGGCTATAGCCTGGCTTGGCCCATTGCCATCCCTAACTCCCTCTGTTCCCACTCATAATGGCTCGATGAATATCCATTATGAAAACTCAAAACACTCCCTTTTAATGACAACCTAAGGTGCTTGTTTATAGTCTCCTCTAAAATAATCTTCACAATGCCTTGAATGTGGGAGGTAAAGGCTAAGTGTCTTAATTTGGCCTTATCCTTTATATTAGCATAGAACTTCTTAACTACCTTCAAATTAATGACCACGAAGAGTCAATAAGTAATGTCAATTTAACTCTTAAGCACATTCTGAATCTTAAAGACTAAAGATAATGGCATTCTCTATGATTTTATGGTTATTAGTCCTCTTATTATACCAAAGATAATGGCCTTCTCTATGATTTTATGGTTATTATTCCTCTTATTATACCACTCCTCATTCTCTATCTTTGTAAATCTAATATGGTCTTCTAGAGATGAAAATGTTGATGATGACGAGGCATATGCACAAACCTCATTCCTCCTTGTAATCCTATTATATCTTGGAGGCATCCTTTTTAACATAGAATCAAATAAAACTCAATAATACCCCAATCCAGCTTTAACTTAAGCACTTTCAAGCATTTATTTAAGCTCCACAACACACACAACCAAAATATGTTCATATAAACTCCAAATTCCTTAATTTTAAACCAAAAACTCACAAATTCCTAAGAGTAGTAACATACAAATCCAAATTCTTCACAATTAAGCTCAAAATCCAAACTCAATGTGTCACTACTATGAAACTTGGTAAAATAACTTATTTAAACACCTTAGAACCTAAAATTCATGTTTGAATTTCTCTTAAATTAACTAAAACAATAAAACCTCAATTTGCAACTTTTGTGTAAAAATATGATGTTTGGAGGTTCAAATGATGAGTAATAAGATAGGTCTTGTGTAAAGGAAATTGGTGATGATATTTATATTTTGATTGCCTTACCCTATAGATTGTTCCAAACAAGTGCACCTATTGTTATATAGTATAGGATACTAAGTACCTAGTGTTGATCCTATAGGGACTATGATTACTAGTGTTAATCCTCTTTCTATTATTTAACTAATAATTTAAGATGATGGTGACTATTTAGATTTAAAATCAAAATAGTAAACTAAGAACAAGTTAATGCAATTAGTAAACTAGAATGGCAATTTAACTAAGAATTAATTAATGAAACAGTGATACTTGGAATTCAAATTGCCCTAAGATTTCTTATGCAATTATGAATTCACACATCGCTTTTTTTTAAAGTTTATTAGACCATGTGAATTCCTCAATTATGCTAATATATTTTCCAAGACTATTAACATATAATCTTATGTTGATTAATTGAAATATATTTCTAATTAAAACCCCTAAAATTGTACTAATCAATTTATGAATTTCACTATTAGGTTTATCCTAATCCAGAAGATTTATATCATCTTATCTCTAAGTTTGCATGCAACTTTCAATTATGCTAGATTCATTCATACAAATTATTTATCTATCTTAATTGCATGAAATCATCAACATGCTAGCAATATTAACTTAAGAATAATAAAGAACACATAATTAAATCTCAACGAAACTAAAGAATGAATTAATAAATTACTATAAGGTCTATTCCAAAGTCCATCTAATCCATATATCATAAAGATCTTAATTTATCATATCCAACATAACATAAAAGCTAAATTGAAAATAGAAAATCAAGGATAATTTAATAAAATCCCTTTAATCTTCAAAAACTGCACTCTAAATTGATGAAAATGCACTCCAAAGGGTCCTCCTTGGTTGTTCTTCATACCTTTTATTATTCTAGTGTTTCCAATTTTGCTTCTCGAGCTTTTCACTTTTACCACTTAATTTTGCCTCTTAAAATTTAAGATTCAAATTTCATATTAATGGTCATTTACTATAAAAAGATATGGAGACAAAATGTGCATGAACATGATTGTGTACTGTCAATATGGTCATGTACTATCGAAATCAATCAAAATGCCTCTAAACTCTTTAGACATGACCATGTACTTGTTGCTCTATAACTTAGTCCAAAATTGCTTTAAATCACCTCAAACTTATCCAAATTCGTTCCTTTTACTCCAGATAAGTGAATTGGCTGTACAAAAACAAAATATGAATGACTTAAGTACCAGAAACAATAAAAAACTCAAGTAAACAAGCAAAATGCACTAAATATAATGCTAAAAAATGACCAATTCAAAACTTATCATAAATATTAAATGCTTTGAAGGTCAAAATTAATCAAAAGAGCATAGATTAAGTTAAAAATCTAAAATTAGATGTGAAAGGTATAATCATTTAAGGTTTTTAGGTGAAAGTGTGTTTTGCTATTTATATTATTGAGGTTTATGATAAGACCAACGCTAGACACTCTTCTTAACTAGAACCCAAAATTGCTCTAGAACTTTAAAATTTTTCCTACCTATAAGATTGACAATAGACATGCTTTCACAATTGATGTTGATTTATTCTATTTCTAGATAATCCCTATGTTGTCTTAACATCAACACCTATCTTCTGCCATAACCAACGCCACTTATGTTCTATATTACCCAAATCATTCTTATCTTAATTTTTCCTTTTTCTTTCCACTATGTATCCTCCTTTAAAACATTTGAATCATGAATTATGGTATGTATGCACAAATTAACAAAAAATTACAAAAATAACAAAACTAAACATATTAAAACAAAAACTCAATAAAGAAAACTATGTTAGAAATATCAAAATTAATGAAAATTCTTAGAAAATCCAATCATGTCGTACTTAAACTTAACATAACTCCTTATGGCGGATAATTAAGATAGTAAGATCATTCACAAGTAAGATCATTCACAAGAGATAACCAAAGTTGAGTATTCTCCCTAATTTAATGAAATTGTGGCTAGATAAAACTCTAAAAATTTTCAAAAACTTTGTCTTACAAAATAAAATAAAAATAGTCAAGAAAATAAGAACAATAAATAAAACAAAAAGGAAAAAGTTTAAAAACATTAGTTTGATTTCCAATAAGCGCTTCTTTAGACATCTTTTAATTGGACACCTCATTAAGCTCTCTAATCATCCCAGATCACCATTAGAATTATTATGACTTCCTTCTTAAATAGAAAACAAAGGAGAAAAAATTGTTAGGATATATATAGATATCTCCTAAGTTTGAAAAATGCCAAGCATATCAATATCTCCTAGTTTAATTCTTATATAAGTATCTAATATTATAAAAATAGAGCTATAGATGACTTAAACTTTAAGAATAAAAAATATTGTAAATCAGATTTGTGCCAATCTTGGCTGCTTCTTTTATTCTTCATTGTCAATTATGTAACCAGTGCTTGATATGATTTATAGCACGTGTAAATTTTACACATCTCTTTGTATAACAAAGGTGAACTTGATGGCAATTATATTAATAATTAGTGCTTGTTTGGTATTATATCTTAACTCCTAAGATCTTTGTGAAAGACAGGCACCTATAATACTTCTAAGTTTGAGACCTATTATAATTTTCTCCTCTAAATTCTCTATATTTTCCTCTCTGAGTTAGAATTAGCGTTCAAAATATTTTGCTAAATTGTTTTCCATCATCTTCTCTCCTAAATAGCTCCAAAGCCTCATTAACTAGATAACTATGGAGAAAGTTGCACTAAATCTTGTGTTTGTACTTTAAATTTAATTGCTTATAAAGCAATAACTAAACATAGAAAAGTATAATAAAATCTATATAAAACATATTATAAAAATGTTAAGTACCAAGTAAATAAATCTCAAATAACATGTAAAACATTGACCTTTTAGTGATGCTCTATTTCTCTTATAAATTGTGTCAAAAGGGAATAATGGCCCCTTAAGCTTAGTTTGGAAGAGACTATGAGGATGCCTATATACTTAAATGAAGGTTGCAACTATTTGAATCTAGAGATACTAATAATTTGATTAGTAGTCACATATGTTCTAGATGAATTAATCAGTTACTCTCTGAAGAGTTCACATATAGACCTAACAATTCTTTAAAAACTTTTAAATAGTTGAGGATGACCATGACTAATTTAAATTTATGGCATTTAAATTGGAATTAGAAGTACTTATCTATCTTGATATTGAAAGGTGTTAGTCATAGGAGTCCTTTTATTCATATAGAAAATATTTAACCTTTTACCTTCGGTATTTCACACCTTTATTTGTAAGGGTTGGCACCCCAGTGAAAAGGATTCCAAAGGAGGCTAAAGTTATACATTGTTTAGCTCATCTTGTGAAGGCCTTAGTGAAGCCAAAAACTTCTAAGGAAGTAAAAAAGGAAGTTATATTCAACTATATTGAAGACTTTTTGGAAATCAATTTCGAAGGGGCAACTTTTGATGTTTGTTTTCTTAGGTAGTCTTTGAACAAATCATGTGTGAAAAGGATATTATCTGTAATATATCTACCTATGATGAAGGCTTTTTATCTTGGGCTTATGATTGAGTTTAGTAAGTATTATGGCAAGCAATCTGAATATGATTTTATAGAGTATATTACAGCAAGATATGGATATGATTTTGTAGAATATATTATAGTAGGATATAGGTCTATAATCTTTTAGGAAAGAGGGATTTTATAGCTGAGGGACTGACTTAATATAAGTTCTACAGATTTACTTAAGTGATTTCCCTACAAAGAAGAATTATATTTAACCAATTGAGCTATATAAGTTCTAAAAGAAGAATTCATTAAATTCATCAAGTCCTAGACTTTTATTGGGGCTCATATCAAATATTGTATCCTCAATATCTTTCTTAGTGAAACATTTAGTAGGAAAATTATCTTGCTCATTAGAGATAGAGTGGTTTAAGATCTCATTGAGAGTTAGAATGAGGGAGACTTATCCCTAGAGCAACCAATTGAATTTTTCAAGAAGTTAAAAATTCAGCTCCTACAGATTATCTTGCCCCTCTATCATCGTTACAAAACTTTTAAGAAAGTTAATATAGTTCTGGTAAAAGAGGTTGAGTATATAAAAATGAAAAATTTTAGTATTTCTCTCTCCATCAGATGGCCAGATGAGCCTAGATCTTTGTTTGAGAAGGGAATTATGATTTTCCAAAGCCATTGTATAATCAAATAGAGCCATCATTTCTTATTACAAAAGGGTTTCATCTCCTAGAGAACTATTGATAGATGTATATTTGAATATATTTATACCTCATATTTCATACAATTTTTTTCTTTATACTTTATACTTTTATTGCATATTTGGTCCTTAATTTGCTCCAAGAACATTTATGGGTTACAATTGCCTTTATGGACTAAATAGAGAAGAATTCAAATGAAAACATAACATAAATGAATATTTAAAGCAATTAAGGGATACATGGCCATATCTATGACCGTGTAAGTATCTTAACCTATGTAGAATGACAAATTTTGGAGATTTTGGGTTATACGAAGTCCAGCACATGACTGTGTATTAAACTGTGTATCTCATAGAAACCCTCAAAATTACCATGACAAGACATAAGTAGAGGCATATTAAAGAAGCAAACATTCAGAGGTGATTTATAAATGCAGAGATCATTCAAAAGGGATGATATTGATCCAAAGATGTGAAAAACGTGAAGAAATCATTGACATATCCAATTGATTACATCATCAAGCCTCCACCTGGGAAGAACATTCAATAGAAAGAAAAGAGAGATTTAGAATTATGAACTCATTGTTTTCTATTCATTTTTACCTATTTATTTTTATTTCATTTTCTATCATATGTAGCTAAACACTTTGTTAGTGTCTAGGTGTGATAAACCCTAGTTTGTGCTACAATATCTTTTAATTCTTTTATTTAATGAAATTGTTTCAATTGAACCATTGTTATTCAATTATGTGTTTGATCTATGTTGTAATAGATCCATAATATTAGTACGTAATCTGATTTCATAACATAGAGACTGAGATATGTTATATATGAACACATTTACAAAAATTAAAAGGAATTAATTGCAAACTTAGAGATAGGCTGACATAAATCCTCTGGATTAGGGTCAAACCTAATAGAGAAATTGATAAATTCATAAGGCAATTTTAGAAACTTTAACCTGAGCATTCAGTTGATAAATCTAAAATTAGTTGTTAGTAGTCTTAAGTGAGTTATTAGCATACAATAGGAATTTTCACATTCCAATATTTAATAAAACAATTGCATAATAAAAGGTTAATTATCTAAAGGTTTTAAAGGGATTCATCAAATAGGCACTAATTGTTGATATTTATTGTTTTCTAAGTGATTTCTTTGTTCTCTACTCGATATTGTTTCCTAATTTATTTTAATTGTTTAAGTTTTGATTTCTTTACTAAAACAAAAATAAAATTCGTAGACTAGATAATAGGATAACCGTGACTACTAGTATTCATTGTCTTCATGAAATTTGACCCGTACTTACTGGTACTAGCTACAACTAAGCTATGCACTAGTGGTAAAATTAATATTTGTGTACAAATAACTAATCAATTATTCAACCTAGCTTAAATAGTCATTAGAGAGGTTTTAATTGAACCTATTGCTCGTAGGGTATCCTTATCAACCTTGGTGTTTAACTTCTTTAATTACTCATTGATAGTTTTTCTAATTATTTTACAACAAGCGCACAATATAGCTATAGCTAGCAATACCAAGTATGGTTTGATCCCAAAATGATTGTTGGTTAACTACCCATAACTAAAAAAATCAACAAGCTAGATCAATCATTATATATTATTGGATAAAGAAAGTAAAATAATTGACAATCTAAGTAGCAATGCAAAGCAATGATAAAAAATTTACCAAAATATGAATTAACTAAATTTAGGTTAGGTTCTCCTAGGACTTCACTATATTTAATTTCACTTTTGACTGCAATCATTTTATATGAAAAAAATATAAAATTTGAGAGTAATAGAAAGAACCAAACACTTCAAATTCCATTCTAGATGCAAAAAACATGTATTACCAATATTGATGATGATCTGATTTTGCTCTCTAAAGAAAATAACATTTCAATAAATGCTTTAATGAGTGTTTTGAAAATGTTCACTAAAATGTCTGGACTTAAGGTTAATTGCCTAAGAGTGCTTTTTACAATTCCTACAATGCTAGATATCTAGATCAACTTATAGCTTCTTTAACTGGTTTTACAAAAAAATCAATTGCCAATCATCTATTTGGGATCCCCATTTCATCATCTAGGACCACATATGGTGATTTCAAACCATTAATTAAGAAGATTCAAACTAGAATTACAAGTTAGAATGTGAAAGCCTTATTAATGGCTAGGAGAGCCATGTTGATTTCAACATTTCCCAACTCTATTAATGTGCACTGGGAATCTTATATGGATTTTCCTCAAGGTTTTATTAAATCCATTGATAAACTACTCAAGAAGTTTTTCTGGTCTGGAAACAATGCAGAAGGATATAAAGTTACAATTAGTTGGGATAAAATATAAACTACTAAAAAGTATAGGAGACTGAATATGATTCCTCTAAAATTTCTCAATTTGATAATGCTCATCAAATGGTTTTGGAGACTTTTGGATGATAAGCAGTACTTATAGACTAAATGGTATATGAATATTGTACTAAAAATCAAAGTATATGGAGTTTCAAGCTTACAAATTCTACCTCCTCCACTATGAAGTAGATTGCTAAAATCATAAATAGAATAGGATTACAAATCTTCAAATAGTTTGGGAATTGGTAACAACAGCTATTTCTAGGAGCATAAAGGAAGTTCAATGGGTCCTCTAGAGCATATTGTCAAGCTTGCATCACTCTAAAGTATCATTGAAGGTAATGATACTATTTTCATGGCTCTTAAGCATAAATATGACGTTCTTCATGTACTCAAAAACCCTTTACTATATAATGAGATCAATAACATCAATATGTGTAATAAAAAAAGGACATGATTATATAGAATCTCTGTAACAATGGAAAGTTCTCTAATATTTCTTACAAAGAATTTCTATTTAATGCACCTTACCAAAGTCCCCTGGCATAAAATAGTGCGGTGTAAGTATATGTTACTATTGAGCAAGATTTACAATTTATAAAACCCTCAATAACTGACCGTGCGTCGTAATGCTAGTCAAAATAAAAAATAGACTACTACTAGTAGTGTTGAGTCTAAGTCAATCCCATATAGAGTGTGTGCAAAGTTTATGAAATGAAATTAATCGGTGTTTAGGAAAAGGGGGGTTTGGATTTTGGAATAAGAAAATAAAATAAAACTAACATAATGAAAACAAATTAAAGAAAGCATGCAAACTCACTATGAAGTAGATTGCTAAAATTATAAATAGAGTAGGATTACAAATCTTTAAACCCCTAATTAAGCATATTTCATTGATTTGTTGTTATTAAACCTCTCCTAGCGATTACTAATCGTGGTTAATAATTAATCTGAGTTTTCCCATAGGTAGTGTTTAATCAAGATACAATCGTTAATTAAACCTAACCATCAAGTAACCTAGGATACGATCTTTAGATTTAATTAGGCAGTAGCACTACAAATTAGGAAAATCGATTAATCAAGGCAACAACCACATATGATGCATCATTTAACCTAGGTCATGTTATCCCTAATGATTACAAATGATTAGTCGCTATATGTGAATTTCAACATCACAAATGAAGATTATATCAAAATTCTATCAATGGCTTTGCAATTAAAATATTCAATGAGCACATTAAAATCATCATCTCACAATATCCAATGAGTTCATACACAAATAACCGAATAATAACAAAAATCTGATTATCCATACACAAAACCCAAATCAATTAACACAAGATAATATAATTAACTCCTCCTAATGAGACAAAAAACAATAAAGACAAAGAAATACACTTAACACAAGTTATCGGCATCGATGTCACCTCCGAACTGGCGTCGAAAACTTAGTATTCCATGGGTCTCTCTAAAAAAATGCTTAAGTCCCTATAAAAATACCTTAGCCGAAGACCCCATGTAGTGCCTCCACTCTTTTGTTTTCTCTCTTAGCTACTATTTATATGATGTGAGAAATAAACATGTTAGGTCACGCATACTATTCACACGTCCACTCCTCTCCCGTAAGCTATCTTCTGTTCCCTTTTAAGCTTTCTCTACTATTCTGT
Organism: Erythroxylum reticulatum; assembly: GCA_025504915.1. Classification (NCBI taxonomy): domain Eukaryota; kingdom Viridiplantae; phylum Streptophyta; class Magnoliopsida; order Malpighiales; family Erythroxylaceae; genus Erythroxylum; species Erythroxylum reticulatum. The sequence continues at coordinate 14,341,778 of JANSVA010000216.1, read as the reverse complement.
TTCACGCTACTGTTCTATTCTCCCTTCTATCTAGCCTAATGCTCCTCTTCATTTCTTGTAACCTTCGCTATTAAAAACGAAGGCCTCCTTTAGACTACTCTTTTTTTTCAGCCTACATATTTTACCCTTCTCTTTAACTCACGTTTCTTTGCATTCTATCTTGCCTAAACATCTGCGTTTCATGCCATAAAATGCAGACATTGAACACGTAAACAACAACGTTT
>JANSVA010000216.1:14323676-14336962 GCA_025504915.1 Erythroxylum reticulatum | reverse complement strand
CATCTTGTTTATGTTTTTATTATCCTTATACCATATCATATATGGATTGGCATGATGATTTGGATTTGTTGCTTCCGCTGGAAAAATGATTTCTTAAAAGTTTTGAAATCTACCATTTCTCTAAATATAGCATGCTTTCTTTTCTCGATCCAACAGAAAATGGTGAAGAGACATTTGAAATATTTTCGGAGTGTATGGACTCAGTTGGGATTGAGAAGCTGAGGATAGGGAAGATGCTGAAGGAAGATGATGATCAACTAAGGCCCTATCCGGAACTACCTCGCATGGAGGAGCTACATGTGATACCTGAAGATTACAATTTTGTCACGTGAGAAGAGGAAGGAGTCGAGCCAGTGACCCTAAATAAAGGTACTTCTTGGGAAGTAACCCAAGGGAAGTAAATTTTTTTCCTTTATATTTCCGCATTACTTTTTATATGTATGTGTATTTTAAAATTTGTTTGTTTTACTTGTTTTTATGTTTTCAATCAAAATGAGAGAAAGAATAAAACAAATGAAACAAACATTTTCTCATTTTTTATTGCTTCTGGGATTATATAATCATGATTAGAGCGTGGATTGACTAGAGAATTTCATAGCAACTTTAGCATGTACTTTTGCTCTTATGATTGGTCAATATGCATTATCTTTAGAAGAGTAATGACTAATGGTAGACAAAGTCGGTGATATTTTGAGCCTTATTTGACTGACACATCCATATCAGTCTCATTGCTTTTTGATAATGTGTGACCTTTATGACATATACATCTCGATTTTGCTTTTAATTTCCGTTCGAGACCATATTTTGATCACATGCATTAACATGGATATGATTAGGCATTCTTTGTTTTTCATAAAATACATTAGCTAAATAACCTATTCTATTGACATGATTTTTTCCTTGATAAACCCCTTTGAGTTTTAGCCTTTCTTTTTGTATAAACCATATTTTGTGCTTTTAAACTTAACCAAATATCCTACCCAAGTCATATAGCTAGTGGAACATTTGTGATTATTGAGTTTGTGGATGTACAAAATTCTAAATGTGGGGGTATACAGATGTGAGGGTTGGTTATAATATTGGGACGTTATTTTAAGTCTTATCATTGGAATTTACATATTGATGTAATTTATTTTAATTTTTTATAAGGAAAAGAAAGAAAAAGAAAAAAAGAAAAGAAAAGAAAATTAAAAAAGAAAGAAGAAAAGGATAAAAAATGAATGAAAAAAATTGTTTAAAATAAATGTATCAAGGAGGAATTGCACATATGTTGAAAAGTTGTTCATGATTTATGCATCTTCCTAAAGTTGTAATGGATGTGTTATTTAAGCATGTTGAATATGAGGTAAAGGTTGGTTTGAAAGGTTCACTCTTGTGATTTTATTGGCATAAATTGTATGAGTGATTCTTTCGGATTGGTATATGCTTCATATGATTTGTGTATGAGAGCTGAATGGGGTTGTGAAATGTAAATATTACATTCGTCATAACTGACGATACCCAATTTTTTATGAGTGTTGCTTTGTTTCACTAGCTTTGATGACTTTCATGCTATTTGACCCAAATATATCTCACCTCACCTTTGCTCACATTACAACCTTAAAAAGTCCTTTAATTCATGATTTTACATGTGAACATTAATAGTGGAGAAAATGATATGATATGCAAAGTTGTAGATTGTCATGATCATGAATAGTATTGAGTGTACCCATGGATGTATTTTAATTAAACACATTTTCCGAGTCTACCATTAGATTGTTTAGTTTTTGAAGATATTGAATATTGATTGATCGTGAGTAAAAGCTTAGAATGTTGATTTCTTGCTATGAATTTTGAAAGTTATTCATCTTTATTTGTGATTATATATTCTTAAAAAATATGGGAATTGAGCAAATGTTTGGAGTCTTTGAGCTTAATTTGGATATTTTGCCCAAAGACAAACAAAAGCTAAATGTGGAGGAAATTGATATATATTTAATCATTTAAACTTGACGATTATTGATATGAAAATGTTTAAAATACTCATGTTAATTTATAAATAATTTTAGGTATAATTTCGAAACAAATAAATTAAAGTGAGTCAAAAGTACTACATTTAGGTTATTTTTTAAAGATCAATACTTACTTGTCTTCGTAGAGTAAGACAAAGAAAATTAAAAAATAAGAAAAATGAACACATGAAAACAACCAAATGTTGGGAGCACAATGATGAAGCAAGAGGTCCAAACGACAGTGCAGAAGACATGCAGTGAAGACAAAATGATAGCAGATGACCAAATGAAACGCAAACAACATCTGCGTGCGTTTAACGCAACGTTTCACTTAAAACGCACAGAGAGGCAACACACAAGCACAAGCGGCAGCGGCAGCGGCAGAGAAGAAGGTTTAAGTGAGGTGACCTTTATTCGTCACATCAGAAGCATAGTAGAGAGTAGCAGTGGAGGAGTGGAGACGCATCAGTGGCTGGCGGCTTGGACGTGGGCGTGAGGCGCAGGCGCTGGTTGCTGCGGCTTGGCTTGGCTTTGCTAGAAAAGCTGGAGCAGCTAGGCATGAAGAGCTGCGTGCGTGAGAGGCATTAATTCATCAATTCAATTAACAGAAAAATAGAGAAAAGTTTGCATAAGTGAGGAGAAATTAAAGGGTTTTTGGTTAGGGATTGAAATAAGGGTTGAAGCATTTTTTTGAGAAAGGCCTATAAAGGGTTAGGCATCCCGACGCCGGTTTGGAAGTGACATTGACATCGATGACTTGGGATAAGTATTTTTTTTATTATTTTGTTGTTTTTTTCTCATTAGAAATTAATTGTGTTATCCTTTGTTAACTGATTTGGGTTTTGTGTCTGGATAATTAGATTTTCGTTATTGTTCGGTTATTTGTGTATGAACTCGTTGGGTATTGTGAATTGATAATTTTAATGTGTTCATTGAATCGTTAATTTCAAACCCATTGTTAGAATTTCGATATAATCCGTAATTGTTATGTTGAAATTTATATATAGCGATTAATGATTCGTAATCATTAGAGATAACATGATCTAAGTTAAATGATGCATCGTATGTGGTTGTTGCCTTGATTAATCGGTTTTCGTAATTCGTAACGCTACTGTCTAATTAAATAATATAGAGATCGTATGCTAGGTTGTTCGGTGGTTAGGTTTAATTAACGATCGTATCTTGATTAAACAAAACCTAAGGGAAAACTCGAATTAATTATTAATCCACGATTAATAGTTGCTATGAGAGGTTAAAGAACAACAAATTAATAAAATATATTTAGTTAGGGTGTAGGCCAAAATTAAACCAAAGAACCGAGTTCTTACCAAATTTCCCACTTTTATCAATTTTTGCATGTTTTCTTTAATTTATTTTTATTAGTTAGTTTTATTTTATTTTCTTCTTTAAAAAGCCAAAACTCCCCCCTTTTTTGTAAATATTAGTTAATTTCATTTTATAAACTTTGCAAACACTTTCTGTGGAATCGACATAGACTCACCACTATTATAATAGTAGTCTAGTTATTTTATTTTGACTAGTGTAACGACGCGCAGTCAAGAGGCTAAAATCCACATTGTTGCCGTTCAAAATCATCACTCCAATTCTCTGCCATTTCATAGTTAGTTGGTAAAACATCTTTCCTTTTGCGAGCTACATCCCAAAGCATTTTGTTTCAAGAGTTAGGAATATAATAAATTTGAAGTTACCACATATGTAGGCAACAAAATGGCATAACCGATTAGAGAAAGGGATAATAACAATTCAATGATAAAATTTGCGCAAGGATAGCTGTCAGCGAATACTAGATACAGATTGTCAGGGAATCCTAATCATAATTAAGATCATGTTTCTAAAGCCAGACAAAATAAACAAACAAAGGTGGAAACTGGTTATCACGTTGGCAACTCAGTTGGGCAAATAAAATCCTTGATTAAGATTAAAAAATCGATCCGGAAAGAAGGCATACTTACTGAGGTAGAAAACTTAAGCAGCCAACTTTAGATTGGGAATTTGAAGCAACATTCTCATCTAGTTAGTTGCCTTGTTATGCAATTATTTCTCACCGAAAGTTCATACCCAAGGAAATAAAATTGAAACATAAATTAGTCCCAAGAATATCTTCGCCTAATGATATTCAACAGAACATTCTTAGTACAACCAGAGAAGCATTACGCTCTCTTATACCGATCAGTCTTAAAATGCCACGATAAAGGCAAAAGTGAGGTATGCCATCTCTTTATAGCATCTGCAGACATTTTAGTTCTGCAAAAATGATAATGCATAAAACACACACGTGCAAGTTCCAAGGGAAAATGAACTTTACATCATGCTAGTAGGAGAAGCCATCTATTATTTAGAAGCCCTTGCATCACAGTCAGCTGCATACGGCCTGGAAAATTATTAGGCAATACTTCTGGGGCCAAAACTTTGAGGTGAAAGTTAAAGGTCCAAAGAAGCTTCCTTGGCATAGTCAAATAGATAAATTCATACAGAATTAACTGAATACAGAATAAACAGTTATCCTTTTTCTAGCACCTCTTGCATTTTCAACTTTCTGCCCAAAATAACAAAAATGGAAAAAGAGTTTGGAACAATACCATTTTTCAACTCAATGGATATGATGGCTTTAAATGTCGTGTGAATACATAAATTATAAGAAGCCCATCAGGTTAACAAAGCAAAATCAATAAGAACACTCTTCTCTTCAACCGATACTTTGCTATCATGCGTAGTATAAAATCAATTTCCAGCATTTGTCAATCACAACTTCAATTATTCCCATGGTAAATCTCATCCAGTTATAAATAGATTAAACTATTACAATCCATCTTACACGCCTCTTCCCAAACAAGTGTATAGCCAAACTTAGAAGCTTAACACATTCTAAGCAAGAAAAAAATATACACAAGTGGATAAGAAATGAAAGTAATTGCCAAAAGAAGCAAACCTGTCCATTTTAATGCACCAATTAATCTAAATTCTTGCTATGCAATCATCCTTTTATTTCAACAATTTCCTTTTACTCTTCAAACAAGTTGACCTCTCTGATGCGCTATTTTGGATATTTTTCCCAATATGTGATTTTATGCTGACATAACTTTGTGAAGGAGCTTTATCCTTTGACTTAGCATATAGTTCCTCAACTGACCTTCTGCCACCATTCCTTCGATAAGTTACCCTTCCATTTAAACTCTTGTTCCTATCTACTCTACCCCTGCTTGTAGGGACCTTATGATAACCCCGTTTCTTATTCTTATTTTCCTCATCCTCTTCATCATAACAGTAGCCATGATGACTAGCATCCTTAAAATCAGAGATTATGCCATTCATTTCCCCACTATCATCACCATTCTTTTTTTCTGCTTGCTCCATAGATTCAGCAGCTTTCTGCCTTGCTTGCTGTTTGCTTCCACCAGGAACATTAATTGCCCTGCGATCTTCAATTACCATGTGCATAAGATGAAGATATTGATTCCTAATATTCATCACTGGATTATTATTAATTAACAAACCTCTCTTATAGGCCTCCTTCAAAACCACAGTATAAGTTCCTATCTTATTTGACAGGTAAAATATCCCAGGATAATGAAGTAATGCTCTCCTAAACCTTGATCGAATACCCAACCACTCTCCCATACGCAACAAAGTGTCCTTCTCCACCATCCTTGAAACAAAGAGATTAAGAATCTCATGCAAAACCCCCACAGTCCATTTCTCCGACTCATCAGTACTTGGTCCAAGATGCGTTGCATTCTCATAGGGAGAAATATAAGGCAACTTTTGCCAATCATCATACCACTTCTTCAGTTTCTTGTCCATCTCAAAACCCTTTGAGAACTGCATAGGGAATGAGATTGGTATCCGTTTCTCATTAACCATCCCTGCACCTTTCATTTTCTGTTCCACAACTGAAATTGCTGATTCAATGCTCCAACAAACCAACTCTAGTTCCAACTCATTACGCGACTTAGACATATTCTTCTCACCAATAAGTCGAAAACAGTCGGGGAAATCATAAAGTATGCTATTCATAAATTCCTGATGCAAGCCCAAATCCCATTTAATGCTGTCAAGAAACTTCAAAGGTACCTTATTAATTCTCGCAATCATTAACAGCTTCAAAAGCCTATCAACAACATCCTGCCTATAGTTCTCACTCTGATAAACTAATTTCTCTTCAGCATCCAGATCAAGTACCTGTGGGGTGAGCTTGATGTGGGGTTGAATCCCAGTTCCTCCAGGGAGATATTCCTCGAATATTGCAGGGTATTTTCGGATGAAATCGATAGGACGAGTGGGAATTTCAAGATTTTGTTTCTGATTGTGGATAATGGGAAGAGGAAGAGACTTTGCTGGGTCTGATATGATGAGGTTCTTTATATTCAAAACGGGTCTCAGATGCTTTTCTCGCTCCACAGCATGATCAAGTCCCCTGTCCCGGACACGTTTGAGGGAAGCAAAGTCGACGAAGCTGCGGTGCTGGCAGCTGCTATGGCGAATTACGGAAAGAGAATTGGGAAGGAATCGCATTGCTGACTCGGAGGCGAGAGCTCCAGGAGGGTTTTGTGGCGGTCAAAGACCTTTCCGCTGGCTGTAACGGCAATAAAAACTAAAAACATTATTATTATATTAGAGAAAGGCCAATTTTTATCCCAAATTTTATGATGAAATTTAAGAGAGTGAAAAAACAGACGGTCAATTTTTTGTCAAGTGTTTAATATTATTTTATTTTATTTTTGGCCCCCACATTATCATATCATATCTAACGTAGCAATACGAGGCTACTTTCTTTAAAAGAATAAAAAATATTATTAATTTTAAACCTACGAGGCACATCATATTTAATTAATCCTAAAATTTTTTAACTTAAACAAGCGCATTTACTTACTGACTGTTTAAAAATCATTGAATTGAATTTATTAACGAATTGGATTCAATTACATTAATGAGATTGAATTGAATTCAATTTACACTGTTTGGAACAAACTCAGTAATTTGAGAAATGAATTCAATTATATTGTTTGGAAGGAGAATGAATATAGTGAAGAACGAGGATGAATATTATTATTATAATTATGATGGTTGGTTAAGAGGAAGGAATTATTATTATTACCATTAATAGTAATTGATTTATAAAAAACATTGAGAAATAACAATTTATTATATTTTAATTAATTAATTAATCATATTTTAATTACTTGTAATTAATCAATTATAATATATTGATTAATTAAAATATTGTAATTAATTAATTATATTTTAATTAATTAATTAATTAGAATATTTTAATTAATAAATGAATTATATTTTAATTAATTATATTGTAGTTAATTAATTATTAATAATATTTTAATTAACAGTCTTTGGAATCCAATCAAGTGATGTATAAGAGACTGAGAAGTGAAGTAGTCCAAAGAATGAAAGAGCAAAAGAGCAAGACGCTACCTTTGAATGACACAAAGTGATTCTTGATAAGAAATACGAGATAAAGAATTATACTCAATAAAAACTCACAATAAATATATAAACTTTGATGAATATCTAGTTATAAACTCACAGCAAACAATGGTTTTTTATTCACAGGGGTCTTCCTCAAGCTTCAATGTAATTGAATTCCTATACTTGAAGGAGTGAATTCAATTTATAAAGGAGATGGGTTTCATTACATGCATGAATTGAACTCATCTATTTTTTGTAATTCCAAACATGTGAATTGAATTCAATTGCAATATTGAATTCAATTCACACCTTTCCAAACACCCCCTTAACTAATTAGAAAATAATTGATCAAAACTTAACAAAAAGATCCCTCATCATCTTACTTAACAAAAACGATTGTTCACTGTTTACTGCATATGGAATCCCCAGAGTTGTTGGAGGGTGGCTAGAATCCCTAAAGTTGTAGAAGGCTGGCTGGAATCCTTATCACCTCCTTGACTGTCTGGAATCCCTATTCGGTCTCATTCATTGATTTTTCTATTTGCATTGAATCCCTCAGTCTCCTTCATAAAAGAGTTGTCGTCGCTGGATTCCAAGAGTTGTCGTCGCAAGCATTTTCGTTTAATAGTCGCTCTCATAGGTGAGCTTTTCTACATATGTGATTCAATTGGTACCAAAAGAATGGTGTTGAGCAAGTTTTACCTCTAATGAAACTCTTAGTATTTGCAAGTATACAAATCGTAAATTTGTAATATTGATGGTGTCGATCCCACGACAAAAAGTTAAAAGCAAGTAAACCTAACTTTGTTTAAGGTATTAGAATATGAATTGAATAAGAATAAATAGCAGAAATTAAAGCAATCAAATAAAATTAAGCAATTAATCAAATAACAATTCAATTGCCACAATTCATTAGGGATGAATTTTGTTACATATTTTATTTTACTTGCCTTAGTTTTAATTTGTTTTCATTAAAATCCTAAAATAAATCCTTAGGTTAGTTAATAAGGGAAGGATAATTACTAGTATTCACTATCTTTGTGAGATCAACCCGTACTTGTCGGTACTAGCTACAACTACACTGTATACTTATAGTTATTACAATATTAACTAACTCACAAATAGGTCGATTAAGTTTTGGCGCCATTGCCAGGGACTTTGATACTAGGAAAGCTTGAATTCTATTACTTTAGTCATTTTCATTTTATTTTGTTTTATCTTTGTTTTTTATTTTATTTTATTTTTATTTTGTTTTTATATTTATTTATTATATTGTATCTTATTGTATTTTGAGTCTTATTAATTTAATTATCTTTTGAATTTCTCTACTGGATCTTAAGTTTGTGGTTTATTGAAGGAATTACGATTTATTGTTATAGCCACAGCTCGCCATGGAATGATAGAGTGGGCATTGCTTTTATGTGAGTCAGAATATATCTTCATAAACTATGACATCACCATATGGAAGAGAGAGGTGTTCTCACATATTTTTAGGAGCTCAATTGATATCCAAGCAGTGTTGCAGCATTAGTAGGAGTTATCACTACAATTATCAATATCGAGCACTAACTTATATAGGGGAGCGACCTAGTATGTATAATCAACCTTATGGTGCAATTTACGAGAACAACTATAATTTAGAATGGAGCAATTCCTATGCCTATGGATGAGACGATTACGCTCTAGCTAGATATTTACAGCAATAAACACCCCTAGTTAATAAGCCAACTTTGGAAGATATGATGGTTGATTTCATTTAAGAATCAATCATGAAGTATCACAAAACAGAGGCTCGAATACAAAATATTGGATAGACCAATTGGTGGACATATTATCTGACTAGATCCAAGGGAGTGTGCCTAGTCTTACAGAAATGGATGCTGAAGAACATGGAATGACAATCATCCTTAATAGCGAAAAAGAGTTTTCAATAGAAGAAGAAACTTTTAGAGATAAATTATTGGAATTCATTACCGAAATGAAAGCTAACCGACGCAAATTCGAGAGTGAAGACAAGATAAGCGTTGGCTTCTTGAGTAGAGAAACATTCCAAAAAGTGCTCCCAGTAGAAGAAGAAGAAGAGGAAAAGGAAGAGCAAGCAAGTCTTAAAGATAAATTAGGGGAATACCTTGCCAAACTTAAAGCTAACTGACGCGAATTTGAGAGTGAAGAAAATTCAAGGGCTGGCTTCATAAATGAAGTAACATTCTAAGAAGAGCTTTCAGAAGAAGAAGGTCTCCATTCAAAAAGAGAAAGTAGAGGAGTGGCAAAAGATAACTAAAGAAGATGAGCGCAAAGCCTCTATCCAGAAAGAAGAAGAAAAAGAGTGGACAGAGATGGTTGAGGAGGAACTAGTAAGGAAACTACTAATAAGGCATTGGTAGTAACCTTAAGTATGGAGGTTTCCTATTTCCTCAAAGACAAACTGTTCGACTTAGCTGATGATTTAGGGAGTTTCGTTATCTCTCATTTTATTAACAGTTTGTCACTAAAAAGGGCATTAACACTTGAAATTGGATTGATTAATTTTTATAATGTATGTCCTAATGATTATCTTGCAACAGTTGGCTTACTTATAATCTACAAAACTGTTTTATATAGAAAAGGGTTGAAGCAATCCATGGATCATAGACCCTGGATGACAGAAACATTCAAGTTACATCGAGCTACCGACGTTAAGAAAGCATTGCGTGAGAGGTAACCCATGAGTTAGTTTTAATTTTATTTCAATTTTGATATTATCTTGTGTTTGCTTTTGTGTTAGTATAGTATTTATTTTTCTATTATGTTATTTCTTTTATTTCTTTTTATCCTTTTCTTTTATATTTTACAAGGATGATAATCTTATATTAGATGGATCCAATTCAAGAAAGCGTTATATTAATGAAAGTACCAACTTAACCCTCTCACTCATTATACATGTTTATATTATGTACATTGAAGACAATGTACGACTTTAAGTGTTGTGAAGGGTTTAATGATTTCTTTAAGCTTATTATAATCCTAATTATACATCTTATTAACTAATATTCTGAATTGGTTGAATATGTTAATTAATACTCTAATTTATTGTTGAATATTGATTTGAATTGGTATGCAAAAGGATAATGGTTAGAATAAAATTAGTTTTCTAAGTCATATTTTTCGTGATCATTGAAATATTTAAGTTGAATGATATTGCATATTGTTTGCATATGTATGCTTATATTTTTTGTGATTTTTTTAGCCTAAAAAGCAGATTTTCAAAATTTTTATGCTGTTTTTATTCTTTCATGTGTGTGATATCATATATAGGGGGATAATTCTAAAACTTGCTTTTAGTATACATGTTGAGAACATATTTGTTAAATTAGAAGCATTAATATGATAAATGCATTTAGAATTAACAACTTGTTTTAGCCTATTTCTTTGAAAATTACCATATCATTAAATTTATCCTTTAGGTAAAAGTTGAGCTTAACCTTTCATAAATTAAACCCATATTATCCTTTATTATATTTTTCTTTGAAGACTTATTTATTGTTTTGAACCTTGAAGGTTATTTACATTATTTCTTGAATCGTGGTATTGGATGTTTATTGTGAAAAAAAAGGAAAAAAGAAAAAATGGAGCATATATTAAAAAATAAAAAGAAGAAAAGAATACATATATAGTACTATTAGTTTTGTAGTGAAAGGACCTTATTATGATTAAGTTTCATGTGGTGTTCTTTTTAGTAAATTTCCTTCAATTTAACCCTTTTTATTAACTTAATCATACCGTACCTAAACCCCATTACAACCTACACAAGGACCTTTAGATTTTTCTTTCTAGTTTATATATCAGTGGTGGAAATGTGATTTTATTGTAAGCATACGGTAAGAATTCTAGTATGCATTAATTGAGAGTTTTCATGTTTTTCACCCTAAATACCTGAGTGCATTGAGCGAAATTTTGGTGAGGGTGTAAAGAGATATACTTTTGATTTCAATTCGAATGTTGATGCGATTAATAGTAATATTGCTTAGGAAGTTAATTTTAGGACAACTTGACTTTAATTGTATGTTAATTTGATTTAATAGGACATAATGATGTATAATATGAATGAACAGAATGAGACTGATGATGATTGATATTTTGGAATTTATAATTTTGATTATGGTTTGCTTGAAGACAAGCAAATTCTTAAGTGTGGGGATATTTGATGGATAATTGAACAAAATTTTACTCCATATTTGATGTGTTTTTGCTTGATATTTTATACTTTTGTTGTATATTTAGTACTTAATTCACTTCAAGTGTGTTTACATAGCATAATTGCCTTCATGGACTAAAAGGAGAATAATTCAAATGAGATCACAACATAAATTGAAGATTTGAAGTGCAGAAAGGATGGACTTTCATGCATATGGCTGTGCACTTCCTTGAGCCCGTGCATCTTCATAATTCTTGTAATTTTTAGTTATGCATGATCTGATGCATGACCAGGCATCAAAATATAAGATTTCATTGAAATCTTATATTCTTCGTGTTTTCTGGTCGACAGAAGTAGAATACATGAAGATTTTATTGAAAGATCCATCATAATACAAGATCAAGCCTCTACATTGCGAGAATATTTGATAAAAGACAATCAGGGGGATTTAGAATTATGAACTCATTGTTTTAAATTCAATTTTCTTTTAGTTTATGTTTGATTTCATATTTGATATTATTTAACTAAATGTCCAATTAGTATTTAGGTTAGATGAACCTTGTGTTAATACTTTGATATGATTTGATTCTTTTATTAATACAACTGGTTTGATTGATTGTTGTAATCTAGTTACTTGTTTATTTATGTTCTAGTAATCCAGAATATTAAACCATAATCTAATTTCATAATAGTGATTGAGGAATCCTAGGTTGAATAGATCCATGGTAATTGGAAGGAGCTTATTGTAACCCTAGAAGGTAGGATTACATAAATCTTCCAAATTAGGATCAAATCTAATAGAGGGATTAACAAAATTATAACACAATCCTAAAAAATTTAACCTTATTATTTCAGTTAAAAAATCTTAGGATTGGTTGTTAGTAAACTCAAGGTTAGATATTGATTAAGGTTTAGTGGTGTGTAACTTTTAATTATTAACCTTCGATAATTTGCAAGGGCACGGTTCATTAGCATAGTATCAAAGGTGATGATCCTATAAGGAGGGAACTAATATAATCCTAAAATTTAAGGCCATAAACAAATAAAAAAATTTAAGATGTAACGAAACTAATACGAAAATTTAATTCAATCAATCAAATTAAGAATCAAACACAAAAATACTAATTACTAAGCAATTTGCAACACACCTAAGAATCAATCGAAAGAAATTACCAATTGAGAGAAAGAAAATTTACCTATTCTTAATGCTAACGTAACTGATTATGAATTATTAGATTGTTGGTTCAAGACTATACTAGGGTTGATTACTACCTCTCAAGTTACAACTATTAACCTTAATTCATAAACCCTAATCAAATTATAGAGGTTACAATCTCTCAATTCACAACTTATTCAAAACCTTAATTAGTTGTAAAGTTTTCTAATAAACTATTAGAAATCTATGCAAGATCTCTCTTCAAACAAATTCTCGATTTGATTCAATTATGGTTTCTATTAAATCACCTAACTCTCGTTAGTCCAATTTAATCATTTTTCATTCAATTCACCTTCTAAGTTTATTATTGAATTATGCAATAACATAATCAAACCACAATAATGTCAAATAAACACACAAACAATCAGATTCTCATTAATTCAAGAATAAAATTCTGAAGGTGAGTTTAGAAAAGTGAAACATTTTTTGAAAATGAGTACAAAATTATCCCTAAGGAGCATCA
>JANSVA010000216.1:14283909-14307417 GCA_025504915.1 Erythroxylum reticulatum | reverse complement strand
GGTTGTGTATGAGAGCTGAATGAAGTTGTGAAATATAAATGTTGCATTCGTCATAGCTGACAGTACCCAGTTTTTGATTGAGTGTTACTTTTGTTTCACTAGCTTTGATGACTTTTATACTACTTGACCGAAATATATCTCACCTTATAAGCCCTTGCCCACATTACAACCCTAAAAAGACCTTTGATTCATGATTTTTCATGTGAACAGTAGTGGTGGAGAAATGAAATAATATGCAAAGCTATGGATTGTCATGATCATGAATGATGTTAAATGTACCCATTGATATATTTAAATTAAACACATTTTTCGAGTCTACCATGAGATTGCTTAGTTTTTGAAGATATTGAATGTTGATTGATCATGAGTAAAAGCTTGGAATGTTGATTTCTTACTATGATTTTTGAAAGTCACTTATCTTTGCTTGTGATTATATTGTCTTGGAAAATATGAGAATTGAGTAAATGTTTCAGGTCTTTGAGCTTACTTTTGATGTTTTGCCCAAGGACGGTCAAAAGCTAAGTGTGGAGGAAATTGATATATGTTTAATTGTTGATATATTTAATCATTTACACTTAGTGATTAATGATATAAAAATGCTTAAGATACTCACTTTAATTCATATGAGATTTTAGGTACAATTTAGAAGCAACGAAATTAAAGGGAGTCAAAAGCACCACATATGGGTTATTTTCTAAATATTTATTTTTTCTTGTCTTTATGGAGGAAGAAGAAAAAAATAATAGTGAAAGGCAAGAAAAATGGAAAATAAAGAAGCATGCATTAGAAAATGCAAAACGACACAAGCAGGCGTGGGCAGAAGAACAAAACATAGGCTTGAAATGTTGCGTTTAACGCATGCGTATGCTGCATTAAACGTAGTGTCCGTAAGTGTAGAATACACACAGGAGGGTTGCAAGAGATTTAAAAGAGGTTGCAATTCTTAATTGTCCAATCAATAAGCTACATTAAACATCACAGCTACAAGAGAAGCAGCAGGCGTAGACGCGAGGAGCCAAGAAGGCAGGCGTGGAAGGCTCGACTGGGCTATGGGCGTGACATGCTACTGCAGCTCAACTGAGCATGGTGGAGAAGCTGGGGAGTAAGGCGCAAGCAATAGTGAGAGGAGTGCGTGCACAATGCAGTGGACATTAAACCTCAAGGTTTATTCATCAAATCGATGAACAATAAAAGAAGCTTATGACAGTGAGGAGAAACCAAGGTTTTTGGCTAGGCTTAGAATGAGAGATGAAGCAATTTTTCAGAAAATACCAATGAAGGGCTAAACATCCCGAGATAGGTTTGGAGGTGACATCGACGCCGAAGACCCGGGTTAAGTTTTTTTTATTATTTTGTTGTTTTTTTCTCTCATTAGGAATTAATTGGGTTATCCTATGTTGATTGAATTGGGTTTTGTGTATGGATGATCAGGTTTTTGTTATTATTCAGTTATTTGTGTACGAACCTATTGGGTATTGTGACTTGATGATTTTAATGCGTTCATTGAATTATTAATTGCAAACCCATTACTAGAATTTCGATATAATCCGTACTTGTTATGTTGAAATTCATGTGTAGCAACTAATGATTCGTAATCATTAGGGATAACATGACTTAGGCTAAATGACGCATCGTATGTGGTTGTTGTCATGATTAATCGGTTTTCCTATTTCGTAATGCTACTGCCTAATTAAATCTAGAGATCATATCCTAGGTTGTTCGGTGGTTAAGTTTAATTAATGATCGTATCTTGATTAAACAAAACCTAAAGGAAAACTCGGATTAATTATTAACCCGCGATTAATAATTGCTAGGAGAGGTTAAAGAACAACAAATTAATAAAATATGCTTAATTAAGGTCTAGGCCGTGATCGAACTAAAGAACCGGGTCCCTACTGAATTCCCCACTTTCATTATTTTTGCATGTTTTCTTTAATTTGTTTTTATTAGTTAGTTTTATTTTATTTTCATCTTTCAAAATTTAAACCCCCTGTTAAGCGTGAGCACCAGTTAATTTCATTTCATAAACTTTACACACTCTCTCTATGGGATCGACCTAGACTCACCACTGCTATAGTAGTAGCCTAGTTATTTTATTTTGACTAGCGTAATGACATGCGGTCATGAAAATTCTAATAATTTTTTGCAAGTTAGAAGGGAATTTTCCTGCAAGCTTCTTTGACCGTATAGAGCATCTACCTGGGCATTTAGCACACAAGGCAAAATTAGCCCGTCCAGTTCAATATCGATAGACGTATCCGTTTGAGAGGTAATTCAACAAAATTATTGTAATTGAAGTAATATCATGTTTTAATAACTAAATTGTAATAACCCTATTTGCTAATATAGGTATTTGCATCATTTGAAGAAAAATGTCAAAAACAAGGCTAGAGTTGAAGGTTTGATATGTAATGCTTATTTAATGGAGAGAGCTAGTACATTTTGTTCACATTATTTTGAGTCACACGTTCACACAAGAGAAAGAAAAGTTCCTTGTAATGATGATGGGGAGGAACAAGTGATGATGATGGTAACTTATCCATTTGCACATATCTTGGATAAACATATGGACGTTCAAAATATTATAAAATTATTTGTTTTTATATTAGGTTAATTATGTCTGGACCGTGTTCAAAAAACATAACATCCAAATTTCGAGAGAAGATTGTGCTAAAGGGTTATATGTGGAAGAATATCTCAGGCCACAAAGGAATTTTACTATCAAGAGTTTGAGGTATTTGATTTTTATACATTAATTAGATAAATATTATTACATTATAAGTATTTATCGAATTTTTTTCCTTTAATTTTAGAAAGATTTTTTTTGGATTCTGAGTTTGACACGGTCATTAATAGAGTGTGGGAGAAACGAGCACATACATGTTATCAAGACTTTGTTGGTGCAATATACAAGGCTGGTGTATCACCACGTTATATTTCTGAACAAATATGTAGTCGTTGACATTATTATTGGACATCACCTGAGGTAATGTCCATTTCAGAGCATAATGCTACCAACTGACATGGAGGACCGGGGGGCAGAGTCTTCCTGTACATATGGGAGGATCTATTACTCACCACGAGCATGCAACAAGATTTGTAAGTATTTACATTTTACATTTATATTCTGATTTTTTTACTTTGTTGTATATCAATTTAAATTGATGTGTGAATTTTGGAATGAAAATATGTGTATTATGGTGAATGATAATTTTATAAATGTCTGGTACCATATATGGCTGTGTTGTTAAGTAAATTTCTTTGTTCAACAGGAGGTAAATATCATAAAAATAGAGAAAATTCTGTTGAAATTTTTATAAACTCTAGTTTACTTATAACATTTTATTCTTATGCACGAAAAGTTTATAGGCATGAGGCCTATACCTCGTCAGCTCTTTTTACACACTCACATTAAGAATCATGACGGTGTGACATTTGTTTAATGCTTTAATATTAATTCTTAATAATTATCACTTACTAATATAAATATTGCCTCCTAATAGAACCAAATATAATAAAGCATTCAATGATAGTCTTAACACTCTGAAGCAATTGATGAGAGTCAGACATATCTTAATGCAATGGGTGGTAGGGATCGTAGAGGAAAGATCTTCGGTTTAGGTTTATTTGCAATCCTCCACATTCAGTACAGCAACATCTAGTAGACGATCGACAACCAATAGAGTCAATGAGCTTCGGAGCATAGTACAGACATTGACAACTCAATTGCAACAGTCGATAGAATACATAGCTCAACTCAGTTATAAGATGAATGAGTTGAAAGGAGAGGTAGCACCTCATCACAGCAATCAGAGCGTCCGTGGTCACCAAATCAATAGTGTACTTGTAGTCATTTCATTTGAATTACAAATACTTATTATGTACAATTTAATGTTCTTATTATCAATTAAGATAATTTTAACTTTATACATCAATCAACTTTCTATTTAAACAAATTAACTGTATAAACAAATCAAAATATTATGCACAGATGATTCATAACTGTTAAAATTATGCATTAAACATAAGATCATGAAATAAAATTTAATGTCGAGATTTAAAAAAATTAAAATATTTACCGATGGAAAACAAGTGTATGTTGGTAAAATCTATTATATTTACTGACATAAAACAACAAACCGTTGGTAATATTAACAGTCCGTCGTCAACTTTATCGATAGGATTTGCCACAAAAAAATCGTCGGTATACTCATCAATGGAACAATCATAATCGTTGGTACTGTTGTAACATGTTTACCGTGGGAATAACCAATACCGTCTGTAAATGAGTCGACAGAAAAATCTTGAGTGTTAGTAAATTTAACGACAGTTTAATGAACAAACAACCGTTAGTATATTAATCGATGGTTACATAAAATTCGTTTGTCGAAAATTATAACCTACGACCATTTTAATAACACCTTGGTCCGTTGGAAAATTCTATCACTAAACAACCTTTTCGACGGAATTTTTCGGTTTCTTGTTAGTAATATCTGTCGCTAAATAACAATTTTCTTATAGCGAAGTGAGACAACTTAATTAAACTATTCTTTCAAGGTGAGACATATGTTAAATATAGTAAGTCAACTCACCTAGTACGTAGATGGTTAAAAGTTGATGCAACTAATTTAGTTAAGAGAGGTAACTATACTTTGAAAATAAGAGAACTACATAAGGAAATGGAGTAATGCACATGAAACTTGGAAGCATATAAAAGAGAGAGAGAAATAGAATTTTGGTGACCTTAAGCGACTAGTGGAATAGAGTTTTAGTGTCAGTAGGCATTTGTGGAAATAGAAAGTTAATGACCTTAAGCTTTCATGGTAATAAAGTTTTAACTTGATTTAACTTCTTATAGGTTACTCTAGTCCCTAAATAGTTTGATAAGGGATTTGGAAGAGTGGTCTTAAAGGATCTAAGAAAGAACCTTTGCGAAGTTGTGTTAGGTAACATAGATTAGTCAAGACATGTGAATATTTTTGTTTTTATTTCCTTATTTTCTTTTATATTGCTTATGTTTTTGCAATAACTGTTATCAAAACAATTGATATTGTAATAATTAGTATTAGAGCAATTGATAGCGTAACAATTGGTACCAAAGCCTAAATTATCTTTTTGAAGCTCAAGTTTGCTGTTAAGATGTCTTTACATAAGTTCAATGTTGAGAAATTTAATGGATCAAAAGATTTAACCCTATGGAATAGTAATTTTTGTGCATAGCAGTGGTAAAAGGAGAACAAAAACTGTTAGAGAATTTGGTGATATCAGAGAAGGAAAAGATTTTATCTAAGGCACACAACACAATATTGTTAAGTTTGGAAGACGAGGACTTGAAAGAGGTGGTTGATGAAACAATTGTTGCTTTGTTATGGAAATAACTTTGAAAGTAAGTATTAGAAGAGATCAACTCCAAATAGTTTATATCAAAAAGCAATGTTTAGGTTTATATAAACCATCGGACCTGAGTTAGAAGCCAAGAGTCGAAGTCTGATTCGACCTGGCTTAATTTTTTTAAATTAAAATGCATAAATAACGCATAACGTTATTTTTAGACTTCAATTCAGGCATGGGTAGCTCTAGCTCGAACCTTACCCGAGGCTCAATTTTTTTAAAAAAAATTGGGTCCAAGACCCGTCTCGAGTCTTGGTCAATCCAGGAGTGCGCTGGGCCAGGCTCGGGTCTAATTGCTATTCCTACTTGTTTGTAGACATGTCATATAAATTGGTCAAATTATGTAATTTTTTGTATTTGTTGCTTCTTTATTTTATTTTATATTACTTGCATTTTTGTAATAATTACTGTCAAAACAATTAACATTCTAATAATTAATTTAGTAGATAGATTGGTAACAAATGGTTTCTAGTTTTAAAATTGTTTAATAAATCGGTTTCTAGCTTTTAAAAAAATATAACGTAAATTTAGAATATTTGTTTAAATATTAATTATATAAAAGGTTTTTTAAATATTATAAAATATTAGTTCACTATCGGACCTCGGTAAACTAAGGAAACCAAACTCAAATCAAGCACAACGACGCTACACTTATTGCAACTGGGAAATTTCATCTCTGCTCGTGCTCATCCCCGCCATTCTCGGAGATCGGCGATAGCCAGCACATCTTCTGATAATCCACTCCATCGACGTTTTGAGTTTTCTCCGGATCCTCCACCGAGGCTTTCTCTTACTTCCGATCAATACAAGTACTGCTCCCAGGCTCTGGGTTTCCTCAAAGACAAGCTCCGCTGTCCAGAGAAAATTACCCAAGAGTTTGCTCGTTTGCAGGTCTGCTGTCGAATTATAGCCTGCTGTGTCATTATTGAAAGTTTTGCTTGCGCTTAGCTACCGAGTAAATGAGTATGTTTATTTCCAGTAACAAAGATTATAGGGGGACTAAAAAGTTTGTGAGCCTAGCATCTTAAATATTAAATGCTTTATAACTGTTTTGCAGAGCCTTTTATTTTCATTACGGTGCCTTGAATCTTTCTGTCGATAGAAACAGAGAGGCATATTTTTTAATTGGATAAATAATTGTTAATGACACTTTTTATTTGCTTATTTCTTATGGAAACATAAGTACTTGTGCTTGTTAATCAATGTTTTGTGCAATGCTATCAGATAATAAGTATGTAGGATGATTATGCATCAGATGACTACTTTGGAAATATAAAAGGCTCATAGTTCCCATAAAATTCAGGATTTAGTTTAGATTCTAATCGACAAAGCTAATAACACACTTTTTGGTGCTCTGGTGTAATGTGGGTGCAGGCAGGAAGGATAAGCACACGTCAATTGGCAGGGAGCTGTGAGGTGGCTCTTGATGTGGTTAATAGCAGCAAAAATCGTTACATGGATGTCATCCCATGTAAGCTGCTTTTCCAACTTTTTGAGACATCATCATACTTGAAGACACTGTGACTAGTTGACTTTTAAGCTGTTATTGATTTCAGTTGACGTAAATAGGGTTGTTCTGAATCCATGCAAGGATTATCGACCATCAGCAAGAGGATACATAAATGCAAGCTTCGTCAAGGTAGGAGTTACCTAGTAATTTTGTTCCTTTTGCTTGTGTACACAAATGTAAATGAGTCGCTAGTAATGTGCCCTTTTAATGCATTAATTTTGGATTTGCTGTCTTTTGCAGACTTCTGATGGTGTTTCTCAGTTTATTGCCACACAAGGTCCACTACCACATACCTTTGAGGATTTCTGGGAGATGGTAGTTCAGAACCATTCCCCTGCAGTTGTGATGCTTACGCGTTTAGTTGACAACTATAGGGTAATTTACTGTGTTGAGTTTAGTTTAATACTTTGCATCCATAGAATATGCTATTACTTTTGAACAGTTGCTGAGCATCTGGAAATTTCACTAGAAAAGAATGGGTACCATGCTTATTCCCTTAACAGGCTTGATTTGCATTGTCATTCTCTTCACAATATCACGGTAGATGCAAAAGTTGTAAAGACATTGTAGCCAATCCAAAAACATAATATATCTCCAACATAACCTAAACAATAATCATCAACAATATAGCAATAGAACACTACACATATCGAACACTAGATTTCATGCTTTACTGACTTTGTGAGTGAACCATGAAAGCAGATACCAGATGATGCCTGTTTTGTTGATTTTTTTTACTTACTTTTCTATATTTGAATGCTGAGTGTTGTTTATGTTTTATTATTATTTTAAAATTGACAATGACTTGTTAATTTTCATTTATTCATAGATGGTAAAATGTGGAGACTACTTTCAGGCAGAAGATGGTTCTAGAAATTTTGGAAATATATGTATAGTCACCAAATGGTTGAGATCTATCGACACTTCACTGATATTGCGAAACTTGGACGTGGCCTATAAAGAGGTGGGTTTATTCTAATCTTGTTCAAAAGAGCCAAACAAAATTACAAGATGATCTATTTGTTGATACTGGCATGTGGATTGTTTAGTCAAGCCAAATATGTGAAATGTTGCAGCCAGGTGTGTTTATGGGTAAATGTAATGACATACACAGTTGTGTATGCATGGTATCCTATGAGATACAAGTAGCAGAGTAGTTAAACCTCATTTGTACACTGCCTCTTCTCTCCTTGGTATGATTTCAGTACTCTGGATATTTGGATCACAATCCTTGGTCATCATCACGTAATTATATTCAAATAGTTCTAGGTTTTAAGTAAGATACAATGAACATTTTTATGACTCTAAATTGAGGAGAAACAGTAAGACCCTAATGTGGGATTTTTACTTTCATTTTGAGGCAAATGAAGGTGCTAGTTTCATGTAGATCCTTCTTTGAGACATTTATGGGCCCAATATTTCAATAAAAATCATATAAAATGCCTAGATTTATTTTCATATTCTAATGTATATGAATGATACTATTAAATTATTGGAGGTAGATCATATTTCTTGTTAGTCATGCAAGGTGATTGAGATTTCATTTCCTTGAGGGTTGGAAGAGGCAATTATTTAAGCTTTCTCCCTGTTTTTCTTTAACTATGGGTTTCTGTTCATATGTCTGTTTTAAATTCAAGATGTTTTAGGATCTTAGCTGCTCAAAAAAGAAAACAAAAGACCAGTGAAGTCAAAATGCTTGGGATATTGTTGTTGGTATATGAAGCGATCTCTTTACAAATAGAAGTATGTCATTAGGTATTAAGAATTTTTAGCAGATTCGTTGCTTTTTTTCTGTGTGGAAATTTTCTTTATGTGGTCTTCATAATTGCATTTTGAGAGGAATATATCATATTTTTCTCTTTTTAACATAGCTAGTTAAGAACGGTAACTATTGTAGAGTATTTCTTTTTACTTGTATATTTTGCTTGTATCTGCTTTTCTAAACATTCATTATACTTGTTGATTCCAGATATGGATAGGAACCATTGAATTCATGTTGCTTTTGAAGTTAGCATTTGCTAACTTTAACTGTTTAGCAGGAGAAAAATAGAAACAGAGAAGTTTTGTAAAGTAAATTAATTTAATTGCTGTTTGAGAAGAAAGGAAATGGAGTCTATAATTCACGTCCTTTGTACAGCCATTATCCAACAGTAATCTAGTCACGTAAGAAGTAGACAGGACCTTTCTACTTTTTGCTCCTTTGTATGTGGAATTAGGCCTTGTGCTATGAAACTGATTGATGGTATGGAAGGCATGTGTTTGGTTGTTTGAGGGTAATAACTAAAGCATTTAATGTCTTCAGTTGCTCGAGGGTAATGACTAAAGCATTTATTGTCTTTGGTTGTTTGAAGTTAACAACTGAAGCATTTAACTGTTTTATACTTTATTCAAACAAAATAGGATAATTTTTTAGGTGTTTTGCTTTGTGCTTATGCTGATTCCTTTTGTATAGATTAAATGAATTTTCTTAGTGGAACATTCCTGTCTTGGGCCCTGGAAATCCTCATAATTTTTTGTTTCTCTATTTGTGTTCTTTTCTTGTTCTTTCTTTTTATTGATGGTATGGGGGGTATGCCTGTTTTTTGTTTGAGGGCAATAACTAGAACATATATCCGTTTTTAGTTTTCAATGTGCAAAAAGAAAAAAGTGCAAAAAATTACATGCACGTTTTGGTTGGTGCTTAGGTTGATCCCACTCTGCAAAGAATTACTGGCTGAATCTTCCTTATCAGAATATTTGTCTCTGGCTCCAGAGAACCTAAAGTAGTTTTTCCTCTATTTTGTTTTGTTTTATTGCTCTTTCTCCCCGGTTGATGGGTCAGGAATGGAGTGACTGCTCGTGGTTGATGAATGGCCAGAAAAACTTAAGAATTTGTTTCACACAGTATCTGAGTTGAGAAAAATCTTGATGATTGTGCTTTCTTTGTCTATAATTCTATGCTTATTATTAAACAAATTGAAGGTGAAGCCCTGGATTTTGATATATGCATATAAAACTGCATCTAGATTTTTCCAAAAGGAAAATTGTCAAGAGCGGTCTATTCTATTTCCATTTGCTTGATTTTAACAGATTGGATACGTTATTTATTGCAGTATGGCAATGGCACTTGATGTGAAGCTGCTGAGTGCATTTGCTGTCATTCGACTTTCCTTTGTTGCTGTCTGGAACTCTATATTTGGGCACTTCACACACCCTCCTATGTACTGACAAAAAATTACTTGTTATTTTTTGTTGCAGTCAGAGGAGCCACCCCTCTCTGTTTTGCATATTCATTATCCAGAATGGCCTGACCATGGAGTCCCAAAGGACACTCTGGCTGTGAGACAAATTTTGAAGAGATTATATCATTTGCCACCCAGTCTTGGCCCAATAGTGGTCCACTGCAGGTTCACTTTATGTTTGTTTCTTCTGCTCATTTCAGTCTTATTGGTATTTATTTCTACAGCTGTGACAATTTCTTTCTCATGCAGTGCTGGTATTGGTAGAACTGGGACATATTGTGCGATTCACAATACAATTCAGCGAATTCTTATTGGTGACTTGTCTGCTTTAGATCTTGCTAATACTATCTCCATTTTTAGGTCTCAACGAATTGGGATGGTTCAAACCATGGTATCTCCTTGTACTCTTGTCGATCTCTAGCTCTCCATTTTTACTTTTATTTTCTGCTATTTTCCTGTTCTTGGTTATTGTGCTACATTGCATCCTTTGCCTTAATATTTACCTGCTCTTCATGGATAAATTCTATGTCGTCCTCTTTTCTGATATATCTTTTCCCATTTTATTCTTTTTCTTTTTGGGGAGTTTGACACTTGGTTGGTGTGGCAGGATATGTGCAAGTTGTGGTCAATAATATATTGTCAGTTATATGGGTATTTAGTAGAAATGCCAATAAATTCTGACTTCTCACTCTCCTTCCTTCAGTTATTCTAATGGTTCTGTTTTTTCCCTTTCTAATTAGGAGCAATATTTTTTCTGCCATAAAGCTCTTATTGATGAATTGGAAGATCTCATCTCAGACTTCAGTGGTTAGGGACCTCAAAATGGTAGTGATACTCTCCTCAGCTTGGTTCACACTTTAATTCTGATAGCTCATTGAATATTTGTTTGTTCACACTTTAATTCTGATAGCTCATTGAATATTTGTTGAACTTATCGTGCGATGCTATACTTGGGGCACTTTGTTAGTCTAGTGATCTAGTAGCTGTTGGAAGATTTGGTAGTTTCCGAGTGACTGTTGACTCTATTTGAGAGCTAAAGCAAGAAGCCTGGCCCAGCTTGTATATCTCTCAGTATTTGAGGAAATATGCAACATGATGATTCGCCTAGCCTAATGAAATGGCTCCTGTGGGAGCCTGGCATGGCTAAGTCATTATTTGTCGGAAATACTGCTAAGCAACCAATCCGGTGCTTAATGCTACTGTCTAAAAATCTCTGATCAGACATGATACTGCTGAGCAGAATTGTAATTTGCATTTCAAAGTTGACGCCTAACAATATTAGCGCAGCGAATGAATTGCCTGACATGCAGGCGCAGTTCCTTCTGGTTCCAATCGTCCGAAGACAGTTTCAACCATTTGTTTTAGCTTGTCCATTTGCCTTGGTGACCAATTCTGTGGATGTTTTTCTCCTCCTGGAACCAATTGTTTGAGATTAACATCCATGCCATTGTGTTTTGGGTGAAAATCGCAACCCAACGTTTCAAGTTTTGGGTCACCATCTGTAGAAAGTTGACAGCTAGTCTAGTTCATATCGTTGTCCTGGGTTGGGTATATTTATATTGACAAATCTTGACCCAAGTGTCCTGCGCTCAAGTTGGCCGTACTTCATCCAGCAAAACTCGTAAATCAAGGAAGGAGTATAACGAATTTTGTTCTCGTATCTTTGTTTTTCTCCCTGCGACGTTTAAAGGAGATGGAGCGTACTCACTTTGGTCAAAACTGGAACTTGCTGTTTGAATAATATCGGGACTATCGTTATATTTAACATGAACTATCATATTAAACACTGCTATTATGGCATTTCGTAAGTGGATTACAGCTGAATTAATAAGTAAACCATCCCTACTCTATTGACTATAATTCAATTCCTTTGATGAGTTTTATCGCGTCAGAATTTAGATGTACCAAACTGACATGAGACTGGAATTGAAAAAGTTGTAATATTTGAAAAGCGAAAATTTTCAAATTACAAGTATATCATAAAATTTTCATATATTTGCTAGTTTATCAATTAAAAAATTGTTTATTTTAATATCAGATAATTATGTATGTAAAATGTATTTTATTTTACTCTCTCTCTCTACATATATATATATATATAAAGATATGGCATGTCAAGATTTTTAGACATCTTTTTGTATTGTTGATATTTAAATCTAATGGTATTTTATCCAAAGATTGTATAAATGATCTTTTAACTTAATATTTTTCAAAGTATTTAATGTAGAAATTTTTGTATATTTAATACTAATGACATATTCTAGTCAAAGGTAACCGAATCAGTAGTTCTTAGATATATAATATGAACAATATAGAAGTAACTGAATGATCAATAGAAAACTTAACACCATAAAGTAATCATGGATAATTTTATTTTTTATTAGTATTAATTCGAGTAATCATTTGCCAACATAGAATGACACTTTGAAAAAATTAAAATGTTATTTATTGAATCAATTACTAATGCTAGGTAATCATTACAATTGACTTATATGAGGTTAATATTATTTAAATAGAATATTGCATTATAAAATGATTGAATTATACGATAAAATCATGCACAAAAAAGTTAGTCAAAAATATTTTGATTTTTTTAAATATTTGGATAGTCTTCATGTGTTACAAAGTTTAATCTCGATTTATAGATATAAATTATTCAATTAGAGAATTAAAGATAAATTAAAGGATTTTAATTTATCTAATCTTGAGTATGATTTAAGATTATAACTTATATCAATTGTCAACATATTCAGGAACTTAATGAGTCATATACAAAGAACAGTTGAAAAGAGAAAAAAGTATTTTAATCAAGCTTGACTTCATTGTGAAGTTTGAGAAACTTTGATATTAAATATAAGGTATTTAATACATAAGAACCAATATAAGATATTGTACCTTATTTGGACCCAATTGGTATTTAATTAGAATTAGTCGTAATTTTAATTAAAGTTTTGTTGAAATTAGAATTCTATTTTAATTAAATTACTAAAAGATTTTAATACTGTTATAAATAAGCTTGAGCTCTAAAAGAGCTACCACTTTTTGCTTGCCCTCTCTATACCACATGCAAAGTTGTCTTAACATTTTTGTGTGGATACTATTAGAGGACAAATGTATGTGTGGATATGGTGGTTACGATGAGGTAGTGAGTCCATATATCTATCTCTTTTGAAGGAACTTCCAATATATAATTCTTCTCTATCTGTTTTAGATATGGTTTGAAGGAAACTTCAAGAAAAGGATTAACTATATAATAAGGTATGAATTCATAACAACATTAATAATTTTATAGAATTTTAAATTAATTTTGTCTTTTGAAAAATCAAACAAAAATGTTTATTATTATTCCACTAAATGTGTGATCACATCTCGCCTTGATTTCTAGATAGTGTTATTAGATTCAAATTTAATTGTGTGACTTGATTAAAAATGTTTTATTGCTATTGACTATAATTGTGAAATTAAATTGCAAAAGTTTACAAATTAAATATGAATATTAAAATATGAAAATGCATATTAACAACCTTTAATCATAAAATCTAAAAATTAGATTAGGATCTAATTATTATTAAACTATAAAAAAATTTAGATAAATGATGTGAATCCTTAACCTATATGAAATTTGAAAAGTTTAGATTTATAAATGTTTTACATACTTAAAAGCCTAAGCCATCTAAGACCTAGAATTTGAAACAAAACACCTTAAGTTTATACTCCCAAATCCTTAGTATTGCTTGTAGTTATTGGCTGTCATCAATGTGGTTGTTTTGGGTTGTGTTGCTAGCAACTTTGAAGCTATTAGAGAAGGCTTTAGTTCTTGAACCTTGGTGTTGTAGTTACAAGGTACCAAGTGAATGATGGGGGTATTGATTGCTAACAAAGAGAAGGAGATTCTTTGGAGACTAGAGCAGATGAACAAAGGGGATATTATTGTCGGTGACCTCAATGACCAAGGACACGTGTGGAGTTGATGTCTAGTTGGTGATTTATGCCTAAGTTGTGGTTTGGAGCAAAAGTGATGGCGATGGTCCCTTGAGGAGCATATGAATGTTAAGTATAACATCTCGTTATCTCATGTTAGGGGATAGAACCCTCAAATAGTGTACATCATGCTTATGCATAATATGGTATACAAATACATGTGAATATTGATTTTTTCACATTAAAATGATTGTACATGCATTCATCGACCTTTTCAGGGTAAAATTGATCTAGAAATGTGAATTGTAAATTTAATTTGTCTTGAAAATTAAATTGGAGTGTATTAAAATTGACTTAGCAATTTTGGTGATATTTCGGATATTTTGGAAATTTGGGGTATTTTGGGCTAGGAAAATTGTAGAAATAAGAGACAAAGGGAAGTGTGACACATGATAGCCTCATATGGATGACAAATGACTTACGTGCATCGATGACACATCGCAATGTATTATGAATACACTTGGTCATGTTTTTCTTTGTATGGAACTTTCTACAGCTCTTTTGTTTGTTCTTCATCGAAATCACCCAACACCAAAACCCTCTCTTTGTTCATCCATCACCAAAACATCTAGTGTTCATGTTTGTGTATTTGGCTTTTGATTCTTACATCAAAGTAAGCACTTCAGTCCATATATTGTTTTGCTTATCCTTATTCTCGTTTTTTTTCCATCCATCAAAATCTCCACTCTCAACAGTTGGAATTTTACTGAATTAAGTAAGTTATGTTTTAAGTTTTATGGGTATCGTGAATGTCATTTTGAAGATGTTCTAATGTTTGTAAATAGATACACGCATGAGTGGTGTAGGAAGAAGCAATGTCGGTGATAAATAGTGAAATAGAAAATGTGAAAAAAGTGTGAAAAAGAATTGTGCAAATTAAAGTTAAATGGAAAATGTAGAAAATGATGATTATGCGTGAATATGTTCTATTTTTTATGTTTGTTATTAATCATGGATTTTGAATTGTTTGTGTTCAGTTGAACTAAAATGGGAGCTGAAATGAGGAGAGGATAATGGAGACATAGTTAGAAATGGAAGATTTAGCAAAAGGGAGAAAGAAGAAGAAGAAAATCTACAGTTGGGAAATCTGGAGAAGAAATTAGGTACACGATCGTGCACAAGGAGAAAAATGAGGGAGTGTACGATGCATCTTGCAAGTGCACGATCATGCATGAGCATGATCGTGAAATTGCACTATCAAATGGAAATGCACGATCGTGAAAATGAGGAAGCATCTCGCAGTGCACGATCGTGCACAAGCACGATCGTGACCATGCATAATAGTTGCAAACATCCTTAATTCTTTTGGTTATAACTTCTTCTCCTGACCTCCAAATGACTTGATTTTTGAACCAAAAAACTCATAACACATTGTTCTTTCTCTCCATTAAAAATTAGAGCCATATGAATCCATTCGGAAATGGTTTATTGATAAATTTAGGATGAAAATGATGTAATTTCTTAACTGGAATGATTTCACTGAACATTTAGCAGTATTTTAGTCATATCTTGATCTGTAGATTTTGAAATGGAATGATTGTTGACTTATATTAAACTAGAGACATATTTATAGAAATTGTATGAAGAAATAGAATTTAAATTCTATCTCTAAGAATTTCAAAATCTTGTTTGAATTTGAGTATAGAAAACTACTATAGTTTAAGAACAATTTGAAGTAAATTGAGTATAAATTTC
Source organism: Erythroxylum reticulatum (assembly GCA_025504915.1). Taxonomy (NCBI): domain Eukaryota; kingdom Viridiplantae; phylum Streptophyta; class Magnoliopsida; order Malpighiales; family Erythroxylaceae; genus Erythroxylum; species Erythroxylum reticulatum. The sequence goes on along the minus strand of JANSVA010000216.1, from coordinate 14,291,619 downwards.
GGAATACTGAATCAAATTGTATGATCTTGGTGTCATTAGAATCTTAATAAATAGTAGAACAAATTTATAAAAGGAACTATTACCTAGTTATTAAATTTTCCTTATCAAAATGATCATGCAAAATTGACCCGAAAGTTTATTTTTAGATTGATTATGTGACGAGAATAATGGAAAGATACCAGGGATTGTCATTGAACATACATTATATATAATCCTTATGTATACATATGTGCATAAATGAGTACGTGTATAATTGTGCAAATTTGTGATATGTGTAAATGTGTATTTTGCATGATATAGAGGAGCATTTGGAAACATTGCTTGGACTTCGAGGCAATAGCTTCTGGAGCGATTTGTGAGTAACCTAGACGGTCTTATTTAATTATTTGTTAGTTATAAATTAGGTTCTAAGTTATCTTTGATAGTGCACTTGATTGTGCTGATTTCAAACATTGAAGGTCCGAGGCTTCTAATGCACGAATGTGATATTTGAAGTACTCTTTGTATGTGAATGTGAAGAAATAAGTATTACTCAACTTGATTGTTGAATGTCAGACCAAGGTCCTATGATAAATGTGATTGAGATTGTGAATGTGATTGATTGAAACAATGATTGATTGAATATGTGTGATGCATTTCATTACATGAATGCATAATCAGATATTGAGAATTGGGACTTGAGTAGCCACTAAAAATGAGCTTAAAGCTCGGAATGTGATTAAGAGCCAAATGCTCACTATGTATAATGAGCCCTGTATCCCCAATGGATAAAGGACAGTATCAATGGGCCCGATATGCACAATGATTACGGGACAGTTTAGGCACTCAATAACAACAATGTAATAATCGAAAGTGAGTCTTAAAAGTACTGCATATACATTAATATATGTGTTTGATTGACTGAAATGTATTGTGGACATGTAGTTAAATGAGAGTGGATATATGAAGTAAATGATATCTGATGCTATATGCTAAATGAAAAGATGTGAAATATATGTTTACATGTATTGAGGTGTTGTATGAATTGAGTGAACCATCAAAGATGGTTATCTCATTGAGTTTGCAAAACTCAACAAAATTACAGTGTTGATTTTTTAGGACCGAGAGAGGACATTAGCGATAAAGAGACTCTATAAGAAGCATAATTCTTGTACTTTTGGAAAGAAGAAATGACTCAAAGGTCGATTAGTTAAGATTGAAGGATTAGATAGAATCTTTGTATAATTCCTCATGTATGTAGTTTGTTATATTTAGTTTTGATAATGTACATATAAGGATGAAATATGAAATGCTACAATGTACATATTCAGTTTTTATGAAATGAAATAAGAAATTCGGATTTAAAATATTGTGACATTTACGTACTAATGATGATACCATGATTAAATGAGTGTTGTGACTGCTCTAGCATGCCACCCTTGTGGGGTGTGTATTCAGATATCACTCAGGATGTCAGGTACATGTCCTATGAGAGTGGGATGCTACAATTTTTGGTATCAGAGCGTGGTTTGGTATCCATAGGAATATATAGGATATTGGACATGAAATATCATGAGAAATGTAGATAGTAATTGAAGTTGTTGTCTATTGTAGGTCATCCATCATAAATGATCAACTGGGACAATCAGCTAATCTAGAGTCAGTACAAACCAGTAGAGAGTCTTCTGTATTTCAACTTGAGTTAATGCCTCCCAGAATTTCTGAGAGAAGGGAAAACAGGTATGATAGGTTGTGAAAGCAGAGGACTGTAGACTTTTACAGAAGTATAGACCCTTAAGAGGCTTAGGGATTGTTAGAGAGGACAAAGAGAGTTTTCGACCAGATAGACTGCGAGCCGAATGAGAAGTTTGACTACGTAGTTTCCTTACTGCAAGGCCTAGCTTACCAATGGTGGAAGACTGTTCTAGGTAGTATCACCAGGCCTTGCAATCTGAAGTGGCAAGACTTTCTGAGAGTCTTCAAGGAGAATTATAAGCCCAAGATCTACCTGGACAGAAAGATGAAAGAGTTTTTGGACCTAAAGTAGGGCGATTATCGGTAGCAAAGTATGAGGTTAACTTCAATGAGTTAATGGGATATGTTATTGCCTTGATTCCTAACGAAGAAGATATGTGTAGAATATTTGAAGATGGGTTGAAAATGTAGATCAGGACAAGGTTAGAAATTACCAACCTGAGTAGTTTTACTGAGTTAGGGGCTGCCTCGATCAGAATTGAGAAGCTATTGAGAGAGGAACTAGTAGAGTATAGGTAAGGGTTTAGAATAAAGAGGCCCAGTGAATTTCATAGTAGTTTTAAGAGGAATTTTAGCACTAGAATAGATATTTTCGACCATCGGTTGGATCAAGACAGTCGGGGTTAAGATATAGGGGTAGCTTCATACAATTTGGTCGTGGAAAAGGTGTAGTATCAGGTCAGTTATCTAATTGTGAGCATTGTAGGAAGAAGCACAGTGGTGAGTGCTAGAGATTGTCTGGAGCTTACCTTAGATGCGGCTCTTTTGACCATTAGATCAAGGATTGCCCTGCTTTTATTGGAGCCCAGTTTGGTATGAGAGGGGGATCAGTTAGTGAGACTACTGTTCAGTAGAGTCAAGCTAGTGGGGTTAGACAGAGAGGCCTAGGTAGAGGCAGAATGAGTTCTGGAAGTATTACTGTCAGGACAGAGGTTCGGAGCAACAGAATGCAATCACAAGCTAAAGTGTATGCTATGACTAGACAAGAGGCTCATGATTCTCTAGATGTCATTGCAGGTACACTAATCATTTTAGATTATGAAGTATTTGCATTGCTAGATCCTAGATCTACGCATTCTTTTATCGCATTGCATCTAGCACTTAGATTGCATTGTGAGAGAGAATAGTTGAAACATGGATTAAAGGTGCCTACACTAATAGGTAGTACCATAGTAATAGGAGAAATCTGTAAGAGGTGCTTGATTAGAATGGATCAGGAAAAATTAGAGGTAGACTTGGTCATATTACAATTAAAGGAGGTAGATATCATCCTAGGCATGGATTAACTCACTGCTCATAGGGCTATCATGAACTGCTAAACTAAAGAGGTGGTATTAGAATCCCCTAATAAGTTGAGAGTAGTTTTAAGAGGTATTAGTCAAGCAGTGCCAGCTAGGTGGATCTTATTTATGAGTGTTTTGAGGTTGATGCAAGGGAGATGTGAGGCTTATCTGGCTCACGTTATAGATACTCGAGCTAAGTAGAATGTATAGGACATTCCTATTATTAAGGAATTCCTAGATGTGCTTCCCACCGAGTTATCTGGTTTACCTCCAGATCGGCAAGTAGAGTTTACAATCAACTTAGTTCCAGATGCTGCTCCTATATCCATTCCTCCATATAGGATGACACTAATGGAACTAAAGGAGTTAAAGGCTCAGTTACAGGAGTTGTTGGAAAAGGATTTTATTATACCTAGTATATCAATATGGAGAGCTGCAACCTTGTTTGTGAAGAAGAAAGATAGAATTCTGAGACTGTGCATTAATTATAGGCAACTAAATCGGGTAACAATGAAGAACAAGTACCCGTTGCCTAGAATTGATGACTTGTTTGATCAGTTGCAGGGAGCTCAAGTATTCACTAAATTAGACTTGAGATCTAGGTACTATCAATTAAAGATAGCAGAACCGGATGTACCGGAAAGTGTATTCATGAGCAGGTATGGGCATTTTGAATTCTTATTAATGTTGTTTGGGATAACTAATGCCCTAGCTGCATTTATAGCTTTGATAAATAAGGTGTTTCAACCCTACTTGGATCGATTTATGATTCTATTTATTGATGATACCTTAGTATATTCAAAAAGTAGAGAAGAACATACTGAACATCTGAGAGTAATCTTACAGATTATGAGGGTGAAATAGCTATATATCAAATTCAGTAAATATGAATTTTGGCTAGATCAAGTAGTATTTCTAGGTTATATAGTATCTAGATAAGGCATATAAGTGGATTCCAAGAAGATAGAGGTAGTAATGAAGTGGGAAGCTCCGAGGAATGTATCAGAAATCTGGAGTTTCCTAGGATTGACTGAATATTATCGGAGGTTTGTCGAGGGGTTCTCGTTGATCTCAGCCTCTTTGAAAAAACTTCTGAGGAAGAATGTAGCATTAAGATGGAATGATGAATGTTAGAAGAGTTTTAAGGAGTTGAAGCATCGATTGACTATGGCACCGGTGTTAACTATTCGATCAGGAATTGGAGGATATAGTATATAGTAATACTTCGCATCAAGGATTAGGATGTGTATTGATGTAGTATAACAAGGTGATAGCCTAGGCATTGAGACAATTAAGGTCTCAGGAGATTATTATCCAGTGCATGATTTAAAGCTAGTTGCAGCTATTTTTGCTCTAAAGATATGGAGACATTATTTATATAGAGAGACATTCCAGATATACACTGATCATAAGAGTTTGGGGTATCTGTTAAGTTAGAAAGAATTTAACATGAGACAGAGGAGATGGATAGAGTTGTTAAAAGATTATGATTACACAATTGAGTATCATATGGGGAAAGCTAATGTGGTGGCAAATGCATTGAGTAGGAAGTTGAATAGTAATATAGCTTAGATTCAGGTATTGAGGTTATTAAGCTTAATTCACTTGAGAGATCTAAATGTGGAGTTGAATTTTGAGCAGAATGAGGCACTGATTGTACATTGAAGTTGAGGTCACTATTGCATTATAGAATCAGAAAGGTATAGAGAAAAGATCCCAATATGGTGAAACTCATTGAAAAATTAAAGATGGATATGGATTCTGAGTTTGAATTGAGGGATGAGACATTGTGGTTGAAGCAGAGGCTATGTGTTCCTAATGTGGATGATCTGAGGAAAGAAATTTTAGAGGAAGCTTATGTGGCCACTTATGCTATGTTTCTTGGTACCACCAAGATGTATAATACGTTAAAGCAACATTTCTGGTATCCTGGAATGAAGAAGCAAGTAGCGAAGTATATTTAAGTGTATAACATGCCAGTAACTTAAGGTTGGGCATCAGGTTCCAGTTGGGAAGCTACATTCGTTGCCTATTACGGAGTGGAAATGGGAATGAATTAATATGGATTTCATTATTGGATTGCCAAGGACTTTGAGGTAGAATGATGCTATATAGGTTGTGGTGGACCGATTGATAGGATTGAATTATCTTACATTTTCTTATGTATTTTCATGTGATTTCAATTCTATTCTCAAGGTAAAATATTTTATTTGTGTTCAATTTGTATTGACCATTAGGATGGATATGATGACATATATTTCAGACCAAAAAGAGAAGATGTTCAAAACAAGTTGGAGCACAATCGTTTAATAAAAAAAAGATTTAAACTGGTGGACTGTGTGCTGTGTTTAATGCAGTAGCACAACGTGAAACGCTGTATTGTTGTGAAATGCACAGCAGAAGGAGCAGGGCAGGAGAGGATTTTAAAGAAGCAGAGTTTATTTGTCTAATTAGGCTATAGTAGACAGAAGCTAGAGGACAGAGCAGCAAATGCGACTTCGAGAGGCTTGTGTAAGGGTTTGCGTTTAACGTAGTTTTCTGCGTTAAACGCAGACGAGGAGTACGCAGGCGAGAAGGATTTAAAGCTACAATAGATAAAGAAGGGAGGCAGTAAAGGGCGTTTTGGCTAGGGATTAAGATGGGGGATGGAGCAATTTTTTGGGAAATATCTATGAAGGGATAAACATCCTAACGCCAGTTCAGAGGTGACATCAATGCCGATGACCCGGGTTAAATATTTTTTTAGTTATTTTGTTGTTTCTTTCTCTCATTAGGAATTGATTGTGCTATCCTATGTTAATTGAATTGGGTATTGTGTATGGATAATCGAATTTTCATTATTATTTGGTTATTTGTGTATGAACCCATTGGGTATTATGATTTGATGATTTTAATGCATTCATTGAATCGTTAATTATAAACCCATTGCTAGAATTTCGATATAATCCGTAATTGTTATGTTGAAATTTATATGTAGCAACTAATGATTCGTAATCATTAGGGATAACATGACTTAGGTTAAATCACGCATCGTATGCGGTTGTTGCCTTGATTAATCGGTTTTCTTAATTGTTAACATTACTTCCTAATTAAATCTAGAGATCGTATCCTAGGTTGTTCGGTGGTTAGGTTTAATTACCGATCGTATCTTGATTAAACAAAATCTAAGGGAAAACTTGAGTTAATTATTAACCCATGATTAATAGTTGCTAGGAGAGGTTAAAGAACAACAAATTAATGAAATATGCTTAATTAGGGTGTAGGTTGAGATTGAACCAAAGAATCAAGTCCCTACGAATTTTCTACTTTTATTATTTTTTTTCATGTTTTCTTTAATTTTTTTATTAGTTAGTTTTATTTTATTTTCTTCTTTAAAAATCCAAAACTCCCTTTTTCCAAAACACTGGTTAATTTCATTCCATAAACTTTACAGACACTCTCTATGGGATCGACCTAGACTCGCCAATGCTACAGTAGTAGTCTAGTTATTTTATTTTGACTAGTATAATAACGCGTGGTCAGGTTTTGACGCCGTTATCGGGGAATGCGGTGTTTTAGTTTTTATTTGTGATTTAATTGGTGTTTTGTATATATTTATTCGTGATTAATTTCTTTTTTGTTATTTGGTGATTTTTTATTTTTTATTTTATGTTTATTTTTTTTTCCGATATGGACGGAAGTAATTTCTTTTATAACTCATATTCTCAATCTTATAACAATGTTTGGACTGATCAACCTAACTTTTCTTATTGATGGGATAATCATCAAAATTGCTTCCATGATAGTTTGCAGGATGCACAACAATTCTCGTACAGATCAGAAGCTTGCTATCACGTCTCCGATCCATCTCTGGAAGAGTTGATTTTGCAATTGCAGGAAAATAATTTAAAATTCCAGAAGGATGGAGGGAAATTTCCAAATAACACATGGTCTAATGCCCAAGATTCGGAGAGCCAACACGATTTAGGTGCATCTTTAGAAGAACTTGTTAAGAATCTAGCTACTAACACTTTGCAATTTCAACAGGATACGCAACAGTAGTTGCAAGAATTCTGACAAGAGACAAAAACAAGCCAACAGAGGATGGAATACCTAATGGGTCAGATGGCAATAAGTTTTGATCGCCTAGAATCACAAAGCAAAGAGGAGCAGCCATATCAACCCAAGGTGTACCCAATTGAAGTTTGCGCGGAAACTCTACAAAGTGACGAGGAGCTTGAGAATTTTGTGGTCAACCCTCAACGAATTGTTTGTGTCGAAGAAGTTGAGGAGCTTAAATCCGAAAAGGACTCATCTTTTAGCTTGGAGGTAAGTACTGAGTCCATGATTATTCTTAAAACTAACTCTTTACCTTTACATAACAAATTGGAGGAGTTAAATGATAAAGAAAAAAATGAAGAGACGTTCGAAATATTTCTAGAGTGTATAGACTCGGTCGGGATTGAGAAGATGAGGATAGGGAAGATGCTGAAGGAGGATGATGATTAACTAAGCCCCTATTGATAACTGCCTCACGTGGAGGAGCCACATATTGTTGGATCAGAAAACAAAGCATGCCATATTTGGAGAAACGGTAGATTTCAAAACTTTTAAGAAATCATTTTTCCAGCGGAAGTAACAAATCCAAATCATCATGCCAATCCATACATGATATGGTATAAGGATAATAAAAACATAAACAAGATGAAGAGTA
>JANSVA010000216.1:14264503-14283809 GCA_025504915.1 Erythroxylum reticulatum | reverse complement strand
TTGGATGCATGATAAATTGTATGTTTTATATGTGTGATATTTTACATGCAATTTGTGTTTGATGAGACAAATGAAGTCAAATCCCTCGTCAAAATTTTAAGTACACGTTAAAACCGTGATTGCTGCCTTCCATTGTTATAAGAATAAACCAGAGTTATGTTTATTGTAGGCTTGCTGAGCAAACTCAAGGCCGTTTTAACCCGAACATGTTTAATCTTATAATATTGGAATCTACTTAACTAAATTTGTGTGATTTGGATAAGCAAACTCATAATCACATGAATTTAGAGAAAATGTTAGGAACAATATATAAGATATATTTTATGAAGAGTTGTCACCTAACAGATTTAGGAATAAAATGAGTTATGATTGATAAAGTTGTTATCTACTTAATTTAAGTTTGGTTGTTTTGTTGAGTAAACTCAAGATCAACTATATTTGAATGGGATCTTAGCGCACTAGAAAGATTAGAGTAATCTTTCCGAACAGTAACGAGGGCTATTATTTCTAATAAATAGTGGGAGTAACCAAATGCATGATTAAAGTCCAAATCTTATTTGGTAGCCATGATATATAATTGGTTACTTGCTTTCTTACATTTATATTTTGTTCTTAGTGAAATTTAACTTATTTAGTATAGTTGATACTAAGTTAGTGAACCCAAGTTCTTGGATGTAGGATATGTTTGAGAAAAGTTCTCAAAAGTTAAATAGAAAATTGTATGTTTATTATGCAATTTTGCTATAATCGCTAGTGACGATATGGCGACAAAGTTATAAAGATATGTAAAAATCATATAGATGACAAAATGAATTGACATTTTGAGTTGACTAATGTCTTGTAAACTTTGATGACGACATGTAAGATATATGTCAACACCATGATAACAAAATGAAAGGGTTGCATGGGTTGAAAGTATAGTAGACTGTTGGAATTGCTCCACTTAATTTAGCTTACTAAAAGCATAATTGTGGACTACAATTAAAGGCTTAACAACAGTATGATAATAGTTGTCATTAAAAGAAAACGATTGCATGAATTTTCTTACCTATATTTGATATGGTAGAGATTATATGTATTTCTAATTCATGCTTATGGGTTTTTAATATTGAATTTAGATTCAACATTATTGTAATGTTTAAAACATGATAAGAAATAGATTGTTAAGTAAAAGTAGTTGATCTAAGTTTATGCAAACAATTTGTATATGTATTGGATCAAAGGAGACTTACGCTTAACATAAATGGCAAGGATAAAAAATTGAATAACTGAAACAATCATTTTATGTCATGATGGTTAAATCATCAAAACGAGAATTATAAAGTTACATGTAAGGATACTTATATCCTTTTGATTATGAATCATATGAAACTTGTCAAGTTGAAGAATAACCAAATCAGCCTTTGGTGAAAGGATGATGATGGTATTGAATTGCTAAATCTTATACATGCAGTGTATTGGATAGAATATCAATTCATAAAAAGGATAATACTTATATTTCATTAAATTACTAATGACTTTATGTGATATAGTCATATGTATTAAATGAAATAATGATTTAAATTTTTGAAAAGTTTAAATTGTTTGAATCTAAGCAGAAATTAAGCATTGAGAATGCTGAAGCACATCGATGAGAACCTGTTGGCAAGTTTTAAATTTTTTGGTTATCTAAATGGAATGAGATTTTCTAGTAAATACCTTCTTAACTAAATTCATAAGAGTATGAATTTATGTAAGGAGTGAAATACAATATGAGATATTATATGATGCGACAATATTTCTTTTATAGCAATGCCAAGTATAATGACTTACCTTCTATAGTTCCAATTGAATCAATTAGCCAGAATTCATATTAGATACGAAACACTAAGTCTTTGAAATAACCAAAGTTAATGATTCAAGCATGTGATACTTGGTTGAAGCATATATTATCCATTAAGTTTGGAACTGAAATGGGTAATAAATGGTTATGAGATATCCAAAGGCTGGATATAATCTTACAGACCTATTGAACAAATTGTTTGATTCAATGTATACTTATAAGAGAATGGTTCTCAAGATAAGTAGTGGGAGTAAAAAGGAATTTGAAAGGTTCAAATCTCATAACATTACATCTAATTGGAACTAATGCCTTTAAGGATACATTTGATGTACAATCGAAAGGCTTTGAGACATTGAAAGATTTACTTTCACGATGAATTCAAAGAGTTTATTTTGAAGATAATTGTGAATTTATCATATCTGCAAGAAGGTTAGTGGCAGTATAATTGTTTTCTTCAATGGGAGTATATGGAGACATACTGCTCACAGAGAACAAGAATTCTAACTTTTAATTATTAAAAACATAATTTTCTAAGAACAACTCTTGTTGGTTATGAAAAGGTAACAACTTAATTATAGGAATTAGATCTATAGAGAAAGAATGGATGTTGATAACTTATTCTAAGTCCAAGTGCATAGATAATGTATTAAAGATGTTTAGTATTTAAGATATCAGACACTTGTGGAGTATTAAAGATATTCATTATTCTATGTGCGAGTTGATATTTGAGTTCAAGATGATAAGGATATAACTTTAGAAGTAAATCCTAATTAAGGTACATTTACTTAGAACAATATCATTTAGGATTGGCAAAGTTCCAATGTATCAATTGGTTGCTAATTAAACCATAATACATTTTTTGTTTAGTGAAATGATTAACTGGATCAACAAGTTCTTTAATGAACTTGAGATAGTTTCTTTGCATTGTTCAAGATAGTAATGTACTGTAGAACATTAGAGCCATTGGACATGCATAAAAAGCTAATGTCTCATTAAAGGTCTAAGAATGTGTTTAGGAAAATTTTCCTAATTATGATGATAATTAAGATGGGAGTTGTAAGATTTAATAAAGTGTTCACTATAGAGAATGTTGTAGAATTCTCTCATTAAGCCACTACCCCAGTAATAGAATAATCTTCATATGGTGATATGGTATGAGATACGTAAATGATTGGCTTAGTGCAAGTGGGAGATTGTTGATTTATACCCTACAGCCAATCAATTTGGTTATGGTTTAGTGACAAATTATTTAAAGGAAGTCTTTATCTTGAACATGTTTAAATGTATATGATAAAGTCCATGGGATAATTGTACATGGCAAATAAAATTATAATGAGATGATAATTATGAGATTCATTTTGTATTTATGTATTATTCCTAAATGTTCCTAGTCATTGTTCTATTAAGATTGGACATTAATAGAATGTGAAAAGGCTAGCACACATTTTATTTTTCCTTATGAAGGACGTAGTCGATCTTATATGTTAATGTATAGATATACTTAAACAAACATATTGATGCTTGGTAGAGAACAAGTTCACTGAAAAAGCTCGATATGAGAAATCCATTTGGAACATTACTTGTATGTTTATGGAATTCTCATTGTGATGATTGTATAGGTGATCATTTGACTTTAGGTCATCAAAGTTATCTTGTATGGGGACTGCTATGTTTTGATATTACTTATGATCTATTTAATCATAGTTCATTTAATTGGTAGTCATTGGATGTAGCATGAACTATATGGAGATAGTTGAATGATCAAGATAGGATTCATCACCCTAAAATAATTAGGGAGAATGTTTCGTTGTTCTCGATTAGTATTGATTCAAGAAATTCTTGGCCAAGGTGAAATGATGCTTTGTAAATAGTTTACAAATGTCATCAATTGAATCAGAACATTATATGATGAAAGGATTGAATTATATAGAAATTATCACAGAAACGTTAGTCAAAATTACTTTGACATTCCTAAATATTTATTTGGTCATGATGCATTGCTAAATGCCAATCTTGGTCTATGATTATAAATTATTTAATTGGACAATTAAAGATAAATTAAAAGGAGTTTTAATTTATCTAATTTTAATTGTGAATTAAAATTAGATTTTATAATTATTGTCAACATATGTTGGGAACCTAATGGGTCTCAAATATAGAATGGATGGAAGAGAGCAAAGTTAATTTAATCAAGTTGGACTTGATTGTAAAGTTTGAGAAACTTTATGATTAAACATGAGATATTTAATAATAAAGATCAATATGAGATATTGAATCTTATATGGGCATAATTGGTATTTAATTAGAATTATTTGTAATTCTAATTAAAGTTTAATTAAAATTAGAATTTAATTTCAATTAAATTACTAAAACGTCCAAAGCTTATTACAAATAGGCTTAAGCTCTATGGAGCTAACACTTCTTGCTTAACCCTCTTTGTAAGAGTTACAGAGTTCTCTCAACCAGTTCTGTGGATACCGTTAGAGGCTGGACACTTATGCAGCTATGGTGGTTGAGACAAATCGGTTTCGGAAATGGTTTGAGGGATACAACAAGATAAAGGTCAAGCTTTGGAATAAGGTACCGATTAAATTTCTGCTTTATTATGATTTGCGTTAATCAGTTTATAGAATTAAATAGAACTTGATTTTCGAGAAATCAAAAGTCACGAAAAAGTTTCGTGATTATTCTGCTGCTTTTAGGATCGAATCTCAACCTGATTTCCCAACAAATAGGACTTAAATGGACATGTTTAAGATGCGTTTGAAATTAAATTTGTATTTGATGTAATTGAGTAATAGTTAGGTTAATTATGCATTATTAATTGAGATGATAATGTAAAGGATATATGGCTTAATAATGATAAATATAATGTTGAATTGATTGGTTTGATCATGAATGAATAAGTTCCAAAGGCTTATGTATTATGAATTGGGGTTTAATTGGAAGTACTTTCTAATTATGTGAATATACATAATGTGTGATGACTCAACACTTTTATTGATGCATAATTGCACATATTTGTATTTATAAGGTATGTTATGTAAATGTCAATGAATAAATTCAATTAGAGCAAAATAGAATAAAGACATATGTTGTACTTCATCTTTTTCATAAAATCTTGAAATCTAAAATGGTTTGTTTTAAAACTGTTGAGTCCTATTCATGGGTAAATAGGTATGCCTAGAAGGGTTAGCAGCTACTTTTATAATTAGACACTAAGGTGTCTTTTGTGATTAGACATTTCGATGTCTTCTAATTTCATACACTTTTGTGTCTTCTATTTCAGAGACTTAAGTCTTTTCTGTTTTAGATACCAATCATCTTCTATTTTGATCCCATTACCCACTTCTATAAAAAGGATTAGCAGGCTAACTTGTTGTATATTTTATTATTTGTTCAGCTTCCTTATAATCAAGCTCCATTCTGAAATGACTAAGCTCAGTTCTAATATAAACAAATTCTATCTTGATATAGACAAGTTCTGTTCTAATACTTTAAAATTTTGTTTTTGATATTATGTTATTTTATTATGATACTTGTGAGTTTTACCTTGAAGTAGATATATTCTACTACGATATGATTTATTCTAATTTGAGATGCATATTGCTCAATCTGATTTGTATGTGAACATCAAATGACTGTTAGAGACAATTGTCATTATGTATCTTGTTTAGTTATTCCCTAGTAAGCTATATGCTTAGCATGATAGATTTACCCTATGTAAGTTCAGATAGAAGGGTATAAAGACTGGGACAAAGACAATCATCGTGCTTAATAAAGATTATGTTTTATTTGAGTTGATTAGTTTGCTTTGGGTTGTTTGAGTTATTAATAATGTAATATGAGATTAGATGTTATTTGTTCAAAAGTTTGTAAACATTGTATTATAGGGTGGATTTCAACTTAAGTTATGTATTTTGAAAAAATATCATCTTTATGATATGTACTATTTTGTTAATGGTTTGTAATGTGATAACCTAAATTTAGAATGGTTTTGGAATTGAAGCAAGTGTTGGATAAACTCAGTGTATTGGTTAAATTCTATTTTAAGTAAAATATAAATGAAATTCTTGGTATGTTTTAGTCCTATCTGAGGTGACATCTATATATCCTTCTAGGGGGTATGTGAGTGTTACAATAGACAGGAGTTTGGGATTAAGAGGTATGGTGAGTTTCAAGCCGACTATGGCAGAAATTTAGTAAAAGCCATATTAGATCATTGCGATCACAGTCAAGATCGAGGCAGTCATAGTTTAGACCTAGAGGAGGTTCTGTTCATTCTAGTGGTGGTATAGGTTAGGCACTGGAGGATAGACTTATGGTGGACAAACATAATATATTACTAGTTGTGAATACTGTGAAAAAGACATGGTGGAGTATTTTGGAAGGTATCAAGAGCTTGTTTGCACTGTGGCTCCTTAGGGCATCAGATTAGAGACTATCCAACAAATTTAGGGGTACAGTCTAGAGTGAAAGGAGGATCAACGACAGAGATGACTGTCTAACAAACTAGAGCCAGTAGAGAACGAAAGAGAGGCATAGGTAGGGATAAAGCTAATTCAGCGAGTCCTAGTGTCAGGACTGAGGTATAGAGTAACCAACCACAGTCCCAGGCTAAGATCTTTGCTATTACGACACAAGAGGCACAAAATTCCTCAGATGTTATTGCAGGTATGTTATATGTCTTTAATTTTGATGCATTTGCATTGTTAGATCCCAGATCTACACATTCATTTATTACCCCACATCTGGCATCTAAATTGCATTATAAGAGAGAGATGTTAAAATTTGGCTTAGAGGTGAGAACTCCAGTAGGTAGTACTACAGTGATTGGAGAAGTATATAGAAGGGATATTATTCAAGTTGACCAAGCTGAGTTGAAAGTTGATTTGATAGTATTGCAGTTGAAAGAGATATACCTTATGTTAGGTATGGACTAACTTACTGTTCATAGGGTTGTGATGAATTGTTACACTATGGAAGTTATTCTTTAATGTCCTACTTAACCACATGTGATATTTTGAGGTGTTATTCAAGCAGTGCCAAGTAGATTGAATTCATTAATGAGCGCTTTTAGATTGATTCAAAGTGGATGTGAGGCCTATTTAGCCTATGTGACTAATACTCAAGTTGAGCAGACATTACAGGATATTCCTTTTATTAGGAATTTTCTAGATTTTTCTGACTAAATTACCAGGATTACCATCAGATAGGGAAACGAAGTTCACCATTGACTTTATCCTAGGTACTACTCCTATATCTATTCCTCCTTATAAGATGACACTTGTGGAACTTAGAGAACTTAAGAATCAATTGCAAGAGTTGATAGATAAAGGTTTTACTAGACCCAGTGTGTCACTTTGGGGAGATCCAGTTTTGTTTATGAAGAAGGATGTGACTTTGAGATTGCGCAGTGATTATAGGCAATTAACTCAGTTGATAGTGAAGAATAAATATCCCCTACCAAGAATAGATGATTTACTTGATCAGTTATAGAGAGCTCAGGTTTTTACTAAACTAGATTTGAGGTCATGGTATTATCAATTGAAAATAGTAGAAGTTGATGTACCAAAGAGTGCATTTAAAACTAGATATGAACACTTCAAGTTTTTGTTGATACCTTTTGGATTGACGAATGCTCCGGCTACCTTTATGGCATTGATGAATAAAGTATATCGACCTTACTTAGATAACTTTGTTATTGTATTCATAGACGATATCTTGGTGTATTTGAGGAGTAGAGAGGAACATTTTGAGCATTTGAGGTTAAGTTTACAGATAATGAGAGAAAAGCAATTGTATGCTAAATTCAGTAAGTATGAATTCTAGCTTGATTAGATGGTGTTCTTGGGTCATCTAGTGTCTGGACAGGGTATACAGGTAGCCCCAAAGAAAGTTGAGGCCGTGATGAAATAAGAAGCACCTAAAAATGTGTTAGTTATTAAGAGTTTTCTTGAGCTAGCAGGTTATACAGGAGGTTTGTTAAGGGGTTCTCATTGATCTCAACCCCTTTAATAGAGCTTATGAGGAAGAACATATCATTTCAATAGACTGATGAATATCAAAGGAGCTTTGATGAGTTAAAACATCGATTAACTACGACACCGGTGTTGGCTATTCCATCTGGATCTGGAGGATATATTGTATATAGTGATGCTACACACTAGGGGTTAGGGTGTGTTTTGATGTAGTATGGTAGAGTGATTGCTTATGCTTCGAGATAGTTAAGGCCTCAGGTCATGATTTAGAGCTTGCTGCACTAGTGTTTGTTATGAAAATTTGGGGACATTATTTATATCGTGAAACATTTCAGAAATTTACGGATCATCGAAGTTTGAGATATTTATTGAGTCAAAAGGAACTTAATATGAGACAAAGGAGGTGGATTGAGTTGCATAAGAATTATGATTGCACGATAGAGTATCATCCAGGTAAGGCTAGTGTTGTAGCTTATGCATTAAGTAGGAAATTTGATAGCAATGTAGCACAAATTCAAGCATTGAGGTTACCAAATCTAGTTCAACTGAGAGCACTAAATGTTGAGCTAAGTTTAGGGCATAATGAAGTATTATTAGCTACGTTGAAGCTTATACCAGTACTACATGAAAGGATTATAACCGTTTAAAGCAAAGACTTAGAAGTAGTGAAGATTGTAGGGAAGTTAAAACAGAATATGGGTTTTGAGTTTTGGTTGAGAAATAATACATTGTGGTTGAATAAGAGATTATGTATACTAGATGTTGATGGTTTGAGAAAGGAAATTTTGGAGGAAGCACACATAACAACCTATGCTATACATCTTAGTACTACTAAGATGTACAATACTCTGCAACAACATTTTTTGTGGTCAGGGATGAAGAAGCAAATGGCTGAGTTTGTTGCCAGGTGTTTGACATGCCAACAAGTTAAGGTAGAGCATCAGGCACTAGTTGGGAAATTGTAGTCATTACCTATTCTAGAGTGGAAATAGGAGAGGCTTACAATGGATTTTATTATAGGTTTGTCGAGAACTCCAAGGCAGCATGATGCCATATGGGTCATTGTTGATAGATTAACAAAATCAACTCATTTCTTATGTATTAGAGAGAATAACACACTAGATCAGTTAGCTGGGAGATATGCAAATGAGATAGTGAGGTCACGTGGGATTTTAGTGTCTATTGTGTCAGATAAAGATCCCAGATTTACTTCTGGATTTTGGGGCAGCCTACAGACAACATTAGGTACAAAGTTAAATTTTAGTATAATGTTTAATCCTTAGATAGATGGTCAGAGTGAGAGGACTATTCAGACTATTGAGGACATGTTTGTGGTGTGTGTTTTGGATTTTCAAGGAGCATAGGATAAGTACTGGGATGAAGAAGGCCTAAAGATTGTTGAAAGCCCAGAGTTGATTTAAGACACCATTGATAAGATAAAATTGATCCGCAGTAGGATTAAGGCGGCTTAAGATAGGAAAAATGGAGAGATATGGAGTATCAAGTAAGAGGGAAGGTATTTTTAGGAGTGTCACCCTAGCGAGGAATGCTAAGGTTCAGTAAAAAGGGAAAGCTAAGCCCTAGATATATCGGTCCTTATAAGATTATTGAGAAAGTTGGGCTATTAGCTTACAAATTAGCATTACTACTAGAAATGTCTCAAATTCATAATGTATTTCATGTCCTTATGCTCAAGAGATATTAGTTAGATCCAACACATATATTACCGACATATGAGGTTAAGATTGCAAAAAAATTAAGTTATATAGAGGAACCAATTAAAATAGTTGGATATCAAACTAAACAATTAAGAAATTGTGTAATTCCTTTGGTTAAAGTCCATTAGAGGAATTATTAAAGAGAGGAAGTTATGTGGGAGATTGAGGAGAACATGAGAAAACATCATCCCCATCTATTTGATCAATCAGGTAAGAATTTTGAGGACAAAATTTCTAAAAGAGGAGAGAATTATAATAGTCGGTTTCCAAAACTATTGAGGTTAGAGTGTTAGAATACTGAGTCATATGAGATACATCATTATAGAATTAATTTGGTGCATTTAGGAGACAATTTTATGAATTCATTCACATACATGATATTAGAATAAACATATGAATTATTATTTTAGAAAAATGCAAAGATTTTATGTGAACTCAACTGTCATGTTTTGGGGTATAAAAGTTTCAAAATAATTGTGACATGGTTGTTCATTTCTAATGTCTTATATTTTGATTTACAAATAAAAGGAACTGATGGATTAAAATTAGGATTTTAGAGTTTATTTGTCACAATTGGAAGATTGATGGACTAAAATGTACATTTAGTCTAGGAATTTAAGTAGTAAGACAAGTTGACATGTGAAAATTTAGGATGACTAAGCCTATAAAATAAATGACAAATAGCTTGGAGAATTAAGTGACAAATGGCTTAGAGTATTAAGTGACAAATGGCTTAGGAATTTAGTGACATTTGGTAGCCAAAAAGGAGGACATGTATCTTGCTTAAATATATGACAAGTGTCTAACATCCCGTTATCCTCTATTAGGGGATAGAACCCTAGAATAGTGTATATGAGAAACTACTAAGAAATTGGAAAGTGCATTTCATGTTTATGCAAAATATGGCATAAACATACATGTGAATATTGATTTTTTCACTTAAAAAAAAGGTTGTATATGCATTCATTGACCTTTTTCAGGTAAAATTGATTTATAAATGTGAATTGTGGATTTTAATTATCTTGAAAATTAAATTAGGGTGTATTAAAATTGATTTAGCAATTTTGGTGATATTTCAGATATTTTGGAAAATTTACGGTTTTTGGACTAAGAAAAATGTAAAAATAAGAGACAAATAGAAGTGTGACAAGTGGTAGCCTCATATGGATGACAAATGGCTTATATGTATTGGTGACATGTGGCAATGTATTATTGAAACACCTAGACACGTTTTTGATATATAAAATTTCTGCAGCTCTTGTTCTTCACCGAAAACACTCATCAACAAACTCTCTCCTTATTCATTTGTTTATCCATCATGGAAACAACTAGTGTTCACCTTTGTGTATTTGGCTTTTGATTCTTACATCAAAGAAAGCACTCCAGTCCATATATTGTTTTGTTTTTGTTTATTCTTGTTTTTAACCATCCACCAAAACCTCCTTGTCCACTCTCCATTATCGAAATTTTTTTGAATCAAGTAAGCTATGTCTTAAGTTTTATGGGTATTGTGAATGCCACTTTAATGATGTTCTAATGTTTGTAAATGGCTATATGGATGAGTGGTGTAGAAAGAAGCAATTTCGGTGATACAAGTAAAGTGACGAAGGAGTTAAATTAGGGTTAGTGAAATAGAAAATATGATAAAGGATTGTGATTTATTTATGAATAAATTAAGCTAAATGGGAGTCTAAATGAAGAGAAAATGACAGATATAAGTTAGAAATGTTAAATTAAGCAAAAAAGAGGAAGAAAAGAAGAAAAATTTGTAGTTTAGGAAGTTGAAGAAGAAAATAGATAGTACACGATCGTGCACAAGCACGATCGTGAAACTAGGAAGGCGTTTTGCAGTCCACGATCATGCACAAGCATGATCATGACATTGTGCTATCAATTGGAAAAGCATGATCGTGCACGAGCATGATAGTGACTCTGATGAAGTATCTTACCGTGCACGATCGTGACACCAAGAGGGCAGAGAAAAATGATAAGTGTGAACATCCTTCACTCTTTTGGCTGTAACTTCTTCTTCCAACCTCCAAATGACCTGAAATTTTAACCAAAAAACCCTTCTCACATTTTTCTTCCTGTTAAAAAAAATTATGGCCATATGCATACATTAGGAGAAGATTGATTGATGAATTTAGGATGAAAAAGATGAAGTGTGCTGGAAAATGATAAATGGAGTGTTTTCACTAAACATGCTTCAGTATTTTGTCCATATCTTGATCTGTAGTCCTCAAAATGGAATGATTTTTTATTTAGATTAAACTAGAGAGATATGGTTAGAAATTTTGTAGAACGAATAGATTTTTAATTATGTCTCTAAGAATTACAAAATTTGGCTTCAAGTTGAGTACAGAGCATTGTTACAATTTATGAACAGTACAAAGTGTTTTGAATATAACTTTCAGTATACTGAATCAAATTGTATAATCTTTGTGTCATTAGAAACTTAAGAATAGGAGCATAGTTTTCTAGAAGTGTGGCCAAATTACTCCATTTTCCTTATCATAATGAACATACAAAGTGGACCCGAAAGTCTGTTTATTTTAGAAAAATATGGAATGATCAAGTGAGTTATGAAATTAGATTCATATTGTTTTACGGAGGTGCAAACCCACATCCTTGATCCCAATAGAGAAATTATTGAGAGATGATTAGGGAGAACTTAGGTAAGAGTCTAGACAAAAAAGGCCCAATGAAATGAAGGGTAGTTTTGGCTGGAAGTTTTGTAAGCATTAAAATAGATTCTTTGACCATCGGCTGGATCAAGACAGTTGGAATTCAAAAAAAAGGGTAACTTCATACAATCTAGTAGTGGAAGAGGTGCAGTGTCAGGTCAGTTATCCAATTGTGAGTAGTGTAGGAAGAAGCACAGCGGTGAATGCTGGAGATTGTCTGGAGCTTGCCTTAGATGTGGCTCTTTTGACCATCAAATTAAGGATTGTCCTATTACTATTAGAGCCCAATCTGGTATGAGAGGGGGATTAGTAAGTGAGACTACTATTCAGGGGAGTTGAGCTAGTGGGTTTGGATAGAGAGGCTGAGGCCAAGGTAGAGTGGTTTCTAAAAGTCCTAGTATTAGGACTGAGGTTTGGAGCAATAGACTGCAGTCCCAAGCCATAGTATATACTGTGACCATACGGGAGGCTCAAGATTCTCTAGATGTCGTTGCAAGTGCGTTGTTTATTTTCGATCATAAAGCATTTACATTACTGGATCCTGGATTGACGCATTCTTTTATCGCATCACATTTGACATCTAGGTTGCATTGTGATAGAGAATAGTTGAAATATAGATTAGAGGTTAGTACATCGATAGGTAGTACTATAGTAATAGGAGAAATCTACAAGAGATGCTTTATTTGAATTGAACATACAGAATTGGAGTTAGACTTAATCATATTACAATTAAGAGAGATAGATATCATCCTAGGCATGGATTGACTCACTACTCATAAGGCTATCATGAACTGTTATACTAAGGAGGTAGTATTAGAATCTCCTAATTAGTTGAGAGCAATTTTCAGAGGTATTAGTCAAGCAGTGCTTCTCAGGCTGAACTCATTTACGAGTGTTTTGAGGATGATGCAAGGTGGATGAGAGGCTTATCTAGCCCATGTTATAGATACATGAGCTGAGCTGAATGTACAGGACCTTTCTATTTTTAGGGAATTCTTGGATGCGTTTCCCACTGAGTTACCTAGTTTACCTCCAGATAGGGAAACAAAGTTTACAATCGATTTGGTTATAGGTGCTGATCTTTTATATATTCCTCTATATAGGATGGCATCCATGGAACTAAAAGAGTTGAAGGCTCAGTTACAGGAGTTGATGGAAAAAGGTTTTATTAGAACCAATGTATCACCATGGAGAGCTCCGATCTTATTTTTGAAGAAGAAAGATGGAACCCTAAGACTGTGCATCGATTATAGGCAATTAAATTGGGTGACAGTGAAGAAAAAGGACCCGTTGCCTAGAATTGATGACTTGTTTGATCAGTTATAGGGAGCTCAAATGTTCACTAAGTTTGACTTGAGATTTGGGTACTATCAGTTGAAGATAGTAGAAGCTGATGTACCGAAAAGTGCATTCAGAAGCAAGAGTGGGAATTTTAAGTTTTTAACTAATGCCCCAACTACATTTATGGCTTTGATGAATAAGATGTTTCAACCCTACCTAGATCAATTTGTGATTATGTTTGTTGATGAAATCCTAGTATATTTAAAGAGCAGAGAAGAACATGCCGAGCAATTGAGAGTGGTCTTAGAAATTATGAGGGAGAAACAATTGTATGCCAAATTTAGTAAGTGTGAATTTTGGCTAGGTCAAGTAGTATTTCTGGGTCGTTCATATAGTATCTGGACAAGGCATACAAGTGGATCCAAAGAAGATAGAAGTAGTAATGAATTGGGAAGCTTTGAGGAATGTATTAGACATTCGGAGTTTCCAAGGATTGTCCAGATATTACTGAAGGTTTGTCAAGGGGTTCTCGTTGATCTTAGCCCCTCTGACTAAAATTCTGAGGAAGAATGTAGTCTTTAAATGGAATGATGAATGTCAGAATTTCTTCAAAAAAAAATGATGAATGTCAGAAAGTTTTGAGGAGTTGAAGCATCAATTGGCTACGACAATGGTGTTAACTATTCCATCAGGAACTAGAGGATTTGTAGTATACAGTGATGCTTCGCATCAAGGATTGGGATGTGTATTAATGTAGTATGGCAAGGTGATAGCTTATGCATTGAGACAACTAAGGTCTCATGAGATTAATTATTTGGTACATGATTTAGAGCTTGCTATAGTTGCTTTTACTCTAAAGATATTGAGACACTATCTATATAGAGAGATATTCTATATATACACTAATAATAAGAGTTTGAGGTATTTGTTAAGTCAGAAAGAACTAAACATGAGGTAGAGGAGATGGATAGAGTTGTTAAAAGATTATGACTGTACAATCAAGTATCATTGGGGAAAGCTAATGTGGTAGCTGATGCATTAAGTAGGAAATCCAATAGTAGTGTGGCTCAAGTAAAGTTATCGAGGTTACTGAGCCTAGTTCATTTGAGAGAACTGAATGTTGAATTGAATTTGGGGCAGAATGAAGCATTAATTGTTACATTAAACCTGTGGCTGATGTTATATGATAGAATAAAAAAGGTACAGAGAAAAGATCCTGAATGGTGAAACTAATTGAGAAAGTTAAGATGAATCCTGATTCTAAATTTGAATTGAGTGATGAGACACTGTGATTGAAGCAGAGGCTATGTGTGCCTAATGTAGATGATCTGAGGAAGGAAATTTTAAAGGAAGCTTATATGGCCACTTATGCTATGCATTCTAGTACCACTAAGATGTATAACACGCTGAAGCAATATTTTTGGTGGCCTGCAATGAAGAAGCAAATAGCAGAGTATGTTGGTAATTGTACAACATGCCAGTAGGTTAAGGTTGAACATTAGGATTTAGTTGGGAAGCTACATTCGTTGCCTATTCTGGAGTGGAAATGAGAACAAATTACTATAAATTTCATTATAGGATTGCCTAAGACTCCGAGGCAGAATGATACTATATAGGTTGTAGTGGATCGATTGACTAAGTCGACTCATTTTTTACCAGTAAGAGAGAATAACTCACTAGACTAGTTAGCCTGGAGGTATGTGAATGAGGTAGTTAGATTGCATGGGGTTCTGGTGTCCACTATATCAGAAAGGGATCCCAGATTCACTTCGAGATTTTGGAAGAGTTTGAGATCAGCTATGGGTATAAAGTTAAAGATTAATACTACATTTCATCCTTAATCAGATGGACAGAATGAGAGGACAATCAAGACTATTGGTGATATGCTCAGAGCATGTGCATTAGAGTTTTAGGGAGCTTGGGATTAGTATATAGCATTGAACGAATTTGCATATAACAATCACTATCATAGTAGTATCAAAATGGCACCATATGAGGTATTGTATGGCAGGAAATGTCGATCATCTCTATATTAGGATGAAGAGGGATTGAGAATGGTTGAAGATCCAAAACTGATACAAGATACTGTAGATAAGGTGAAACTGATCCAAAGTCGAATAAAAACGACTCAACATATACAGAAGAGCTATATGGATCAAAATCTAAAGGATAAGGAATACAGTAAAAGAGACAAAGTGTTTTTGAGAGTGTCGCCTTGGTGAGGATTACTGAGGTTTGGTAAGAAGGGCAAGCTGAGCCCTAGGTATATTGGTCCTTATGAGATCATTGAGAGGATAGGACCATTAGCATACAAGTTAGCTTTATTGAATGACATGTCTCAGTTACATAACGTATTTGATGTGAGTATGTTAAGAAGATGTAGATTTGATCTACACATTTGATACCAGCTCAAGAGATTGAGGTTACTAATAATTTAAGTTATGTGGAAGAGCCAACTAATATAGTGGGTTATAAGACAAAGCAACTGAAAAGCTGAGTGATTCTATTGGTGAAAGTCCTTTGGAGAAATCGCTCGACTGAGGAACTAACTTGAGAAACGAAGGAGCATATGTGGAGACAATGTCCCCACCTATTTTAACAATTTAGTAATAATTTTGAGGACAAAATTTCTTTTAAGAGGGAAGAGTTGTAACATCCCATTATCCTCTGTTAGGGGTTAGAACCCTAGAATAGTATATATGTGAAATTACTGAGAAATTGGAAAGTGCATTTCATGCTTATGCAAAATATGACATACAGATACATGTGAATACTGATTTTTGCACATTAAAAAAAGTTGTACATTATTAAAAAAAAAGTTATACATGCATTCATTGACATTTTTCGGGTAAAATTGATTTATGAATGTGAATTATGGATTTTATTTGTCTTGAAATTAAATTGGGGTGTATTAAAATTGATTTGGCAATTTTGGTGATATTTTGGATATTTTGGAAAATTTGGGGTTTTTGGACTAAGAAAAATGTAAAATAAGAGACAAAGGGAAGTGTGACAAGTGGTAGCCTCACATGGATGACAAATGGCTTACATGCATTGGTTACATGTTGCAATGTATTATTGAAACAGCTGTATAGGTTTTTGGTATAAACAATTTCTACAGCTCTTGTTCTTCACCAAAACACTCATCACCAAACTCTCGCCTTTTTCATTTGTTCATCCATCACCGAAACAACTAATGTTCACATTTGTGTATTTGGCTTTTGATTCTTACATCAAAGAAAGCACTTCAGTCTATATATTTCTTTGTTTCTGTTTATTCTCATTTGTATCCATCCATCGAAACCTTCTTGTCCACTCTCCACTGCTGGAATTTTTCTTAATCAAGTAAGTTATGTTTTATGTTTTATGGGTATCGTGAATGCCATTTTGATGAAGTTCTATTGTTTGTAAATGCCTGCGTGCATGAGTGGTGTAGGAAGAAGCAATTTCAGTGATACAAGTAAAGTGATGAACGAGTTAAATGAGTGTTAATGAAATAGAAAATGTAAAGAAGATGTGATAAAGGGTTGTGATTTTTTTGTGAATAAATTAAGTTTAATGGGAGTTGAAATAAAGAGAAAATGACGGATATAA
The DNA here is from genome assembly GCA_025504915.1 of Erythroxylum reticulatum. Taxonomy (NCBI): domain Eukaryota; kingdom Viridiplantae; phylum Streptophyta; class Magnoliopsida; order Malpighiales; family Erythroxylaceae; genus Erythroxylum; species Erythroxylum reticulatum. The sequence goes on along the minus strand of JANSVA010000216.1, from coordinate 14,266,729 downwards.
GTTAGAAATGGTAGACTAAGCAAAAGAGAGGAAGAAAAGAAGAAAAATATGTAGTTTAGGAATTTGGAGAAGAAAATAGACAGTGCACGATTGTGACACTAGTAAGGAGTTCCCCGGTGCACGATCACGCACGAGCGCGATCGTGACATTGCACTATCAACTAGAAAAGAACGATCATGCAAGAGCACGAACATGATTCTAATGAAGCATCTCGTGGTGGACGATCGTGTGGGTAGAGAAAAATGACAGGTGTGAATCCTTCACTCTTTTGGCTATAACTTCTTCATCCGACCTTCAAATGACTTGAAATTTGAACCAAGAAACTCTTCACACATTGTTATTTTGGAGATGATTTATTGGCCATCTGAATTCTTTCGGAGAAGATTTACTGATGAATTTAGGATGAAAATGATGAAGTGTGCTGGAAAATGATATATGGAGTGTTTTCACTAAACATGCTTCGGTATTTTGGCCATATCTTGATTTTTAAACCTTAAAATTGAATGATTTTTAATTTAAATTAAACTAGAGACATAAGTTAACAAATTTTTTAGAAGGAATCAAATTTTAATTCTATCTCTAAGAATTGCAAAATATGGCTTGAAGTTGAGTACAGACCACTGTTATAGTTTAAGAACAGTACAAAGTTTTTTGGGTATGATCTTAATGTCATTAGAAACTTAAGACATAGGAGAAAAATCTTCTAGATGGAAGTGTGGCCAAATTACTCCATTTTTCTTGTCAGAATGAATATGCAAAGTGGACCCAAAAGTTTTTTTTTAGAAAAATCTGGAATGATCAAATGAGTTATGAAATTATATTCAAATTGTTTTATAAAGGTGCAAACCCTAAGTATAGATTATACTTATGTGAGTGTTTATATATGAATGATTATGTGAAGAGACTAATGGAAAAAATACCTGGGATTGTCATTGAACATGCATTGTAAATAATCCATATGTATACATATATGCGTAACTGAGTATGTGTATAATTGTGCAAATTTGTGATATGTGTAAATGTATATTTTGCATGCTATAGAGGAGCATTTGGAATGTCAACATCTAGACGTTGCTGGGACTTCGAGGCAATAACTTTCTGGAGTGATTTTTGAGTAACCTATATGATCTCACTTAATTATTTGGTTATCTAAATTATGTTTAGAATTGTTTATGATTGTGAATTGGACTGTGATCTTTGAAGTGCTTCTTGAGTGTAAATTTGGACTGATTATGCGTTTACTCAATATGATTGTTGAATGTCAGATCAAGGTTTGATGATAATTTTGATTTAAAATGTGAATAATTGATTGAATATGAGTGATGCAATCCATTACAAGAATCCATAATCGAATAATGAGAGTTGTGACTTGAGTAGCCACCGAAAATGAGCTTAAAGCTTGGAATGTGATTAATAGCTGAAGGCTCGCTATGTATAATGAGCCCTGTATCCCCAGTGGATAAGGGACAATATCAATGAGCTCGATATCCACAATGGATACGAGATAGTTTATGCACTCAGTTATAATAACATAATAATCGAAAGTAAGTCTCACGAACACTACATGTACATTTAATAAATGTGTTTGACTGACTGAAATATACTGTGGACATGTATTTGATGAGAATGGGATATGTGATCCTATATGTTAGATGAAAAGATGTGAATTATGTGTTTACATTTTTTGATATATTGTGTAAATTGAGTGAACTATCAAGGATGGTTACCTCACTGAGTTTGCAAAACTCATCAAAATTGTAACGCTGATATTTTAGGATTGATAGATGACATTAGCGATATAGAGACTCTACAAGAAGAATAATTCTTGTACTTTTGAATAGAAGAAATGGCTCAAAGGTTGGTCTATTGGTTACCGTTTCCGGAACCCAACCTCTTAAACTTTACACTTTCACTCTTGCTTTGATACCATAAATGTTGGGATCCAATCTGGAGACCGGATCCCAACCGAAAAATGGAGAACGGAAATAAAAAAAATGAAAGAATCCGAAGCAGAAATCATAAGGCGAAAGAAACGGATACAAATCGAAAATGAATGAAAACACGAATCGAATCAAATCATAAAGCGGAGACAAAGCGAAAACAGATCCGACATCCGAAAACGTATACTTTAGAAAACTATCACGTTGGGAACCTTAGACTAAACTAATACGAAACCGGTTTTTTTTCACATCTTTATTCAATGTCATTCAAATCAAAACATTTTCC
>JANSVA010000216.1:14245227-14264403 GCA_025504915.1 Erythroxylum reticulatum | reverse complement strand
CTATGTTTTTACTTCTTCTTTGTTTTCTGCACACTTAACACACTTATCAAAATAGTTCATTTATTTCTAATATTTTTATTATTTAATTGTCACCAAAATTAATAATCGTGAAGTCCTCTTGATTTAACACCATCTCCGAGACACTCTCTTCAGGAGATATCACGACAGAAGGAGAGAGAGGTTTTGTATAACTGAGATAGGCGATATCACTGGTGTATGGACACATTGCTCGCTGAGCATTTCCATTTCTATTTACCCTCTGATGAGGATGACCCACTGAACGGCACTGGCACATCTGAAGTAGGACCATCTAGATCCAGGGCTGATCTTCCTGTGAACTAGTTTGAGTCTTTTGTTCTTTTTGTATTAGATAGTCATGTTTTTAGTTTTCAGTCTTTTGGATACTTAGTTACCTTATTGTTATTCACATAAGTGATGGCCAGTTGTTTATATAATTCTCATTGTGCTTTCCTTGGTGCGTTATTATTTAAATAGCCTTTTTATTACTTTTCACTGCACCATGGTGTTTTGATTGTTTCATAATATGGGACAATATGACGTTTAAGTGTGGGGGAGGATATTCCATTTTGGCATATCTCTTTATGCATCATTTTTGGTCATGTAATTGCTTGTACAAGTCATTTGTGTGTCCTTTGCAAATTTTTAAACTTTGTAATTGAGATGAGTTGCATGTTTTTCAAGTGTTTCTTTTTCTCTATCATACTTCACCGCGACGAGCTTTTGGCTACGTCATGGCAAAGCTGCTAATTTTCAATTCACTGTGGTGAAGTCAATCCCTTCCATAAAAAGAAAAAAAGACATTTTCTATTTTAATTCCCTCATTTCAATAGTTCTCCCAAATTAGATTCTTCTCACTCCTGTGTTTTAAAGATTTTATAAATTTCAAAGTTGTCCATATTTTTTTGGAAAACCATCTATGTTTTCAAATGATAACTAATTTTGGTTAATTCCATTTTCTATGTTTTCACAAGAGGCAAATGGGGGTATGCTGAGAGAGTAGCACTATGCGTTTTTAAACCTTGAGATTGCTTAATTGAGATATTAACCTTGTTGAAAGGATATTTGGGCCTGAATTCTTTCATTTATGTGTGTATCTACTTAATTTCATATATCTCTAGAACTTGTTTTAATTCTTGATCAAAGCTTGATGAACTAAAATTTTGTTACTATGATAAAGGCTTTTTTTTTCAAAAACCCTAATTATCCAAACACAAACCCCAAACACTTAATCACTACTAGCCCCTTTAAGCCGTCTTTTCGAGTGCATGCATATTTCACAATGGATGTGAATATCTCATCTCCAATTGAAGATAATGATAAAAGGGGGGTTTCTATGAAAAGACAAGAAAGAAAAAAATCCCCAAAGTTTCTAAAAAAAAGACTTCTCAAAAGAGAAAAGTTATTTAGATTATTTAGAAAGGCACCATTTGTTTTTTGTTTAAATATTTTCTTATGCATAGTTGGCGTTTGATTCGTATGGAAAATAAGCATGTGGCATGTACTCATTTCTTTTCTTCTATTCAATCCATTTCATTTATCCTTCCGTACATTACAACCCTAAAAGTTCTCTTGATTCTCGAAATTATAGCTATTGTGGTGAAGAGGTAGAATTATCACAAGCTTATGGAAGAGAATGGACTAAGCAGATTGTAGAGTGAAATTATCCCAAGACAAGTGAGTAGAAGATCAAAAACGTTTCTTTGAGAGAAATCTCTTTTTCCCAATCTCTTGGATTAAATACTTACATTGTTTATTTTCTTAGCGCACTTTCGATCTGATTGGGTTGATTTATAAGGAAGTGATTTAATTAATTTTCTGCTCTCATTTTTAAGCATGGTCGGTATTTCTTTTGCGCTTGTGTCTTTTATAAGCTTTGTCCAGGAGTACAAAGGTCAAAGTGTGGGGGAATTTGATTAAACCCAAGTTTTCTATATTATTTGGTGACAATTTCATGGTCTTTGTTATATTTTTTGGCTCTTATTATCAGATATTGTGCTTAATTCAGCTCATGTGTGCTTGTTTTCAATTAATGTCGTTTGAAGGTAAAATTGTCACAAATAATTAGTAATTACACTCGATTGATTTTTAGGACAATTGGTACTACAAACTATTATTTTTCATTGCAGGACATTTAAGAAGTAGGGCCAAGAGTGAAAACCAAGGGATTCAAGAACACAAGTCAACGAGGTAACAGGCATAGTTCATTGTGGTGAGGATAATGTTTTCACCGCGGTGAAACTAGAAAATTCTTGAAGAAACCTTTCAGGAAAAGTTCACCAGGGCGAATTTATCCTTTCATTGCGGTGAAACATTTGAATCCACACTAGACCCAAACCATTTTAAAAATTTTAACTTATTGTCTAAACCCAACCTGGTAACCCATTTTTGAAAACCTATTTTGAGATAAGTTACAAAAACAGAGAGAGAGAGCCGATAGTGGGAGATCATCATCTTGCCACCTACTATTCACCACCGTGTTCTCTCATATCCCTCTCATTTTTCTTCCATTTTACTGTCAGCTTCTACCATGGGTGCCTCTAATTCCTTCTCGATTGTGAAGCTTTTTAGAGCTATGCGTGGCTAGGCGTTTCTTTTCTCTTGAAGATGTAAAAATGGCTAAAGTTCAATGAGCTTAAAAGGGGAGTAGCTTAATCTATGGTTTAGCTATGATTTATGAATTCCTCGGTTTAGGATTTGTAATTTGTAGTTGAGCATACTTGATTATGTTTTAATCAAATGTTGGATATTCATTGTGTGGTTTGGATTGATTTATGTAGAACTTTGAGTTTAAATATATGAAGTCTCATATATGTCTATTTGTGATCTTATTGATTCTTTTTTATCTTGCATAGTCATGTTTGATATTGAGTTGATTTTACATTTCAATTGACTTGTTGTATGGACTTATCCATTACATACACTAAGAGCATTTAACAGGATTTTAAGAAATAGAGTTTCATTGATTAAGATCTTGGACTTAAAGAGTTCTTTAAGGATTACCAATTTGAAAGTTAAGTGATTTCCTCCCCCATCAAAATAACTATAATAGTCAAAGCTCATTTTCAAGAGGATTCTATCTTTCTTTGATCATTTGTTTTAATCTTTCTGTTTTCTTCACAAAAATCCAAAAATTACATTTTGAATACTTTTTATAATTTAACTTAGTGCAGTTAATGTTTTCAAAGATTAAAACCCCCTTTTTACCCAATTACTTTGCATTTTATGACACACAGGATAACTTAGGTCCATTTATTTTAGGTTCCAATTAAGTGAAACGAATCGACGTATATTGCAATCCTTGGATTATTCCCTCTAAGGGTACGAACAAAGGTTCGAATGAAGATGATTACTTGTTAAATATAGCCAGTTGGAAGAAGTTTGGATAGCAACATAGCCACTGGAACACCTGAAAACCAAAAAAATGTTCTCAGAGGAAACCTTAATCGTTAAATACGAAACGTGAAGAAGTCGATTACTGTGAAGAATCCTTTGGAAGCCGATTAAAGATTTTATCGATCGCCAGAGTTTTCACCACCTCTAAAGCCTCTCTTCAGCGCCAGAGATAGCCACAACAATTCGCCCGTCTGAATTGGGGAAAATTCTCGAAGACGCGAGAAAGATATGGATGGTTTTACCCTAATTGTCAGGGTAGGTATATTCCAATGATGTCATAGTGTGTTAGTTTGTCTTGAGATAAAATGTTGTAGTATTAATCTTCTAATGAGTTGAGTTATGCGTTATTACCTAAGTTGTTTTAAGTCTCCACTTGTAATTTTGACCATTAACAAAAATTTTAATTTCTCAAAAAATATTGATTTTTGCATATTAAAATGATTGTACATGCATTCATTGACCTTTTCCAGGTAAAATTGATCTATAAATGTTAATTGTTGATTTTATTTGTCTTGAAAATTAAATTTGAGTGTATTAAAATTGATTTAGCAATTTTGGTGATATTTCAGATATTTTGGAAATTTGGGGTATTTTGGACTAGGAAAAATGTAGAAATAAGAGACAAAGGGAAGTGTGACATGTGGTAGCCTCATATGGATGACAAATTACTTACATGCATCGGTGACATGTGGCAATGTATTCTGAATTCACCTGGTCACTTTTTTCTTTTTGGAACTTTCTTTAGCTCTCTTGTTTGTTCTTCACCAAAATCACCAACACCTAAACTCTCTCTTTGTTCATCCATCAACAAAACATCTAGTGTTCGTGTTTATGTATTTGGATTTTTATTCTTACATTAAAGTAAGCACTTCAGTCCACATGTTGTTGTTTTTTAATGTTTATTCTCATTTTTCTCCATCCACTGAAATCTCCTTGTCCACTCTCATCTGCTGAAATTTTGCCGAACCAAGTAAGTTATGTTTTAAGTTTTATGGATATCGTGAATTCCATTTTGATGGTCTAATGCTTGTAAATGGATACAAGCATGAGTGTTGTAGGAAGAAGCAATGTCGATGATAATTAGTGAAATAGAAAATGTGCAGAAAGTGTGAAAAAGGATTGTGAAAATTGGAGTCAAATGGAAAATGCAGAAAATGATGATTATGCGTGAATATGTTCTGCTTTTGATGTTTTCTATTAATCATGGGTTTTGAATTGATTGTGTTAAGTTGAACTGAAATGGGAGTTGAAATGAGGTGATGATAATGGAGAAACAGTTAGAAATGGAAGATTTAGCAAAAGGAAGAAAGAAGAAGAAGAAAATATGCAATTGGCAAATCTAGAGAAGAAATTAGGCAGTGCACGATCGCGCACAAGGAGAAAATGTGCACGATCATGCATCTTGCAAGTGCACCATCATGCACGAGCATGATTGTAACATTACGTTATCAACTGGAAATGCACGATCATGCATGAGCACGATCGTGACAATGAGGAAGCGTCTCGTAGTGCATGATCGTGACCATGCATGACAGTTGCGAATATCCTTCATTCTTTTGGCTATAAATTCTTCTCTCGACCTCCAAATCACTTGATTTTTAAACCAAAAAACTCATAACACATTGTTATTTCTCTTCATCAAAACTTAGGTCATCTGAATCTATTTGAAAAAGATTGATTGATAAATTTAGGATGAAAATGATGTAATTTCTTAACTGGAATGATTTCACTAAATAGTCAGCAATATTTTCGTCATACCTTGATCTGTAGATTTCCAAATGGAATGATTGTTAACATAGATTAAACTAGAGAAATATGTCTACAAATTTTTTGAAGAAATAAATTTAAATTCTGTCTCTAAGAATTCCATAATCTGGTTTGAGTACAAAGAATTGTTGTAGTTTAAGAATAGTCTGAAGTAAATTGAGTATAAAGTTCGAAATACTAAATCAAATTGTATGATCTTGGTGTCATTAGAAGCTTAAGACATAGTAGAACAAATTTCTAGAAGGAAGTGTATCCTAATTATTCCATTTTCCTTATCATAATGATGATACAAAATGGATCTAAAAGTCTATTTTTAGAAAAATCTGGAATGATCAATTGAGCTATGAAATTATACTCAAATTGTTTTATTGAGGTGCAAACCCTAAGTATAAATTATACTTACGAGAATTTTGTTATAATAATGATTATATGATGAGAATAATGTAAGATACCTGGGATTGTCATTGAACATGCATTGTATATAATCCATATGTATAGATATATGCATAAATGAGTACGTGTATAATTATGCAAATTTCTAATATGTGTAAATGAGTATTTTGCATGATATAGAGGAGCATATGGAGACGTAGCAAAGACTTTATGGAAATAGCTTTTGGAGCAATTTGTGAGTAACCTAGACGGTCTCACTTAATTATTTATTTGTTATAAATTAGGTTATGAGTTATCTTTGAATGTGGACCTAATTTTGCTGATTCTGGACATTGGAAATTTGAGGCTTCTAATGCATGAATATTATATTTGAAGTGCTCTTTGTATGTGAATGTGAAGAAAAAAGTGTTACTCAACATGATTGTCAAATATTAGACCAAGGTCTAATGATAAATGTGAATGAGACTGTGAATTTGATTGATTGAAGCAACGATTGATTGAATATGTGTGATGCATTTCATTACATGAATGCCTAATCAAATAATGAGAATTCAGACTTGAGTAGCCACTAAAAATGAGCTTAAAGATTAGAATGTGATTGAGAGCCAAAGACTCGCTATGTATAATGAGCACTGTATTTCTAAAGGATAAGGGACATTATCAATGAGCCCAGTATTCACAATGGATATGGGATAGTTTAGGCACTTAGTCATAATAGCATAATAATCAAAAGTGAGTCTCAAGAGTACTACACATACATTAATATGTGTGTTTGACTGAATGAAATATATTGTGAGCATGTATTTGAATGAGGGTGGATATGTGAAGTAAATGATATGTGATGTTATATGCTAAATGAAAAGAAGTGAAATATTTGTTTACATGTATTGATGTGTTGTATGAATTGAGTGAACCATTGAGAATGGTTACCTCATTGAGTTCGCAAAACTCACCAAAATTGTAACGTTGATTTTTCAGGACCGAGAGAGGACATTAGCAATAGAAAGACTCTACAAGAAGCATAATTCTTGTACTTTTGGATTGAAGAAATGGCTCAAAGGTCGGTCAGCTAAGATTAAAGGATTAGATAAAATGTTTGTATAATTCCTCATTGTGTAGTGTGTTATATTTAGTTTTGATAATATACATATAGTGGTGAAATATGAAATGCTACAATGTACATATTTGGTTTTTATAAAATGAAATGAGGAATTCATATTTAAAATATTGTGATATTTACGCATTAATGATGATGCCATGATTAAATGAGTGTGTTGACTGCTCTAGCATGCCACCCTTGTGGGTATATATTCAGATATCGCTCAGGATGTTGGGTAAGTATATTGCGAGAGTGAGGTCCTACATTAAGTTTCTATTGTGCTTCTTTACTGCAATGTTGAAAAAGAAGACAATTGTAACTTTTCTAATTAATAATAGTTGTCTTTAGAAGGAAAATGATTGCATGATTTTTCGTTGCTAATACATAACATGATAAAGATGATATATATTTTTAATTCATGCTTTTTAGCATTTGTTATTGAATTTAGATTCAACATTACTACAATGTTAAAGGCATAATAAGTAATAAATTGTTGAGTAAAAGTAATTTATCTTAGTTTATATAAATAGTTTGTATGTATTAGATCAAAGGATACCTTTATCTAAGTAGCAAGAATCCATAGTTAGATAATTGACAATATCTCATTATACCACGTTGGTTTACTTAACATAACGATAATTTTAAAATTTCATACAAAGATTTATGTATCCTTTTAGTTATAAATAGTATGCAACTTGTTTGGTTAAAGAGTAACCAAATTAACTTTCGATGAAAGAATTATGAAATCATTGAAATGTTAAATCTTATATATACGATGTAGTGAATGTAATAACAATTCATACAAGGATGATTCTTATATTTCATTAGATGTACTAATGAATTTATGTGAAATAAACATATAAATTAAATGAAATATTAAGGCTACATTTTTGCCCCCCTTTTACCTCATATGAAAAAACCATTGCAACCCTTTATATTGACATTTTATAAGAGGCTATGGCAAAATAGGAATTGATGCTATTAGGATACTTTTTAGACAAGAGGCCCTCATATCTAACCATTAATGTTTGGAAACAACATAATTAAAGAATCCATGGGTTGTCTAAGGTACTCCTAAATGATGAGGAAGTTTTCTTCTTTAAATTAAATTCCTCTTCTTAAGCTCAAAAGGTATTAGAATCAAGTATATGACACCTTAACTTTAAATCAAGAATTTTCAAGCATGGAAACTAGACTTCAAACTGGTTTATATCATACATAAGAGCATCCTCATCTACTTAAATATACACCATATTCCCGGATGACTAAGGCGTTAAGCCAATTGAATAGCTTCATAGGAAAACATGTTTTTCTAGATGAAGCTACTGCATGAATGAATTATGCTAAGGTCTATGTATTGGTTGAATCAAATTAAAGGCTACCTAATGTTGTGATAAAGGTCGATGAAACAATTTTACTAAGGATAAGGTTTCAGTTACCTAAAATTGGGGGCTTAACAAATCTCCATAAAATAAAATTAATAAACAAAAAAGAAAAGTTTTTAAGATTGAAGATGACTTAAAGCTTCTAAAGAAAAATTCCTAACAGGAAACAAAGAACTAAGTTGGCAAAGAAGAAAAGATTATTAAAATTATTGATCAACAAACAAAGCCTCACAATGAAGAGGAGAGGAGTGATATCTGCTTAATTGATTATATATTTAGTCCATAACACATAGTGATTAATGCTATGAAATGCTTAAGATATTCACTTTAGTTCATATTTGATTTTAGGTATAATTCGGAAGCGTAATGGCTAAAGTGAGTTGAAAGAACATTCTTTGAGTCGTCTTCTTGAGATTCACACTCACTTTTCTTAATGGAGAAAGAAGGAGAAGGATTAGAGCTAGAGGAGATAATAAAATGCATAAAATAAAGAATATATATTGAAACCATCAAGAATGAAGAGTGTAGAAAATAGTTCACTGCCATGACATGTATGTCACACCCCTAACAAATTTCTCATGGTTATGATAACCATTTGTGTCATGCCTATACAAAGGAGGCTCATGGCTGTGAATCTTCAAAGAAGTCGTTCTTGCCCATGAGCCATCATGCACACTCGTAAGGAATGTCCAGCTATCTCGAAAATCTAATTTTTAGTATAAAAATATTATTTTGCGATGAAAGAAGACATGCAAGGTTTATGAATCGTTTTGAGCAGTCTTGGGCTAGAAGAGAAGAGGGCAGCAAAAGCTCTCATCTTTGGCGACACCCATGAAGTCCTAAACATCCTGATGTTGGTTTAGAGGTGACCTCAAAATCGAGGACCCAATTAAACATATCATTCACTTTCTTTTTGTTCTTTCTCTCTTTGGGATTGATTATATTATCCTATGTTTATTGTTTGGGTATTGTGTTATGATTATCTTAATGTGTTCATTGGATTATTTCATTATGAAGTCATTGGTAAAGTCTTTAATATAATCAGTAATTGTTATATTGAGATTTGTTTATGGTAACTAATAGTTTCAGATCATTAGGGATATAATCCATAATTATTGTGTTTCTAATTAGTGTCTAATCGATAAGAATAACATAATCTAGATAACATAACCTAGGTTAAATGACCTGAGCGTATGTGATTATTTCCTTAATTAATTTGTTTTTCTAACTTGTAATAAGGTTGTCCAATTAAATCTAGAGAGCTTATCCTAGGTTGCTCAATGGCTAGGTTTAATTAGTGAGCATCTCTTAGTTAAACATGACCTAACGGAAAATCAGGGTTAATAGAGTTTATCGTAACCTACGATTAATAGTTGCCAGGAGAGGTAAGAGAACAACAATCCAATGAAGTATGTTTAATTTTGCGTAGGCCGAGATTGAACTAATGATTGGGTCCCTAAATTATTCATCACTTTTCAATGTTTTCTTTAGTTTGTTTTCATTATTTTATTTTCTTATTTGAAAACAAACAAACACCCCCATAAAAAAAAACCTAAACACCAATTCTTTTCATAATAAAACCCAACCAAAAACACTCTCTTTGGGATCGACCTAGACTCACCACTATTATAGTTGCAAGCTAGTTATTTTGAGTAGGGTTACGATGCGCTACGTCAATTTTGACATCATTGCCTGGAAGTGTTATACTTTAGTTTTTTGTTCTTAATTTTAATTAGTGTTTTGTATATATTTTTTCATAATTAGTTTTTACACTTATTTCTTGTTCTTTTCACTTCTTGTTTAGTGTTAAAATAAATTAAATTATATAGACAGAATTAATTTTTTCTATAACTAATATTACCAATCTTCTAACCATGTTTGGAGTGATCGTACAAACTTCAGTTACGGATGGGATAATCAGCATAATTACTTCCTTTATAGTTTGCAGAACACATAACAATCTTTAATTTCAATAATGTATACAGCAATAACTTCAACAGGGTATACTACAATTCCAATCGGAAACAAGTTCTAGAATTTTCAATTTGGTAAGCCAAATGTGTCAGATGCCGGAAGCTCTCGACCTCCTAGGATCACAAAAAGAAGAGATGCAATCATATCAATCCGAGGTGAACCCAAGTAATGTTAAATCGGAAACCTTACAGAGTGGAAAAGAGCTTAAGAATCTTGAGAGCACCACTTAAGGAATTGCTTGTGAAGAAGAAATTGAGTAGGAGCTCAAAATAGAACAGGATTCATCTTTTAGCTCGAAGGTAAATACTGAGTTCTTAATTATTGTTAAGATTGACTATTTACCTTTACCTAGTAGGTTAGAGGAATTGAATGAAGAGGGAAAAAGGTAAAAAGACATTCAAGATATTTGTAGAGTGCATGGACTCAGTCGAGATTAGAAATTTGAAGATATGGAAGCCAATATACATGAACGATCATCAAACAAACAATTTCTCTTTTTCCTATTGCTTCTAGGATTATATAGTCATAATTAGAGAGTGCATTGACTATAAAAATTTATGAAAACCTTTGCATGTACTTTTATTCTTGTGATTGGTCAATGTTCATTATCTTTAGAAGAGTAGTAATGAGGTTTTGAGCCTTATTAGACTGACACATCCGTATCAGTCTAATTGTTTTTTATTTATGTGTGACCTTCATAATATGTACATCTTGAATTTACTTTGATTTTCTATTTAATATCACATTTTTATCACAAGCATCAACATGGAAATGATATAAGCATTCTTTCCTTTTATAAACTAGACATGAATTTTCCCTTTATTAAGCCCCTTTGAGCTTTATGAATCTTTCTTTTTGTTCTAACCATAATATATACTTTAAACCTAACAAAATGTCCTACCCAAGCCTTAAAGCTAGTGGAGCATTTATTGATTGTAAATGATTGAGGATGTACAAGAGTATAAGTGTAGGTGTGTGCATATATGTGGGATGGTTATAATTATTGGGATGTTATTTATATCTTATCAATGAAATTTTCATGTTGATATAACTTCTTTCAATTTTTAAATGAAAAGAAAAAGAAAGAAAAAAAGGAAAAAAGAGAAAAATATTTTAAAAAATATCGAGGAGGAAATACACTTGTTTTGAAAAGTTATTTATGATTAATGTCTCCTTTTAAAGTTGTATGGAATGGGTAATTTGAATATGATGCATATGAGGTGGATGTGGATTTAAAGGATTAGTACTTGTAGCTTCGATGTATTGTCATCAATTGTATAAATGATTCCTTGTATTTGTTTATGGTTCATGTGGTTTATGATTTGAGAGTTTGAATTTGAGCTAAAAAACATAGTTTTTGTATTCATCATAGTTGATGTACATAATTGTGACTGAATGTTGGTTTTTATGCTTGATTGCATATTGGGTATTTTTCATGTTTCACTAGCTTGATAACTTTTATGATACTTTACCCAAATACATCTCCCCTTACCTTTACGTACATTATAACCTTAAAAAGTCCTTTCATTCATGATTGTACATGTGACTCTTAGTCGTGGAGAAATGAAATGATACACAAAGTTGTAGAATGTCTTGATCATGAATGGTATTTGAGTGTACCTATGAATCTATCTTCTATAAATACATTTTTAAAGTCTACCTCGAAATTGCTTAGTTTCTAAAGGTGATGAATGCTGATTGATCATAAGTAGAAGCATTGAATGTTGATTTCATGCAATGGTTTTTTAAAGTTATTCATCTCTGTTTATGACTATATATTTTTTGGACATCTAGAAACGAGTAAATATTTTTGGGTCTATGATTTTGATTATGATGTTTTGCCCAAGGACAATTAAAAGCTAAGTGTGGGTGAAATTGATATGTGCTTAATTGATTATACATTTATTACAAAACACCTAGTGATTAATGTTATGAAATGCTTAAGACATTCACTTTAATTCATATTTGGTTTTACCTACAATTTGGAAGAGAAGGAGCTAAAGTGAGCACTATGTTTGAGCCATTTTTTGAAGATTTATAGTCAATTGTCTTGATGGAACAAGAAGAAGAAGGATTAGAATGAATATCAAACAAGAAAGCACTAAAAAGAATGAAAAATAGTTTTATCATGGCATGAGATATGTCTCATATCTCATTCCATCATGTCACACCCATTACATACTGCTACTTTACCCAGAAAACCCTACGTTTTTAAGTGTAAAAGGAACATATTGCAATGGCTGAATGGGATGAAAGGTTTATGTTTTCATTGTGGTTTACATTTTTAGGATGTAAGCTCTCGATTTTGAATAAGAGAAGGGGAAAAGCTCCATTGCTTTAGAGACCCATAGAGGGCTAGCTTCTCGATGCTAGTTAGGAGGTGATATCAACGCTTAACAACCTGATTAAACATTTCTTTCATTTTTGTTGTTCTTTTCCTCTTTAGGGATTAATTATGTTGTCCTATGCTTATGGATTTAGGTTATCATGTATGAATGATCTTTACTCTAGTTATCGTTAGATTGTTTAATGGCTAGGTTTAATTAGTGAGTGCCTCTTAGTTAAACATGATCGAAGGAAAAATCGAGGTTAAAAGAGCTTATTGTTAGCCTACGACTAATAGTTTCTAAGAGAGGTATGAGAACAACAATTCAGTCGAATATGTTTAATTGTGTGTAGGCCTAGAATGAATCAATAACTAGGTCCCTAGTGCATTCTTCACTTTTCATCATTTTTTAATGTTTCCTTTAATATGTTTTAGTTAGTTTAGTTTCATTCTATTTTCTTATTTGAAAACCAACAAACCCCCTCCAAAACCTAAACACTGATTGATTTCAATTCAAAAGCTTGACATATACTTTTTGTGGGATTGACTTAGACTCACAATGCTATAGTTGTAGGTCTAGTTATTTTAAGTACTGTTACAACATGCTACGTTAATTTTAGCACCATTGCAGGGGAGTGTGATGCTTTAGTTTTTTTATTTTTATTTTAATTCATTTTTTGTTTATATTTGTTTATAATTAGTTAACTTTTAGTTGTTTCTTGATCTTTTTGCTTTTTTAAATGTTTATGTATTAAAAAAACTAAAAACTAAAAAATAAATGGAAGGAAGTAGTTTCTTTTATAACTCATACTCCTAATCCTATAAGTCAGATTGGAATGATCATAATAACTCTAGTATGGATGGGATAATCAACATAATTACTTCCTTGATAGTATGTAAGACACAAAGCAATTTCCATATAGACTAGAAGCTTCTTATTACGAATTAGTTACATCTTTAGAAGACTTGTTTAATATTATGGATATTAATAATATTCAACTTCAATAAAGTATTCAATAAAGTGTTCAACAATTCTAGGAGGATATGATGCAAGCCTACCAGGATACAACGTTCAAACTCCAGGACATGGCAAGCTAGATGGGTCAGATGACAAAACCTCTTGACCACCTAGCAGCATAAAGTGAAGAGGAGCAGTCATATTAACCCGAGGTGTACCCAAAGGATGTTAGTGCAAAGGTCTTATAAAGTGAAGAGGAGCTTGAGCATCCTGAGAGAATTACTCAACGAATTGCTTGTGAAGAAGAAAAAGTGGAGAAGGAGCTTGAAGTAGAAAATCATACATCATTTAACTCAAAGGTGAGTACTGAGTCCATTAAAAACTCTTCACCTTTACATAGCATATTGGAGAACGTGAATGAAGAAGAAAAAGTTGAAGAGACAATTGAGATTTTTCCAAAGTGTACAGACTCAGTTGAGATTAAGAATTTGAAGATAGGTAAGATGCTAGAGGTGAATGATTATCAACTTAGGTCCTATCTTGAACAACCTCATGTGGAGGAAGCATAAACTATGACACCAAAAGATAATAATTTTGTCATACAAGTAGAAAGCAAGGATTTGAGCTAATGACACTAAACAAAGGCACTTCTGAGAGGCAACCTAAAGGAAGTTTATTTCTTTTTTTTAACATTTTCACATTCCTTTCTTATATGCATGTATATTTTTAAGATGTTTATTTTAACCTTTTTTTGAGTTTTTAATGAAATAAGGGAGAGCACAAAACAAAAATACAAACATTTTCTCTTTTTCTATTGCTTATAGGATTATATAGTAATGATTATAGTGTGAATTGGCTAGAAAAATCCATAACAACTTAGCGTGTACTTTTGCATTGTGATTGGTCAATATGCATTATCTTTTGAAAAGTGGTAGCTAGTGGTATACAAAAATCAATGAGAATTTGAGTCTTATTAGACTAACACATCCATATCAGTCTCATTGTCTTTGTTTATATGTAACCTTTAAAACATGCATTAATAGTTGTAGATTGTGTCATGTTTTATTAGGTAGTTTAGTGTGTGTATAGTTGTTAATTTGATTGTTTAGTGCGTGTCTAGGTTATAATTATGTTAGTTAGTTAAATTTTTGTGTTATTTTGATTGGGTTTTATGATTAATTGCAAAACTTGCATATTTAGTAGATAAACCGATAAGGTAATCTGAATAATTGATTGGGATAGATTTGTAAGACTAGGCAATCTAATAGACCACGTGATTAATCATAATTATTATTATGTGAAGAGAGATCCCATGTGAGACCTTATAGTTTATTAGAGGACATAAGATCTAATTAGAGTTATGGGTCTTTTACTAATTGAGAGATTGTAAATTTTATAATTCAATTAGGGTTTATGATGTAAGGTTCAATGATTATAATTCGAGAGAGAGTAATCCACCCTACAATAGTCTATAACTGACACCACAATAACCCATAATTGACTACATTAATATTAATGATAGAGAAAAATCCCCTCTCTCATAATTTAGTAACTCTTCTTGGTTAATTTCCATTTTGACTTTTATGTTGCCCGATTTTAATTTCTTTTTTTGTTAAACTTGCAAATTAATTTCTTGATAATCACTTTCTCGTACTTACATCTCTTTGCAAATTTATTTTTTATTAAATTTTTTGAGCCTTAGATAACATAGGATTAGATTAGTTTACCTTCCTTTTGGGATCGACCCTTCACATACTACAAATCATGACTCGTGCACTTGTAGTATCTTGAAGGCTATAAATTATAAAGTTTACAAAATGATAACAAGTTTTTGGCTCCGTTGTCAGGGAGGTGTACGATTAGTTTGATTCTTGTAGTTTAAGGAAATTTTCCCACTCTTTTGTTTTTGCACTTGTATGAACATAAGAGTTACTAGAAGTTCAAATAAGATAGTTGAAACGTTAAAGCTTGACATTGCCCATTTAGAACGTGCCATTTGAAGAGCTCAGCATCAATAAGAAACTAAAGAGGCAACTATATTCATAGAGTATCAGTAAGAATTTAGTCAAGGAGACAAGCAAGGAGCCTAACAAAGAATCCTTATAGATTTCATGAGGCCGAGATTCAATGTTGCAAATCAAGATGTTGCTAGGCCATCGATCCAAGCGACTTCATTTGAAATAAAACCCACTCTACTGAGCATACTGTAACAAAATGTACAATTATATGGATTGACAAACGAGGAACCAAATATGCATATCATAAACTTCCTTGAAATGTGTGATATCTTTTGATATCATCAAATGTCAAAAGATGCAGTTAGGATAAGGTTTTCCCATTCATATTAAGGGATGGGGCAAAGGCTTAGTATCACTCTCTTAGCCCATCCAATATCACTACATAGGAGTAATTGGTACATGACTTCTTAGAAAAATATTTTCTCCTCACCAAGATAACCATCATAATCAAGAAGATTACAAACTTCCAATAGGATGATGGGGAATTGATCTATGAAGCGTAGAAAAGATACAAGGATTTACAAAGGATATGCCCACACTATAATCTACCAAAGGAATTCCTTTTGCAAACATTCTACAATGGATTGAATCCACCTGTGAGAGGCACTATTGATTCTGTCTTAGGAGGATCGTTAATGAGGAAGATGGTAGATGAAGCCCAAGAGTTGTTAGAGAAGATGGCTAGTAACAGTTGCTTGTGTAAATGAGCAAAGTAGACAGCCTATAACTTTCCAAGAGCAGAAGGGAGAGATAACTGCCAACTAAATGATAGAAATGCAAGCAAAGATCGACAATCTAACTCAATAGCTAAACAATATGAAAGCCTCTTCCTCAACTTCTGTGAAAGTGTATGGAAAAATGGACCAAGATACCATTAATTGTTTCCTGATTTGGAGTCTTGAGCTAGAACAAATGAATTATATGGTAGTGCAATATAGTCTGGGAGGGGGAAAAACCCTACTCTAATATGTATAATCCTAGGTGGAAGAAGAATCACCCAATCTTTTCTTAGTCGAACAATGCGGGAAGCTAATTCAGACTTCAAGGACCACCTGGTTTCTAACAAGAGTAGCCAAACAAAATGGACTCCAAATTAGACAAGATTTTAAAAAAATGGAGGTATGGAGGATGCACATAAGAGTTTTGAAGGCAATTTCGAGCAAGTAACAAAGAATTACACCTCCTTAATACATAACATGAAAGTCCAAGTAGACCAATTGGAAGAAGCGCTGTCGACCCGAAATGTAAGAACCGTCCTAAGTAACATAGAGTCCAACCCAAAGGAAAGAATCATGGTTATCACCTTGGCCAATAAGGAGAAGCTCAACCGAACAAGAGAAGATAGAGAAAAGGAGAAGGAAAAAGTAGACAAAATTTTCTTTCAAAGAGAACTTGAATTGAAATCAATTGAGAAGAATCGACGTCAAATTCCTTACCTTATTCTAGCACAACAAAAGTTAATTCCAATCAGGGACAAAGAGAAAATAGAAGGTTAGAAGAATAAGGACAATTCCCTACTAGCCAAGTACAATCTACTTGAAATGAAAAAGAACCAGCCTCTGATTCCATATCTGATTAAGGCAATGAGGAAGTCCAAGACACTAAACTAAATGATAAACTAAATGATGTTACGGACATAATAGAACAATTGAAGACATGACTCACACTAATGGAATCAATCAAAGAGAAGGTGGAAAAGGAATTGGTAGAGGAAAGAAACCCTAATATAGCACAAAAGAAGGACCATCTAGGAGATTTTTACATCCTTTGCATTGTTAATGGTGTTAAAATAGATAGGGCATTTGCTGATTTAGGGATAAGCATAAATATGATGCCTTATACATTAATTCAAAATTTGGGGGTAGGAAATCCAGTACCCACTAAGATACTTGTGAAGATAGTGAATAGATCAGTTCATCAACCGAAAGATATAATTAAAGATGTGGAGGTTCAGGTTGACAAATTTACCTTTCTTATATACTTTTTCATTTTGGATATAGAAGAAGAAGTGGAAACACTAATGGTCTTTGAACTATCCCCTATTTATAGCCATCATTAAAAGAATCGAGTCTTAAGGACAAGTGGAGCGTATTGACGCTCATAAGGGTTCATCCAAAAAGGAAAAATTGCAAAGGAAAAGGTGAAAGAAAATGAAGAAGAATGATGGTGGAAACCATAACTTGGCCGCTCATGTGCAAATTATGAGATCTATGACTACGCTACCTTTGCAGAACTTGTTTAAACCACCCTAAGTGTAGCACCCTACTCTTGCAAGACACGTACCTGACATCCTAAGAGATATCCAAGTGCGTACCCTATAAGGGTGACATGCTAGAGCAGTCAAACAATCAAACTCATTATAATTTTTTCTTTTTAAAACAATGCACTCGTATGCGAAAAATCAATAAAACAAATCGAACCTACTATATTAATAAACTTTTTCAATCACAACGATTACAATCATTTCACAAATCATCGTCACTAGGGCCCATTATAGATACAAAACACTAAAATTCATAGTTGTTATTACGTTACAAAATCATTGACAAACATTTCCCATTTGGAAAGTCGTTATAAAATAGAAATATTTAAATACACATGTTATAATACTTCTGACTACATATTTGGATACATAACAATGAACTACATATGAAGACGCGAACTGATCTTGACTTCTATCTCTCACTTGAATGAAGTGGCTATACTCCAGTTTGCCTAACGGGGTAACTCTTATGAGCCTTAAAAAATATTGCAAATCTTAGGTGAGTTTTGCAAACTCAGTGAGTGACCATCCTTGATGGCTCACTCAATCACACAACATATATAGTACACATATTCATATAATATACATCAATTCATTAATAATCATATAGAGTCACATATAATTCAAATTCATTGGAAATATATCTCAAATACAAAAATTAGTCAAATTATTCAAATCATACACATCAAATGCATATGTGATGCTTATGAGACTCACTTTCAATTTGTTATTGTTACGGCCGAGTGCTTATAACTATCCCATATTCATTACGGATATGAGGCTTATTAATAACTGTTCAATGTCTGTTGGGGATACTAAACTCATTTTACATACTAAGCATTTAGCTCTTATACACATTTTGAGCTTTATGCTCTTTTTTTCACAATTTGAGCTTCAAGCTCTTTTTCGATAGCTACTCTACTCACAACAACCTTTATCTTTCATGCATTTATGTGATGGAATGCATTAATCATAATGGATCAATCAGTTACTGTCACATTTTATCAGACCTTAGTCCAACATTCAACTTTTAAGACCAGAATCACCTTTTTATTTATTTGCATATTCACATTTATTCCTTCGAAACTAGGTTCGACATTTAACAATCAAGTTAAGAAATCACATATTTTTCCCAATTCACAATCAAGCAGCACTTTAATATTTCATTCAGACATCAAAAGTCTCGGACCTTCAATGCCTGGAATTAACACAATCACATCAGTTATATTCACATTGCATAATAATCATATCAATAGTCATTCAATGCAAGAATTGAAATCAGAACAAACAATGAAATTAGACCATCTAGGTTGCCTTACAGTACACTTCAGATTAGCAATTGCTTCCAAGATCTGGAAACGTCTGAATGTGGACATTTATCCTGCACATTAAAATTATGTAATACACACATTGCACATACACATTAATAATTGCACAATTATAAGTATTCCTTTATGCACAAATGTGTATATGAAATATCTACAATGCATGCTCAATGGCAATCCTAGGTATCTTTTCAAATTTCACATCTTATGCACATTCTCATCTTTAGCATTATTTGCCTTCATAATAATCAATT